>OY754313.1:33658297-33878297 GCA_963573325.1 Astragalus glycyphyllos | reverse complement strand
AGAATGACTCTGGGTTCGGCGCAAAAGAGTGGCGTTGTAACACCCCGGAAATAATTTAATTAAAATAGTTGATTGAATTATTAAAATAATTTGGAGGCGGGATATAGATAAATTAAAAGGTTAATATTTTATATGCGTAGGAGGTGAAACGAGTAAAGGAGGTGGTGACGTAGAGAGCCCAGTGTTTACTGAGCCCTCAACTTAAACCCTGGGGGTTTAAGCCAAACCCTCATTCGCAGCAAGCAAAAGAAAAACGAAAGTGAGAGTGAGAGAGAGAGCACGCGGCGCAAAGAGGGAGAGAAGAGGAGGGTTTCGCGAAGAATTTCAAAAGGAGATCGTTCGTGTTGCTGTGGTTTTGTTCGTGTCTCGTTCGTCGTGTTCCGGAGCTTACGTTATTCGAGGTAAGGGTGGGCTTAACCTTGATAATGGGTTGATGATAATTATGTGTGGGTAGTCTAGGGTTTTGTTGAATTGTTCGTGTTGTTGCATATCGTGTTTTCGTTGAGATTGGTGCTTTGATGATTATTGCACGTTATTGTGATTTGTTTCGTTATTTGTTGTTGCGTGATTGTTGTATCACGATGATGGTGTTGTTATTGTTCGTGTTTTTGTTGTTGCTGTGCGTGGTTGATTGTTGTTGTCGCGTTGTCGAATTGTCGTTTTTGTTGTGGTGGTTGCGGTGTCGTTGCCGTTAGGGTTTGGTGTTTGGCAACTTAGCGATTCTGGACACAGGTTCGGTTTTTCTAAAACTGGCGCTGTTTGGTTGATCCAAAAATTATGAGGTTGATTGTTTTTGAAAATAGACTTAACGCCGGTCGTTTTGGCACTGGTTTCGTTAAATTCGGAGTTGTATAGCTCGAGTTATAGGCGATACAAGTTAGGTTAAAATTCTGGAAACGATTTGGGTATAGATTCGGTATTTCGGTGACTGGGAACGTTGTATTGACCGAAAAATTATGTGGTTTATTTTTCTGGAAAATAGACTTAATGCTTGTTAATTTGGCACTGGTTTGGTTGCGTTTAGAGTTGTGTAGCTCGAGATATGAATTCCACAAGTTAGAGTAAGATTCTGGAAACAATCTGGAGACAGGGTCAGTGTTTTGGTTATCACGTTTTCAAAAGAACTCCTTTTCGAACGAATCCAATTTCTTTGAAAACTAGACAAAATTTGCCCCAATTTATGCACAAGTTTTATGCAATTTGATTGAGTTTTGGTCACTTTGGAATTGCTTGAATTTGAAGGACAGAAACTGTCCTCTTTTGCAACTAGCCTGTGTGCTTTCGAAAACTGTACCTATTGGACACTCTCCTTCAAAAACTGAACTTAGGGATGATAACCAGACCCATAGGGCTTTCCAACAAGTATTTATTTGTTGAAATCCGATGTCGTTTGCTATTTTAATTAATTCGTTGAAGTAGGTGCGATGTGCCTAGGCGCTGTGCGCCAGTCTTGTGCGTGGTGTGCGTGCGTTATGTCCGCGTTGTAGAGCCGTCTGGTGTTAATATTTCAGGTGCGGTGCTGGTATGCTCAGGAGAGTTTAGTGGTAGCTGTGATGCTACAACTTGGTGCTATTTTTGGTGAAATCATTTGTTTTGATTCTGGTGATATAGTATTTATTTTAAATACTTGTTATGGTGAGTTGGTGCATAATCATGGTGTCGCATTGTCATATGCATGTTTTGGTGATATAGGCTCTGCCTCTGGTGTTTATTGGTGATATGCCCGCCGTGGCTCATTTTGGTGATCGGTACCGCATGCATATGCCCACTAGAGGGGTTGCATATCATCCCATTGTCTATGAATGTTATAATTTTGGTGGTTCACTGTCAAATGGATTTTTCCTTTGGTATCTGGTGCTGTGATATGGTGTAATTGTATTGTGTTGCTGTAGTTACCTGATGCTAGCATATTTTTATCATCTGCTTATTACCTCTGTTAGACTCACCCCTTCTGCTTGGAATGTTGCTCTCATGCGGCAACGCTGCAGGTGATCGCTAGTGCTCGTGGAGGAATTGCTAGGTTTTGCTTCCTCTCTCGTTTGGGTCTGTGTCAGCTCTGATATGTAGCACCGGGGAGTCGTTAGTTATCGTTTTGAACTATTATTTTAGTTATTAGAAATTGTTTTAATTAATTTTGGAGATGTCTTTAATTGTTAATTCTGGAGATGTTTAAACTGGTTAATATTTCCGCTGCTTGGTGATTTCTTTTATATAAATTATTTTGGAGATTTTTTTTTGGAATAAATGGTGTTTTTTTTTTAAACTGGTGAAAAATGTAGCGCCCTTCGAGGTGACTCTGATAATTGTCTATTTAGTTGTAATAGTAAAAGGGGGGTGTTACATTAGTGGTATCAGAGCAGTTCGGTCTGTCCGGCCAAGTTGTCGAGTCGAGTAACACTTGAGTAATTGTTACTCGTTTCTGATTGTAGTTTCTGTTGCAGTGTTAGGTTGAGATGGCAGGACGGAACGATGCTGCACTCACTGCTGCTTTGCAGGCTGTGGCTCAAGCTGTGGAGAATAACCCAGGTGCTGCTGGTGATGCTGGGTCGCGCAGTTTGGCTACGTTTCAGAGGGAGAATCCTCCTACCTTTAAGGGCAAGTATAACCCTGATGGTGCTTTGGCATGGCTGAAAGAGATGGAGAGAATCTTTCGTGTTATGGATTGCTCTGAGGCGCAGAAAGTCAGGTATGGTACTCATATGCTGGCAGAGGAGGCTGATGACTGGTGGTTGGAGGTGAGGCAGAGGTTGGCGACTGTGAATGAAGAGGTCACTTGGGCTGTGTTCAGCAGAGAATTTCTGAGAAAGTATTATCCTGAAGATGTCCGTGGGAAGAAAGAGATTGAGTTTCTGGAGCTGAAGCAGGGTAATATGTCGGTGACTGAGTATGCTGCCAAGTTCATTGAATTGGCGAAGTTCTATCCACATTATGGTGAGGCTGGTGCTGAATTCTCCAAATGCATCAAGTTTGAAAATGGGTTGCGGGCTGATATCAAGAAGGCGATAGGGTATCAGAAAATTCGGGTGTTCTCGGAGTTGATTGACAGCTGCAGAATCTTCGAGGAAGACAGTAATGCTCATTCTAGAGTCATGAGGGATAGGCAGAAGAATTTCTCGAGTCGTGGGAAGCCGTATGAGGTTCCAGCTGGTAAGGGTAATCAGAGAACTGCTGTGGGTAAGAGACCTAGTGGGGGAGATGCTGCTGCTAGTGTGGTATGTTACAAGTGTGGTAAACCCGGTCATAAGCGTCCTGACTGTCCAGGTGATGTGAAGAAGTGCTACAAGTGTGGTAAAGAGGGTCATATGGCGTCTAGCTGTGATCGAAAGGATGTGTTATGCTACAACTGTGGTGAGGGTGGTCATATCAGCACTCAGTGTCCTAAACCAAAGAAAGAAAGGTCTGTTGGGAAGGTGTTCGCTCTGGCGGGGTCAGATGCAGTGAATGAGATCAGAGGTACATGCTATATTAATAATTCTCCTCTTATTGCTATTATTGATACTGGTGCTACCCATTGTTTTATTGCTACTGCATGTGTTGAGAAATTAGATCTTGTTTTATCTTCTATGTTGAGGGAGATGGTTATCGATACTCCGGCTAAGGGTTCGGTGACTACCTCGGTTGTTTGTGCTAAATGCCCTTTATCGATATTCGGTAATGATTTTCTCGTTGACTTGATTTGTTTGCCGCTGAGCGGAATGGATGTTATTCTAGGTATGGACTGGTTAGTTGATAACCATGTTCATATCAACTGTCATGAAAGGTCTGTGAGTTTCTTTTCTCCTGAAGAGGAAGAGTCTGGTTTGTTGTCTGCTGGTCAGTTGCATAGGGTAATGAGGGAAGACGTCCAGTTGTTTTCATTAATGGCGTCATTGTCTGCTGAGAGCCAAGCGAAGGTTGATGAGTTGCAGGTGGTGCGAGAGTTTTCTGAGGTTTTTCCCGACGAGATTCCGGATGTACCACCAGAGAGAGAGGTTGAGTTTGCTATTGATCTGGTACCTGATACTAAACCTGTGTCTATGGCACCGTATAGAATGTCTGCATCTGAATTGTCAGAACTGAAGAAGCAATTCGAGGATCTGCTTGAAAAGAAATTTGTGAGGCCAAGTGTGTCGCCGTGGGGAGCTCCAGTGTTGTTGGTGAAAAAGAAAGATGGTAGTATGAGGTTGTGCGTAGACTATCGGCAGCTGAATAAGGTGACTATTAAGAACAAGTATCCGCTTCCGAGGATTGATGACTTAATGGATCAGTTGGTGGGTGCTCAGGTGTTCAGTAAAATAGATTTGAGATCGGGTTATCATCAGATCAAGGTGAAAGACGAAGACATTCAGAAGACAGCTTTCAGAACCCGTTATGGGCATTATGAGTATTCCGTGATGCCTTTCGGTGTGACTAATGCGCCGGGAGTGTTCATGGAGTACATGAATCGTATCTTTCGTGAGTATCTGGATCGGTTTGTGGTGGTATTCATTGACGACATCCTAATTTATTCTAAGTCAGAAGAGGAGCATGCAGGACATCTGAGATTGGTATTGGAAATTCTGAGGGACAGGAAATTATATGCGAAGCTGTCTAAGTGTGAGTTTTGGTTGAAGGAGGTTAGCTTTCTGGGTCATGTTATTTCGGGGAATGGAATTGCCGTGGATCCGTCTAAGGTTGATGCCGTGTTACAATGGGAGTCTCCGAAGTCAGTTACTGAGACTAGAAGTTTTCTGGGTCTGGCAGGTTACTATAGGAGGTTTATAGAAGGATTTTCGAAGTTGGCACTTCCGTTGACTCAGTTGACTTGCAAGGGTAAAGCTTTCATCTGGGATGACTGTTGTGAAGAGAGCTTCAAAGAATTGAAGAAGAGGTTGACGACGTCTCCTGTTCTGACGTTGCCTAATCCGGAAGAGTCGTTTGTGGTGTATTGTGATGCTTCCAAGATGGGGTTGGGAGGTGTGCTTATGCAGAATGGTAAGGTAGTTGCCTATGCGTCGAGACAGTTGAGGTCTCATGAGAAGAACTACCCTACCCATGATTTAGAACTTGCTGCAGTTGTGTTCGCGTTGAAAATTTGGAGACATTATCTGTATGGTTCGAGGTTTGAGGTGTTCAGTGATCATAAGGGTTTGCAGTATCTGTTTGATCAGAAAGAGTTGAATATGAGACAGCGCAGATGGTTGGAGTTGCTGAAAGACTATGACTTTAGCTTGAACTATCATCCGGGAAATGCTAATGTGGTAGCTGACGCTTTAAGTCGAAAGACGTTGCATATGTCAGCAATGATGGTTAGAGAACTCGAATTAATTGAGCAGTTCAGGGATATGAGTTTGGTTTGTGAAGTAACGCCTCAGAGTGTCAGATTGGGGATGTTGAAGATTGATAATGAATTCATGGCTAGCATTCGAGAAGCTCAGAAGTTAGATGTTAAATTAGTTGACCTGATGGTTGGGATTGATCAATCCGAGAATAAAGACTTTGAGTTGGATGCGCAGAATGTATTGAAGTACCGTGGAAGAATCTGCATTCCTGATGATGAGGAGATGAAAAGAGCAATTTTAGAAGAAGGTCATAGGAGTAAGTTGAGTATCCATCCGGGAGCTACAAAGATGTATCAGGATCTGAAGAAGATGTTTTGGTGGCCTGGTATGAAGCGTGATGTGGCGCAGTTTGTGTATTCCTGCTTGACTTGTCAGAAATCGAAGGTTGAGCATCAGAAGCCTGCTGGGTTGATGCAACCGTTGGAGATTCCGGAATGGAAGTGGGATAGTATTTCTATGGATTTCGTGATAGGGTTACCTAATACTGTGAGGGGGCACGATTCGATTTGGGTGATTGTGGATAGATTGACGAAGTCTGCTCATTTTATTCCTATCAATATCACGTATCCGGTGTCGAGATTGGCAGAGATTTATATTCAGGTGATTGTGAAGTTTCATGGTGTTCCTTTGTGCATTGTGTCTGACAGAGATCCTAGGTTCACTTCTGATTTCTGGAAGAGTTTGCAAGAAGCGTTGGGTTCTAAATTGAGGTTGAGTTCAGCTTATCATCCTCAAACTGATGGGCAGACAGAGAGGACCATTCAGTCGTTGGAAGACTTGTTGAGATCTTGTGTTCTTGAGCAGGGAGGTGCGTGGGATACTCACCTTTCGTTGATCGAGTTTACTTACAACAATAGTTACCATTCTAGCATCGGGATGGCACCGTTCGAGGCATTGTATGGTCGGAGATGTAGGACTCCGTTGTGTTGGCATGAATCTGGGGAGAGTATTGTTCTTGGACCCGAGGTTGTTCGAGAGACTACTGAAAAGGTGAAATTGATCCGTGAGAAAATGAAAGCGTCGCAGAGTAGACAGAAGAGCTATCATGATAAGAGAAGGAAGGATTTAGAATTCCAAGCTGGTGATCATGTGTTTTTGAGAGTCACGCCTATGGCTGGTGTTGGGCGTGCATTGAAGACAAAGAAGTTGACTCCTCGTTTCATTGGACCGTATCAGATCACTGAGAGAATTGGTAATGTTGCTTATAGGGTGGCCTTGCCGCCTAATCTTTCGAATTTGCAAGATGTATTTCATGTGTCGCAACTTCGGAAGTATATTTCTGATCCGTCCCATGTGATTCCGATGGATGATGTGCATGTGCGGGATAATCTCACTGTGGAGACAATGCCTGTGCGAATTGAAGATCGTGAAGTGAAGACTTTACGTGGCAAAGAGATAAACCTGGTGAAAGTGGTCTGGTTAGGAGCTGCTGGTGAAAGCATGACATGGGAGTTGGAGAGCAAGATGCGAGAGTCCTATCCGGAGCTGTTTGAATCAGGTATGTTTTCGAGGACGAAAGATTCTAAGTGGGGGAGGGTTGAAACACCCCGGAAATAATTTAATTAAAATAGTTGATTGAATTATTAAAATAATTTGGAGGCGGGATATAGATAAATTAAAAGGTTAATATTTTATATGCGTAGGAGGTGAAACGAGTAAAGGAGGTGGTGACGTAGAGAGCCCAGTGTTTACTGAGCCCTCAACTTAAACCCTGGGGGTTTAAGCCAAACCCTCATTCGCAGCAAGCAAAAGAAAAACGAAAGTGAGAGTGAGAGAGAGAGCACGCGGCGCAAAGAGGGAGAGAAGAGGAGGGTTTCGCGAAGAATTTCAAAAGGAGATCGTTCGTGTTGCTGTGGTTTTGTTCGTGTCTCGTTCGTCGTGTTCCGGAGCTTACGTTATTCGAGGTAAGGGTGGGCTTAACCTTGATAATGGGTTGATGATAATTATGTGTGGGTAGTCTAGGGTTTTGTTGAATTGTTCGTGTTGTTGCATATCGTGTTTTCGTTGAGATTGGTGCTTTGATGATTATTGCACGTTATTGTGATTTGTTTCGTTATTTGTTGTTGCGTGATTGTTGTATCACGATGATGGTGTTGTTATTGTTCGTGTTTTGTTGTTGCTGTGCGTGGTTGATTGTTGTTGTCGCGTTGTCGAATTGTCGTTTTTGTTGTGGTGGTTGCGGTGTCGTTGCCGTTAGGGTTTGGTGTTTGGCAACTTAGCGATTCTGGACACAGGTTCGGTTTTTCTAAAACTGGCGCTGTTTGGTTGATCCAAAAATTATGAGGTTGATTGTTTTTAAAAATAGACTTAACGCCGGTCGTTTTGGCACTGGTTTCGTTAAATTCGGAGTGGTATAGCTCGAGTTATAGGCGATACAAGTTAGGTTAAAATTCTGGAAACGATTTGGGCATAGATTCGGTATTTCGGTGACTGGGAACGTTGTATTGACCGAGAAATTATGTGGTTTATTTTTCTGGAAAATAGACTTAATGCTTGTTAATTTGGCACTGGTTTGGGTGCGTTTAGAGTTGTGTAGCTCGAGATATGAATTCCACAAGTTAGAGTAAGATTCTGGAAACAATCTGGACACAGGGTCAGTGTTTTGGTTACCACGTTTTCAAAAGAACTCCTTTTCGAACGAATCCAATTTCTTTGAAAACTAGACAAAATTTGCCCCAGTTTATGCACAAGTTTCATGCAATTTGATTGAGTTTTGGTCACTTTGGAATTGCTTGAATTTGAAGGACAGAAACTGTCCTCTTTTGCAACTAGCCTGTGTGCTTTTCGAAAACTTTACGTATTGGACACTCTCCTTCAAAAACTGAACTTAGGGATGATAACCAGACCCATAGGGCTTTCCAACAAGTATTTATTTGTTGAAATCCGATGTCGTTTGCTATTTTAATTAATTCGCTGAAGTAGGTGCGATGTGCCTAGGCGCTGTGCGCCAGTCTTGTGCGTGGTGTGGTGCGTATTGTCCGCGTTGTGGAGCCGTCTGGTGTTAATATTTCAGGTGCGGTGCTGGTATGCTCAGGAGAGTTTAGTGGTAGCTGTGATGCTACAACTTGGTGCTATTTTTGGTGAAATCATTTGTTTTGATTCTGGTGATATAGTATTTATTTTAAATACTTGTTATGGTGAGTTGGTGCATAATCATGGTGTCGCATTGTCATATGCATGTTTTGGTGATATAGGCTCTGCCTCTGGTGTTTATTGGTGATATGCCCGTCGTGGCTCATTTTGGTGATCGGTACCGCATGCATATGCCCACTGGAGGGGTTGCATATCATCCCATTGTCTATGAATGTTATAATTTTGGTGGTTCACTGTCAAATGGACTTTTCCTTTGGTATCTGGTGCTGTGATATGGTGTAATTGTATTGTGTTGCTGTAGTTACCTGATGCTAGCATATTTTTATCATCTGCTTATTACCTCTGTTAGACTCACCCCTTCTGCTTGGAATGTTGCTCTCATGCGGCAACGCTGCAGGTGATCGCTAGTGCTCGTGGAGGAATTGCTAGGTTTTGCTTCCTCTCTCGTTTGGGTCTGTGTCAGCTCTGATATGTAGCACCGGGGAGTCGTTAGTTATCGTTTTGATCTATTACTTTAGTTATTGGAAATTGTTTTAATTAATTTTGGAGATGTCTTTAATTGTTAATTCTGGAGATGTTTAAACTGGTTAATATTTCCGCTGCTTGGTGATTTCTTTTATATAAATTATTTTGGAGATTTTTTTTTGGAATAAATGGTGTTTTTTTTTAAAATGGTGAAAAATGTAGCGCCCTTCGAGGTGACTCTGATAATTGTCTATTTAGTTGTAATAGTAAAAGGGGGGTGTTACAGGCGTGGAAGACATGCTGAGTATTTCGACCTCAACGCCACTAGGGAAAGGATTCTGGCAGAATGCGTTAGCACCGAGTTCCGAGACATGAAGTGGCCAGTTCCATTTACCCAACGCAGGAACACCAACAAAAAAGCTTATTGCAGGTATCACAGGAGCAGCGGCCACGACACCGAGGCCTGTAGGGTGTTAAAGGACGATATCGAAGACCTGATCTAGAAGGGAAAGCTGAAGCAGTATCTGAGGCCTGATGATAAGAAAAGGGAAAGGTCTCCCAAGCACTCACCACGAAAGTCGAAGGCCACAGTCAACGAGTTGACCAGATCCCCTGCAGACAGCGGTGACTCTGCAGAAGACGCGCCGAGGTCCCAGAGACCGCGACTCGTAGCCATGGTAATCATGGGGGGCAATGCCATAGGAGTCAGAAGGACTAAGCGTTCGATAAAGCGGCACTAGCAGGAGGTCCTCAATGTCGGAAGTGGTCCGTCCTCCCCTTTGATCTAGACAAACAGACCCCCACTATCCTTTACAGATTCTGATCTCCTCCGAGGCAAGCCCAACGAGGAAATTCCCTTGGTCATCTCTGCAGTCTTAGCCGGGGTTGATGTAAAGAGGATCCCGGTGGACCAGGGGAGCTCGGTAGATATACTATTCAAGGAGCTGCTCCCAAAGCTAAAAATCACCTAGGGCGACCTGTCTGAATACGAGGGTTCCAATCTGGTGGGATTCAATGGTTCCAAGACCCGACCTCTGGGCTATCTCAAGCTGAGGGTAACCTACGAAGAAGAAAAACTGTCAAGAACCATAAAGACAATGTTCCTGGTGCTACCTTGCCCCTCCCCATACCATTGCATTGTCGGTCGACCGACGTTGGGGAAACTCAGAGCCGTCGCCTCCACTGTCCACATCAAAATGAAATTCTTCTCGGAGCAAGAAGAGGTGGTCACAGTCCCGGCAGACCTCAACGGCGCAAAGAGATGCCAGTACCTCTGCCTTTAGTCGGAACGTCAAGCCGAAAAGCAGCAAGCACTTGCAGTAACTGACCCAGAAGCCAAGAAAGAATAGTAAGGGCAACGGCCACGGCAAGGAATTGAAGACGACAGGAAAAAATCACTGAGCATTAAACTGTATTCGATCTGTCTTCAATAAGAAAAGGTTCCAGAACTGTGCCTTCGATTTCTATTTTTATTGCTATGTGCGGACTAACACGCACGTAATCCGTCTCCGGCGACACCCCTCCTACCCGAGTCCGACCCGAGCTAGCCACTCGACGGACAACGGTTCGAGGCGAGGCCCGTGTCCTTCCCGACTCCGAGCTTAAATGCTCAGTCAAGAGGCGCACACAGGCCCACAGCGGCTCAGGTCCCAGTGGCCCTTAATCTCGCCTCGAGCGAGCAGCCTTCCCACTGATCTCCGAGCTCAAATGCTCCATCAGTGGCCGAAGGAAGAAATCCCCAGCGACTTCGACCAAAGACCTCTGATCTCCTAGCTCCATGCTCCACCAGGGGCCGAATGGACCTCTGATCTCTGAGCCCCGTGCTCCATCAGCAGCGAAAGACTCCCCTGATCTCCGAGCTCCACGCTCCATCAAGGGTTAAAAACTCCCCTGATCTCCGAGTTTCGAACTCCATCAGAGGGCAAAGACCTCCCTGATCTCCGCGCTCCATCAGGGACCATCAAAGAGAACTTACAACAATTGGAGGAAAGACACTCAGGTAATCCTAATCTCGGCCTCGCCACTCCTATCTCACCATTAAAGTCACTTGCAAACAGAAGATAAATAAATGACGAGATGCTTTCAAAATAAAATAAGCTTTCATTAATATTGATAAATATTAGAAAAGGTAGGCCACTAGATAGTATTTACATGTACAAAATAGTAAAATAAACCAGGGAAACCAGTCCTCATTCGGATACCTCCGCCTCGGAGCCGAGGAAGAGCAGTTGCGCTTGATCCAAAGAAGCACCGGGCAAAGGCTTGACCAGGTTTCCCTTGAAGACTTCGTGCTGAGGGTCCAACAGTTCTAGCAGCAGGTCAGGGCTAACTGCGGGCAGAAGACTTTTGCATCTGTCGAAACCAAGAATGGTCGATCTCTCCACCTTGACCTCGGCAGCAGAGCACTCACCCTTGAGCTTTTTAGCCTCGTCCCGAAGAGCAGCGGCTTCCGCCTAAACTCGGATCTCCTCTGCCGTAGCCACTACAAGCTGGGCCTGAATCTCCCCTGCTTGTTTTGCCTCGTCTTGGCCCGACAACAGCTGAGCCTCAAGGCCGGGTAGTTGCTCCTCGGCTGAGGAAAGAAAACTGATGGTAGCCCAGAGAACGCGGTTCTCTTCTATAAGCTCTGGTATCCTCTCATCCCGACAGTACTCTAGCTTGTCGGTCCGGTCTTGAAGGTCTGCTTCCAACTCGTAGTTAATGGCTTCAGCCCTCTCCAACCTCCGAGAGAGCTGCAAAAACTCCGGGTCCGATTTCAACTCTTCAAGCTCCTCGTACAACCTAAGAGCCGTCTCGGCAACCCTCAGCCTCGAGCTCGGCCAGCAAAGAAAATTCCCTGACACCAAGAGTTTTTGGTTTTTTAGAGGAAGACGGAACCTCGGTGTTTGCAGTACCCTGTTTCCTTCTTGAACCACTTGCATCTGTTCTCCGCCTAGAAGAGCACTTTGTGAGTGGAACCTCGGCGTCGGGGTCAGGAACGGGACAAGTTGCCAGAACATCTACAGGAAAAAAGACAAGAACTGGCTAAGACACCAGGGTAAGGAAATCGGAAAACAGACTTCTAAAACTCTACGTTACCTAGAAGTGACTTCAGCTCGGCAGCGGACTTGGCTCCGGCCCGGATAATATCAGCACAGTGGAACTTCAACCTGGCCTTCAAAAGCTTGTCGCCTAATTCCTGAAGGAGTTTATAACTCTCTGCTTCTTCACCCCAAAGGGACTTCGAATTCACCGAGACGGCTTTCACTACAACAGATTTGGGGATTGGGAGCGCTTTTTTTAGGCCATGAGTAGCGCTTTCGGGCGCTCCTAAAGCTTGCGCTCCTGTTGCCAATCACCCAAAGGTAGCGCTCGAAAAGCGCTCCCAATGAACAGGCAAGAGTAGCGCTTCTAGGTGTAAGCGCTCCTTATCCTCGGATGCGCGTAGACCATAGGTAGCGCTTCTAAGCGTAAGCGCTCCTTATTCCCGGATGCGCATAGACCAAGAGTAGCGCTTTTATGTTCAAGCGCTCCTCTTTCCTAGATGCGCTTAGACCATAAGTAGCGCTTTTTACAGAAAGCGCTCCTTATGCCTAATTTTTTAAAAAAAAAATTTCGTTTCTTTTCTATTTCCATACGCTACCTATGTCTATTTTTTTTTTTAAGAATTTTTTTTCCGTTTCTTCTCTATTACCAATTCCTTGCCCCCTTGCTCATATTCATCAACCAACAACAAAGTTCCAAATGAAATTTCCATATCAACCAGCAACCAACAACAAACATCCAAATGAAATTTCCAAATCAAAAAATAAAGCAGTGCATAAAAATAAAAAAATGGATGCCTAGAATCCCCAATTCCACCATTGTAGCTAATATATTCTCAGATTTCCAGAGACAAAGTATTTGCAACATAAAAATATTGAATTAACTATAAATTCAAATCCTTTACGGAGGTAACTAAATTACAAAACCCTTCAAATATAGTTTAGAAGGAATTAATAACTGTTACAATTTAGAAGTAATAACTATAGTGCATCCAAGGAAGAGCCAGCTGCATATATAAGTTCACCATGAATTTGCCAACTGCATATATAAGTTCACCATGAATTTGCAGTGCATGAATAGGATTTGCTTTGGCAAGTAATCTTTTAAAGCCACTTTGAATAGTACTGACTGTTCCAGTGGCCAAATGGATCTCCTGAAATATCACAATAATATAATCGCATACTGAAGTTGAGATAGCAACAGAGACTTCCAAGTAAGTAACTACAAAAAATAACATTCCTATAAAGATCGATCTTGCTGAGTGCAGGTATGTATTAATTTGAATGTTATCAGTGTCTTGGAATTCACTAACGATAAAGATCATGTACAGAGAAGTATAGGATAATAATGAGCAATTACAACTGTAATTCCTCTGAAAAGAGAATACAAGCATAGCTGCAGTGAGTTAATATAAATCAACTGGCATGCATAGCTGCAGTGAGTTAGTTCTCGCCCAAAAAACAATGTCTGCATGAACAGTTTTTAAATCGCCATGATTTACATAGCATGAAATAAGAATACAAGCAAATCTTACCAGAATAACATCCATGAGTATTATAGGTGAGAAGGGCAAACTTAGAGTTCGAAACAGAAAGCTTCTGCGAAAAAAGGGGGAAAAATAAAATTAATAGATGAACCATAAGACCACCATTAAGCAAGACAGAAAGATTATCAAATCCTAGAGTATGATTTGAACAAATTCACAGCTGAGCCCCCTAAATAATATAAACAAAAAAAAAACCATTTTTGATTGCTGTCAAGAATAAATATTAAATTTTAGATACTAATATTTTCTGTCAATTTTTTCAAACCCAGCGCAACCAGTAAACCCTCATACCAGAACATATCATACCAACCTTAACACCACAATCAAAATCCCAAATCCCCAACAACGCATCAAAATGGGTTTCTCCAATATAATTAAAACAATCGATACAATTTGGGTACATTACCAAAATCGAAGACTGGAAACTACTAAAAGATTAAATAAAACCTAATTTCGATTTTATTGAAGAGAAAGGGAATAATGTTATTGAAGTAGATATCGATAGGTAAAAGAATAGAGAAGCAGAACCTTATGATTTTTTCGAGGTAATCTGTTCGAAGAGTGTCCTAATAGGGGCCATAGCGACGATGGTTTCCACGACGATGATGAGTTGTTTCTCCGCCATGGTGTTTGAGGCAAAATGAAAAAACACATGAGAGAGAGATAGAGAGAAAGCAAAATGAATTTTTAGGTTTCTGCTGCTGCTGTGCATAATGAATCGAATATAGAGGGCACCACCGACTAGCCTTCTATTTGCAAATCTGAAATAGAGGGCACCACCGCTTAATTTCTTTTTGCAAAACCTAAAAGCTGAAAGAGGAGTGAGAAGAGAAAACACGTGTTATGATGGAGGAAGGGTTACTGGGAGTAGATCCGTATTATGGGTTTTAAGGGTTACTGGGCAGCGAAGATTGCTATGTAACCATGTTCCCGTGTTTTAAGCATTAGGACCGCTCCTCCCCTAAGCGCTCCCTATGATCGTTTCGTGTTAGGCAAAAGGGAGCGCTCGTAATCTAGGCGCTCCTAATGGTCATTCCGTGTTAAGCAATAGGGAGCGCTTGTCACCTAAGCGCTCCTATTGGTTGTTCCGTGTTAGCCAAAAGGGAGCGCTCGTCACCTAGGCGCTCCTAATGGTCGTTCCGTGTTAGCAGTAGGGAGCGCTTATGTCAAAAGCGCTACTATTGGGGCGATCTTTTTTAAGATTTCTGTTGTAGTGTTTGTTGAGCTGATCGTAATGATTCCCATCCCAAGATAGAGAGAATGGGGCTTCACCAGCGCCAACCACTCAAAATCGGCAATGGCTTGCTTTGCCTTCCTGTATGCATCACGGACGTAGAGGAAAAACTTCTTGAAGCCTTTGTTGGAATCATTCACAGAGTAAAGTAAGCCCGGTTCCGTACCCCACATAGGCAAACATGAGCATGGCGAGTAGGATCTCTCTTGTCTGAAACCCAGTTGTACGAGCTCGGATCATACTGGTACTCCGCAGCATCAGGCCCAAGTGTGTTAGAGCCATGGACCTCGGGCACAGAGCCCTGTGGAGACCCTTATGAGCTGGAAACTCTCTGATCTTCCGCGGATGAGCTCGACATCTCGATCAACGTCTGACATCGGGAAGAAAATTTTGATCTCGGGGTAAGAATCTCAAGTCGGAACGGATGCCGGAAAAAATCACAATTGACCTCGCACAGGGAGAAATTTCAACTCACTCGAAGCTAACAAGTAAAAGAGTGAAGAGCTCGCATTGAGCTTAAATACCACAGAGGCTCGGAAAACGAACCGTCACGTCTAATCAATGCATCTCTTCAAATTCTGACATGGGAAACTGAACCGCAATTATGACCCCTAACTCCCGAACACCACCTGCTCGAAAAACACGTGGCACTGCAATCACAACTCCTTCGAAGAAATTCATAACAAGCCGAGGCCGGACTCTAGCACCTCTCGACCTCGACTTGGGGGGCCATTGTTCCGGACTGGGCCAAACCCCCATGGAGCTTGGGCCTGGCCCATTTCCGTACTCTATCACGCCCATATCCTCGTCTGACCCGCATCCGACGGTTGGAACTCATCTGCCCAATCAAACGGCTCGGGTACGGCACCAAGGCCTATAAATACATGATCCACCCTCCATTTCCAGGTACGTACTGATTCCTCCCTAAAATATCTCTTCTTTTCCCTTGCTGAGTTAGGCATCGGAGTGCTTGTAGGTACTCCACCCGAGGCGCGGGAGAAGATCACCTAAGCCAATCCAAAGTCCAAGTTAGCCAACCAAAGTCAACTTCCATTCCTCACAGAACACTCCGTCTCAAGCACACATCCCATACTCCGGTACGGAACAAAATACAATTTGCGACAAATCACATAGATAAGTAGGAAATGCCTCAGACAACATTTGTACATTAAATTTATGTTTTGTCCTTATACTCTTGTTGTGTTAACTTATATAATTGAATGGTAGTTTATGCAAAGCCATAAGGAACACTTCTACGTACTGTTTCTTTAAATGCATAGCCTAAGAAGGTTAACTGATCCTAATATTGTTTTTTATCATTAATTTCACAGGTCATTTTCTTTTAATAAATCTTTTGCTGGACACTATGAATAAAACAGCAAAAAGAAAGCAAAAGAGAAGGAAGAATTATTAATGTCTCCTCTGTGGGTCATCGATATCCATACCCTGAAGGAATCGTCTTTGATAAAATTAATGATGAATCAAGGTAAGACGTAGCCTAAATACATTCATCACTAATATGAAAAAAAAAAAAAATAAATAAATACATTCATCATTCAACTAGTAATCAATCATAAGTTTATGTTATTCACATTTTCTACCTATATGTCACGTATGATGTTACAGATTTTCGCAGATCACTTATAGAAGGTATCAAATCAAATCAATGTCACACTGTACATAAAATGCAGCGATTATTTTGATGCACATCGATATAGTTATAGTTATATAGACTTATGCAAACCTTAGTTGCATGTAGAAATTAAGCATATATATATATATAAATATATATATATATATATATATATATATATATATATATATATATACTATTGCGACTAACCCGTGCCATGCACGGGTATACAATTATTTGTTTTATAAAACTTTAATGAGGGATTTATTTCTTCAATATTCTTTTAAAAGATTAAATTAAAAAACTTGCATATTACTTTATGATGGAATTAAATAATTAAATAATCATAGCATGTTGCAATTTGTAAGTGTGATTTTTTTTGTCAAACTATTGTTGGCTATCCACGGACCTTCTCAACGTTTTCAATGAAAGACTAATCTTTGTTCATACTTAAGAGTAAATTTCGCACTGACCAACACCGAGTTTGTCCACTGAACTATGTTAATGAACAGTTAAAAATAAAATTATTGATAAATTAAACTAACATATATACCAAAAATTAGATAAAATATATGTTTAAACATAATTTAGTCCTTGCAAATATAGGAAATTTTGATTTTTGTTTTAGGAAATTTTTTGTTTTAATTTGTCCTTGTTAATTTTCAAAACAATCGGTTTTAGTCCTTAAAGTGTTTAAAAAACTGATGTGGCTTTACTTTAGTCCCTAGCTAGTGTTTTTTGTGTTTCAAAACCACTGGTTAGGGACTAAAATGAAAATCACATCAATTTATATTAACAAAAAAAACTTAAAGAGATTAAAAGTGATGATTCTAGAAATTACTTACAGGGACAAAAAATAATAATATAGGGATAACAAAAAATCACTATATTTACTAAACTAAATTAATATATAAAAATAAAATATATTACATGTAACCCTTATCTATAGTTGGTTTATATAAAGTAAAAATTAAATGTAATTAATATCACAGACCGAGGATGCTTTTCGAAAACCCATCTCCCGGGGATCATTTTTTGAACCCTAACATGTGACGGTGATGATATATTCAGTGTTTAATGTCAAATCCACCCCCAAATTCCAATACTTTTCTGATCTTCACATTGTGATAACATGAAAAGAATTAGGGATTGATTAATAGTCTATACTTGTTAAAGCTAAAAGTAAATGAATGTCAAGATGTAATGAAAAAAATGTGTAATTCTATATTGATATATACAAAAGATATAATCAAAACATTGACATCCTTAGCAGCATCCTAAAATTTTTTCATAAGGTCCTCATCACCATCAATACCTCTTACTTTTAAAAGTCTTATTAAATCTAGCCTTAATACGACCATATATCACATTGTATCTTGAAAAGAAACGACTTACCCATGAAGTCAGATAGTTCTTTTGGAAATCTGAATGGATTTGATTATGTATAAAAAAACATCGTTTAAGTGTAGATCTTTCAAGTTTATTATCAAATTATGACGATGTTATAGTAGTTATAGGGTGTGTTTAAGGTTTGGTCGATAGTGTGTGTTTTTGTTGATATATACTCATTTATATATGCTAGGCTACCAATTCAGATAACATGCACATTCAATGGTGGTCAAATAGAGCTTTGTCTGGTTTGAATTTTTGATGAGCTAAAGATGTCCAGTTTTTACGTCATAAATTTCTCAATCGTCAATTAATTATATCAGTGTGAGATGTGTATGTAATTTCAAATTCAAAATTACAAACCCAGATGGTATTTTTCTTAGGCCTTAAACTCTTTTGTTGAGTGGCAAAAAATTTTGAATTTAAAATAGTTATTCATTTAAGTTTTAATTACTACTCAATTTTTTACCAAATGTGAAACAACATATTCGAATTGCACTTAATTGCTCAGATCCCGATAATTAGTGATGATTAATCCTTTAATCTAAATAATTTTTAAAAAAAAGAGAAATACAGTTGGACAGACCACAAAATGAGAATGTTTTTTTGTCCCCTTCACTATCATTGTTGCTCATAACTTGGAAACTTTTATCCAACCTTGTTTAATTTTCAATCACTAAAAATATAATGTAATTTTGTAATTTAAACTCATTTTGAAGGTTGGAAGCTAATGAGAATGGAGAAATGGAAATTGTGTATATCATGGTATATTATTGTGATGGAGTACATACATGTCAATAAGTATGGATTTATTACATTTTAAAAAAATAGCTGTAACTGTTACGGGTTTTTGAATTTCAAATAATTTTAGAGTTTTTTTTTTACACAAGAATTTTAGAGTTTATCATGTCAAAAAGTGAATATTTGAAATTTGAAAATAGTATATGTGAAGGAATTTTCTGTAACAAAAAAAAAGTATATGTGAAGAAATATTTTGATAATGGTTTCCAAGTCAATTATGATTCATTTCAACCCATTTAATTTGAGAGTTTAATTTTTTTTTTCGTATGCATTTATTACAACAATTTTTTGTAACGTAACTATTATGACATGTTTTGAATTCACATTAATTTTTGAATTAAAGTTATCTATTGAATAAATCCTAGGAAATCAAATTATTTTTAATAGAAATGCCATGTCATGATTGTTTGGTTCTTTGAGCTGATTATGAGATGACATGTGGCGTTTTTCTTCTTTGGGGATATTCCCAAATGTATTTTATATATATATATATATATATATATATATATATATATATATATATATATATATATATATGGTTCCTGTAGTGTCTGTGTTAAAGAAAAATATAGTATATTTATCATTATTTTTGCTTTCTTGTTTACAGTTATGATAGATGGCGGGCATATGGCCAATCAAAGCTTGCTAACATTTTACATGCCAATGAACTTACAAAATATCTCAAGGTATGCTGACATTTATTTTACCAAAATACTCTGGAGAAGTTGCATACGCTTATTTCATTTTCTTATGGCCAATCAATGCTACTATAAGTGTTTATACCTTACCATTATTTGATCTTATATTTTATCGTTTTTAAACAACTTATAATTATCTTTTGTCCAATTTCAATGGTCAAATTGGTTGAAACAGTTGAACTATGAACTTATGAACTTTCTGGTTTGATGTTAATAGAGATATAGCATAGTCTACTAGTTTACCATGTGTTGTATTGACAGCTCAGCAGTTTGTTACTGTTGCGTCATCAGTTAGTTAGCTTGCTACCAATTCTGTTACAAGCCTTAGTGTATTAAACACTTGTATAAATACTGATCTCACTCATTAAATGAGACTCAGAAATGATAAGTTTTGTTCTCTACCGTACTTCTGACCTTGGAAGTCGGCTTGAGGTAGTTGGTAGGTGTGATCCTTGATCTTCAACGTTCCGGTCGAGGTTAGGTTGTTGGTCCTGCAATGACACTCCGACGATCAAGTCAGTAAGGTAGTCAAGCAGAGTACTTTATCAATAGAATAGCTTACCATTAATGAGCATTGAATGTGGTATTTATAGGCTTTGAATAGTGTTGACCTAATGATTATGAACCGTTGGATGTGTTGGCTGCATCTGAAGCGTTGAGTTATGGGCTCACTTAAGAGGATGGGCCAGTGAGAAAATGGGTTCTTTAGGGGTGTTGATAGCATTTAGAAACATTACCATAACAGTTGCCCCCCAAGTCTGGTCGTTTGATAGTCGACCTTGACTTGCATGACGTCGTGGCTGTATTGCGATCTTGGTGTACCCGTATTGGACGCGCCCGAGCTTCATTGTTGCCCGATCTTCGTTGTTTGTCGTTCCTGGCAGAATCCAAAAGACGACGCGTTGGTAAACGCGCCGTGCTCTACGCAGGGTATTAAATGCATCTTCTGACAGGGCACACCTTTTGATGTTTGTTGATGATGGTGACGCCTCGAACCGCGCGCTCAGTTCAAAAAATCCACTGATTGGGCCTGTCGATTCAGTCCCAAGGCCCAATTTTTCCAGCCCACTATAAATAGGGAGTTAGGTCTTTCCCTCTTTTTTCCGTTTCAGATTACAAACGCTCTGACTGACGACCTTAGTGATCAAATTTGGTCGAGCAAGCATAAGGTGGCGAGGGTCGGAGCTTTCCAGTGGATTTCAATCGTTCGAGATCGTAAGGCGAAATTTCCTCTCGATCCTACCCCCTTCTTGTGCCTTCTACGAGGTTAGTCCCTATCACTTTCCTTGTTGTCTTTATTTGTTTTCGAAAAAAGGGGGGTTGAGCCCTTCCGAACCCGCCAACATCCCTCAGAGTGGGGCCGTCGGGTCGGGTACCGACTTGTTCGCGGACCCGTTTAAGACGTACGACCCTGACAACTCGTCCCCATTTTTGCAGGTCTGATCTGGCGGTTACTAAGCAAACTCCGAGACAAATCACCGCCAAACCCCCTGAGCTAGCAAGAAAAATGGCCTCGGTCGGGCCTCCTGGCGATGGAGCTCCTGATGGGGCTCTCCGACAAGATCGTGACGATGGTCCCGACGCTCAGGATAGGATCGAATCTACCACTCTAGACGAACAAGATCATCTGGATTCGGCTCCGACAAGTGAGCAGGCCGATGAAGACGTGGATGTTGAAAATCTTACGCCTGACACCAAAGTTGTCGAAGCAAACGACGAAGCATCCGGAGATCGAGGTGAGGAAGAAAGCGATGACGACGGTGATGACGATGACAACGACGATGGCGACGACGAAGGTTCAGATCGGGAGGGTAACATGTCTGAGGAAGAAGTCCAATCTGGCGAAAACCAAGGAAGTTCTCAAACTCGGGAATCGGACGAGGCTGAAACTGAGACGGATGATCCTTCCGGTGGCGCTTCTGTTGATCAAGAAGAAGACAACGGCGACCCTCAAGGAAGCAGTCGATCTTCGGCTATGTCTGTAGATGGATATTCTAGCACCGACTCTGGTGCTTTAAATATTCCAGCCAGGGAAGCACGCCCTTATGATTGGGTTTCGAGCTCAGTGTTGGAGACGGAGTCGATTTATCGATCTTTTCATAACCTCGGAGCTGTTATGAAGAAGATTAATGGTCGTTCAGGCAGAATCTGGAGGGTCGAAGGGATGAAGGACGGCGAGCACGTGGCTACTTGGGCCGGGGAGTTCAAGTTTACGATGTACCATGTGACGATCAAGGACATGAACATCCGACCTTCTTTCACTTGTCTTCAGCAAACTGTACTGGCTAGGTTGGATGTCGCACCTTCTCAACTGCACCCTAATGCATGGGCATTCCTTCGAGCCTTCGAGCTCCTGTGTATACATTTGGAGAGACCAGTGTCGCCCACGTTATTCTTTCACCTTTTCGAGCTTAACCGGAATAGCGGCAAAAAGAAGGCTGCTAACTTCCGGCGCGAGCATGTGAGTTTCCGATCAAGGCGAGGTTCAAAGATCTTCCGAGCTTTCACCGATTCCTTGCGAGGTGACTGGAAGAACTTTTTCTACTGGGTGGAGCCTGTGAATGATAAGGCTGTGGACTGTGTGGGGAAATTTGGAGCTGATGGTCGGACGCTGGAATCCACCAAGTTTCCCATTGGCTGGAGCAACGGGCATTATAACCAAATAGATCCTGACCTGTATTTCTTATCAAATCCCTTTCAAAAAGGCGAAGTATAGGGGCATTCCTACCGACGTTATTGTCAAGGCCGCTAAGAAGCGCGACGTGCAAAGAGTTTTAGGTCTGTCTAAGACCGTTATCGTATTCTTTCATTTCTTAACGAAGTTGATTGACAATTTTTGTTTTATATTGTAGATACTATGGCTTCGAAGAGGCTCGCTCGGATGAAGGAGTTGGCTTTTAGGCAGGTCGAGGAAGCTGTGAATATCGATGATGATTCCCAGAATTCTTCGCAAGTTAATGTGGATGCTGAACATATTCCCGATGCTGTTCCCATCAGCATCGTCAAAGAAGATCGGGGGAAGAAAGTGCAGTCTCTCGCCCCTGCCTCTCTGCAGAAAAAATCTACCGATGTTGGTCCATCGGAAAAAAGGAAACGTGACGAGCCTGAGGTCGGGCAGAGTGCTAAGAAGGTCAAAGACTCCAAAAAGACAAAACACAAGGTGAAAGCCGTTCCGTTGTCAGAGGAATTTCTGGAACAAAATTTTGAGGAATGGCGGGTCGATCCTATCGCGGCCTCTGCGCAAGTCTTCTTGAATCTGGCTGAGGTGCACAAGGTCCAGAAAGAGAAGATTGAAAAACGAGCTAAAGGTAACATCGTGAACCGACCTTGCTTTCTCTTTTAGATTATCGAACTTTAGTTCTAAGTTATTCTCCTTTATGTTCTTTTTTCAGAGTTGGTGAGTGCAGAGAAAGAGAAAAACTTTCAGACCCTGCAGGAGCTAAGCGCAAAGACCACTGCTCTGGCCAAGGCTAACTTCGATCTCGAGGCACTGAGGAAGGGTAAGAAAAGTGTCGAAGAGACCCAAAACGCTGCTTTGTTACGGGCCGAGAATGCCGAAGCTCGGGTTAAAGAGTTGGAGGGTCGAATCACGGTTTTGGAGGTGTCGGAGGAAGAGTTCAAAGAGAAAGTGGGAAGCCTCGAAGGTCAGATAGCCGAGCTTCAGAAAAAATTGTCCGCTGGGGAGGATAAAGCAGAGGTCAGCTCTGATCCTGAAGCTCAGATCGCTGTTTTGCGAGCCCAGCTTGCAAGGTCGCAAATCGCTCTTAAAAAGAGTCAGGAGGAGGCTCAAGAGGCTTCTCGAGAAGCCGTCGGCCTTTATGAGGATGGTTTTAAAGAGGCTTTGAAGCAGTTCGCTCTGGTCCATCCTTCCCTGCAGTTGGATGACAAGATCATCAATGCCGATCATGAAGTGGAAGGTGATCGGATTGTCAGGACAGATATGAAGACGAAGGCGAAGGCCGTGATCTTTCCTCCCCCTGATGCTTGATGCTGGATGTAGCAACTTTTTTTGCAGAAGTTCTGGGTTTATACATCGCCAAACGATCTTGCATAGACCCAGAACTTTGCTTAATTTTCTTTTCTGATAATACGAGCCTGCCATTTTGGACTTGAGGACTCGGCCGTATCCGAGATGCTGGATGTAGCAACTTTTTTAACTTTGTATTTTGTTTTAAGTTTTTATCGTCGTATGCTTGCTTGATATTTAACATCGTATTTCAACATCGTTTTATGAATGCATTTAAATTTGCAAATCACGTACGCCGTCCTAAGGGCAGTTTACCGAGACTCGGCCCAGATTTAACTCGCCCTTTTGGGATCTTGGCAACTGTGGCCAATGGTCGTTCTAGAAACCTTTGTTCCTGAAAACCAACTCTCGTTAAAACGGTTTACCAAGACTCGGCTCGGATCTAACTTGTTTTAAAGAGTCGCGACCTTAACATGGTCGCGGGGAGATCGTAAGATCGGTCCCTGTTCGATTTATCTTATTTGAAGAAATCAAGATGTTATGAACGTTGGCATGGGAGTCGCGACCTTAGCATGGTCGCGGGGAGATCGTAAGATCAGTCCCTGTTCGATTTATCCTATTTGAAAAAAATGAAGATGTTATGAACGTAGGCATGGGTGCCACTTTAATTGATGAGTGAATTGTTATAGCAGGTTGGCACGCCAAGAGGTGGCGTCCTTAGGGAAAAAATTGCCTTTCGAGAAAAGGACTCTTAAATAGATGCAAAGGAGCTCTTAAACATAGCATTTCTTCAGCTTGGTCGCATTCCAAGTTCGCTCAATCGGCTTTCCACTGAGGGTCTCAAGTGAGAAAGCTCCGTTGCCGGTCTTGGATTTGACACGGTAGGGTCCTTTCCAGTTCTGCGCGAGTTTCCCTTGACCGGCGTTCTTTAGTCCGACGTCAGCCCTTCGAAGCACTAAATCCCCTGCCTCAAAATCTCTTGGGACGACCTTAGCGTTATACCGAGTTGCCACTCCTTGTTTTACAGCGGCCTCCCTAAGAGAGGCCCGTCCTCGGACTTCGTCGATTAGATCGAGTTCCTCCAGGAGGGCTTGGGTGTTTTCATCCCGCGACTTGGGGTGTGACGTCCTCCAGCTTAGTTCCCCAATTTCGACAGGGATGACTGCCTCGCTGCCATAAGAGAGCCTGAAAGGTGTTTCTCCTGTCGAGCTTTGGAGGGTCGTCCTATAACCCCAGAGGACGTATGGTAATTCTTCGACCCAATTGCCTTTGGCGTCGTCGAGGCGTTTCCTCAAGCCGTTGAGGAGGACCTTGTTTGCTGCTTCGACTTGGCCGTTAGTTTGGGGGTGTTCTACCGACGTGAACCGGTGCTTGATTTTAAGGTCGGCCATTAACTTTCTGAAACCAGTATTGGTGAACTGAGTCCCATTATCCGTTATCACAACTTCGGGGATCCCGAACCTACTCATGATGTTTTTCTTAAAAAACTTGATGCAGCTTTTTGCCGTGATGGTGGCCAAGGGTTCTGCTTCTATCCATTTGCTCATGTAGTCAACTGCCACTATAAGGTATTTCACCTGCCCGGGGGCTGCTGAGAAGGGCCCTAATAGATCAATCCTCCACCATGCAAACGGCCATGCAGAGGATAAGGTCGTCAGATCATTAGGTGGAGCGACGTGGACATGGGCGTGGATCTGGCACTTATTGCATTTCCTAACGTAGTTCTTGGCGTCGGCGTCCATGGTGGGCCAGAAAAAACCGGACCGGAGTGCTTTTCGAGCTAGCGACCGGGCTCCAAGATGTTGACCACAAATCCCTTCATGTATTTCTTTCAAAATATAATCAGCCTCTTCTCCTTCTACGCATTTTAGCAGGGGGGAAGATAGGCTTCTTCGGTATAGAGTTCCATCGATTACTGAGAATGCCGAAGCCCTTCTTCTGATGAGTTTGGCTGTCTTTTCGTCGCCTGGTTCCTGACCGGAGTTGATATAGTCCAAGATCGGCCGGATCCAACTTGTGCTTTCTTCCAACACACACACAGTCAAAATCAAGTCGGTTTCAAGAGGAACACTGGCCTGGTGAAGCGTTTCTTGGATGATGGTCCTGTGATTTCCAGGGATCTTCGTACTGGCGAGCTTTGAAAGAATATCAGCCCTCTGGTTCTCCAACCTCGGTACGTGTTTTATTTCTGATTGTTCGAATTTTGATAATAGTTCCCGCACTCGGACCAGGTACTTTTGCAACGTCAGATCCTTCGTCTCATACTTCTCAGAAATTTGGGAGACCACCAAGAGAGAGTCGGTGTGCAAGCATATCCGAGGGACTCGGAGGTCGATTGCTAGTCGGAGACCCGCAATGCAAGCTTCGTATTCTGCTTGATTATTTGAAGTTTGAAAGTTGAAGGTTAGGGATACCTCAATGACCACCCCATTCGGACTTTCCAACATGATGCCCGCACCACTTCCCTTGGGGTTCGAGGATCCGTCCACATGTAGGGCCCAGATCTCGTTCTCAGGGTCAGCAGGTGTCATCTCAGCTATAAAGTCGGCGAGGACTTGGGCCTTCATTGCAACCCTGGTTTCATACTTAATTCCGTTCTCCGAAAGCTCGACCGCCCATTTTATCATTCGACCCGCTAGGTCGGGTCTGTGCAGTATATGCCTGATAGGGTAGTTAGTCCGCACGACCACCTGGTGAGCCACGAAGTAAGGTCGAAGACGCCGAGCTGCGACGACTAGGGCTAGTGCTATCTTTTCAATCTTTTGATAACGAGCTTCGGCCCCATGTAGGACTTTACTTGCGAAGTAAACTGGGCTTTGCCCGACCTCGGTCTCTCTTACGAGAACTGCCCCCAATGCTTCTTCCGAGATCGATAAGTACAGGTACAGAATCTCTCCCTCATTGGGCCGGGTTAAGATCGGAGGTTCGGATAGTACCTTCTGGAGTTGCTTAAGTGCTCGGTCTTGTTCGTCAGTCCAACCGAACTCCTTCTCTTCCTTTTTTAACAACTTGAATAAAGGGAGAGACTTGAAAGCCGCATTTGAGATGAAGCAAGATAGGGCGGCGATCATGCCGCTGAGCTTTTGGACTTCCCTCTTCGTTGTTGGGGTGCGCATTTCCGTGACTACCTTGCATTTGTCAGGATTTGCCTCAATCCCTCTCTCAGTGAGGTAGAATCCGAGGAATTTTCCAGTTCGGACCCCGAAAGTGCATTTTTCAGGATTCAGCCTCATGCTATTCTTTCTTACCTCAGCAAAAATCTCTCTAAGATCAGATACGTGAAGGTTGTCTTCCGTGCTCTTTGCAATCATGTCATCAAGGTAGACTTCTACATTCCTCCTAATCTGCCCTTGGAAAACCTTGTTCATCATTCTTTGGTAAGTGGCACCAGCGTTTTTTAAGTCGAAAGGCATGACCTTGTATGCAAAGTTCCCAAGGTCCGTCATGAAGGCTGTCTTTTCTTGATCAGGGGGGTGCATGGCGATCTGGTTGTAACCAGAGTATGCGTCCATAAAGGATAAGAGTTGGAAACCCGATGCGTTGTCAACCAGACGATCTATGCTGGGGACCGGAAAGGCATCTTTTGGACAAGCTCTGTTTAAGTCCGTGTAGTCTACGCACATACGCCATTTCCCGTTGCTCTTTTTAACCAAAACGGGGTTGGATAACCAGGTCGTGTATTTTACCTCGGTGATAAAGTTTGCTTTGATGAGGTCGTCCACCGCCTTGGCAGCTGCAGCTGCCTTCTCCCTACCTTGGACTCTTTTCCTCTGGGCCACCCATTTCGCTCCCAGGTTGACGGCTAGCTGGTGACATGCGACCTCCGGAGGGATTCCGGGCATGTCCTCAGCCGACCATGCGAACAAATCAGCGTGATCTTGGAGACATTGGATGAGATCCTTCTTGATTCCTACTGCTAGATCGGAACCAATTCTGACGACCTTTGTGGGGTCTTTTCCTACCTGGACGTGGAGAAATTCTCCATCAGGTTGGGGTCTTATCATCTTCTTCTTTAACTCCTTTGCAAGATCGTCATCGCTTTCTTCCTCTGAGCTATCTGGGTCGTACCTAGCATCCAAATCCGTCGCATTCACCTCGCTAGATCGTCCCTTGTCCGCTCTTGGACGATCGGGATTTTCCGGAGGTGGAACCCCTTCCATGTCTCGAGCTTTCTGCTCAGCTTTAGTCCACAGGAAAAAACATCTTGCAGCTGATTCCAGCTGATTACTTTGTTACAAAGAGAGTGGAACCTCATCTTCAGATGGGTGGTTGAAGTTACTGCCCCGAGTTTCCCAAGGGTCGGTCTACCGATGATACCATTGTAGATGGATTCGCAAGGTAAAACTAGGAACTTGGTTTTGATCATCCTTACCAATGGTTCCTCTCCATAGGATACCATCAACTCTATGTGGCCAAGTGGTTTAGTCTGAGATCCATTGAAGCCAGAAAGAGCCGATCCTGAATAAGGGGTGAGATCATCCCTGTCGATCTCCATTCTATCCAGAAGGCCAAGAAACAGTATATCTGACGAGCTCCCCCGATCTACCAAGATTCTTCTAACATCTCTGTTAGCTATCATGGCTGATATTATCAAAGGTATGTGCTTGTTGGGCTTCCCATCAATTAGATCTTCGTCTCCGAAAGACAAAAGCGGTCGACTTGATGTGCCCGGAGTCGTCGAAGCTGACGCCACGCTTAGTAATTCCTTCCATTTTCGCTTCATGGTTTTGGTGGATTCCTGGTGTTCGAAACCTCCTGAGATCATCATCAATACAGGATGACCCTTATGTCGTCCGGGGTCGGGTTCATCATCATCAGAGCTCGCGTTCTTCCTTCCTTTGTTTTTGACATCAATCTCCCTTTCTTGTTTGACCTCGGCTGCCGCCTTTCCGGGCTTCTTAACATAAGTAGACAGCTTTCCTCTTTTGATGAGATCTTCAATGTCGTCCTTCAGGGAGTTGCAGTGGTTCGTCTCATGACCATTACTCCGGTGGTACCGACAATACTTATTGAGCCGTTGGCCTGGACGGTGTGGAAGGGGCTTCGGAGTTGACATCTTTAAACCTCTTGAGGGTGTGCTTCTTGAACGGACTTCTGGGGAGCAGACCTTGGGTCATGAAAAATATCCGGAACGCGTCGTCCAGGTTGCGGACTTGGGAGGCTTCTCTATTGAATCTTTCAATGTAATCTCTCAGAGGTTCGTTCTCCCCTTGCACCACGGACATTAGTACGATCTTGTTTTTGGGCTTACTTTTGGCGAAGTTAAAGTGAACGCTGAACATCTTTGCCAGCTGATCCCAAGTTGAAATGGAATTTGGTTTCAGGGATCGGAACCACTCCGACGCTAATTTGTCGAGTGTTAAGGGAAAGATCCGGCATTTCATTTTAGCTGGGACGTTCCTATATTGCATGATATGGTCGAACTGATCGAGATGTCTGTCTGGGTCATCAGTCCCGTCGTAGGTCTTCAATCCTTCAGGTGGTTTTTCTAGGTGCCGAGGGACTCGGTAGCTGTCGATATCCTCCGTAAAAGGTCCCTTTCGCTTGGATATTTGTGCTCGTGTAGGGGTTCGATGACGATAATGAGGGTCGACGCGTCGTGCATGTTCCTTGGGTGAATTCCCCCTGCTCCTCGACCGCCTACGTGGGGACGACGACGCCCAGGATGAATGCGGTCGGGGTGAGCGATGCCGTAACTGATCGTTTGGGGATGGGGACCCGCGATTCCTTCTTCCCGGTGGAAATCGGTTCCTCCTACGAGTCGGGTTCCTTCTTTCCGGAGAGTCTGGTTCTGGGGAGCCTTGGTCGGCGATCCCCCGGGCCCGGAGCTCAGCCACCTCTGCTTCAAATTCGGTGAAATGGAAACTTCTAGCCTGATTGGCCAACTCCTGCCGAACTAGTAGTCGCACGAGCTGCTGGACTGCGTCGGCTGGAACGGAGAGCGCCGGCGGAGCCGTGACCGGAGGAGGGGGCGGAGGTCGGTTCCTTACCGAACTTGCAGGGACCAGCACGAAGTTGTTGTTCGGATGTTGAAGCTGAGCTTGAGTTGAATTCGGGACGTCTTGCACATGTCCCTCTGGAGTTTCTTGAGGGTCGGTCTCTGGTAGTACTAGCTGACCAGGTCGGCCACAGGCTCGACTGCCAGGTTAGTGGCCTTCGGACGTAGGACCAGAGCCATCGTCGATCAAGGTAAAGGGAGGAAGTCTGAGTACTGATTCTCCCACTGAGGTCACCAATGTTCTGTACCGTACTTCTGACCTTGGAGGTCGGCTTGAGGTAGTTGGTAGGTGTGATCCTTGATCTTCAACCTTCCGGTCGAGGTTGGGTTGTTGGTCCTGCAATGACACTCCGACGATCAAGTCAGTAAGGTAGTCAAGCAGAGTATTTTATCAATAGAATAGCTTACCATTAATGAGCATTGAATGTGGTATTTATAGGCTTTGAATAGTGTTGACCTAATGATTATGAACCGTTGGATGTGTTGGCTGCATCTGAAGCGTTGAGTTATGGGCTCACCTAAGAGGATGGGCCAGTGAGAAAATGGGCCCTTTAGGGGTGTTGATAGCATTTAGAAACATTACCATAACAAGTTTCACTTACAAATCAGTTTACATTTTCTCTGGTTTTATTCGATGTTCAGTCTATATTTTTGAAGTTTGTCTGGTTTAGCATTGTTAGACTGCAGATGACAAATCTATATCATGCAGTGTTTAAACTACGCTCTCATATCTTGCTCACTATGTTCATTTCTTTGTGCTATAAAGTATTTTATCTCAAGCTAGCTGATTATTTATGGAATTATTTAGAGTTACTTTTTGCAGTATTTGTCTTCTATTCACTACTCTTTATAATCCATCAACCATAATATTTCTATAGGATGATAGATACCTGCGATAGAATAAGGGAAATAAAACTAGATTCACAATGTTTATGGAAATGAAGGGCTGAAACTAGATGATATCAGTTCTATAGCACCGACACCTTCAGTTCAAGACGTGTCCGGTGTCCGAGACGTATTATATCAAACACCAACGGTCGACTTAACACTTCAATTACTTGTATTTTTCAAATTAAAATCGTGTTGGTTCTGTGTCTGTGTATGTATCCATTCGTGTCCGGTGCCTGTATCCGTGTTGGTTCCGTGTCTGTGTCGGTGCTTCATAGGATATCAACAACGCTATCCATTAGCTACAATGGGAAGTGCAGGAAAACAAAGAGAAAAGATAACCAGGCACATTCGAGAGTGTCTGTCCTCTCCCAAGCCAACTAATTCTAGCCTACCTTTCCCCCTCCCCGCCTAATGTATCATTTATCTCTGTAGAGGGAGATAGAGAGTTAAATGGTAAATTAGACGATATCTTTTATATAATTTAGACTACTAATTATTCTTCTTAAGAAATGTGTCAAAACAGACCTGCAAACAAAATGGGATGAAGGGAGTATCTAATATTAATTTTTTCATCTTGATCAGGAAGATGGGGTTGATATTACTGCAAATTCTCTTCATCCAGGAGCTATTTACACCGGTATTGTAAGTCCTGAGGTTGGTATAACTATGCCTAAAGGTAAGTTCCACATTTGATTTTACCATTTATATGAATATATGATCGTATATAAATTATGCAAATCCTGAGATAAACGATACTAAATGAAGAACTCTGCATAATCCTCCATCATGTGAAGGAGATATTTGATAGTTATTTTCCTTGAATTGCCATTAATATAGTTCACAATGCAGTAATCTTTTCTCTTCATAGTTCTATAGGTGTTTTAGTCCAATATTTTGTAGAAGAAGAAAATGGTAGTTCATGTTGAATAGGAAGCATCATTTGTAGTTAATAGAACTTAATTGCAATACAACTTATGTTGTCTATAGAAGTATTTTTATGGATATTTCTCTAATGAAATGTAGTTTTTCTATTCAGATTATGAGTTGCCGAGTTTTATGGTTTATGTTTTTGTCTGATTCATGTAGATCTACACGATTTGCTTGGGGAGTATGTAATTAAGAGTGTCCAACAAGTAATTTAACCAAGATTGACCTATAAATATAAATGTCACGAATTTGTCATTGATTATTTATTTAATCTTGTTAAAAGTCTCACATCGGATGTGATATGGTCTGAAAAAGAGTTTATAAGTGGGAGATATACCTTACTCTACAAGTCGGTTTTATATGGTTAAGTTAGGCCAAACCCCTATTCTAATATGGTATAAAATTCTATCCAAGATCTGTTGGGCCACCTGCTATCTGATCAATCGGGTATGCTCCAGTTGTTCAGTCCTAGGCGTGAGCGGGGTTGATGGGTTTTGTGATGATGGTCTTATTGTGAATTTGGCAGTGGGCTCTGAGAGCCAAGGCCCGCTGGTGTGGGGAGTGTACTGCCCAAGGAAGGAGCAAGCAGCAATTACTGTTAGCGGATAATAGTAGTTGTTATTAGTTTAGGTAGTTCTGTAACTAGTATAGTAACTGAAAACTGATGTAACTACTTGGTAATTATTTAGCTTGGCTGTTTGGCAGTTACAACCAACTATAGGTATGATTGAACATTTTGTGAAACATTTCTGTAAAACAGAATAGGCAGAGAGCATTCTCTGAGGAGCTGTGAGCTCTGGGCAGGAAGGTTGTTCCTCTTGAAATTCATCAATAAAATCATTTCTTTCTTCTGTATACAGTTTGGTTATCCAGGGATTAAGAGTCTCACGTCGGATGTGATATAATTTAAGAAAATAGTTAATAAGTGGGAGCACCTCTCACTTTACAAGCTGGTTTTGTAGGGTTAAGATATGTCAAACCCAAATTTTAATATATCTAAAAGTGAATTTGAAAGTTCAACATTCAACTTTTTATTATTATTATTTTTATTATTATCATCATCATCATCATCATCTTCCCATTTTCACCTTCTTCAATTTCATTGTAGGGAGCAGCAACAACATGCTATGTAAGGTACCCAAAAATGGGTAAACCTTTAAAATACAATAAAGGAAAATAAAAACTCCTTTCGAAGGGAGAGCGCCTCCTTTAAGAAAATAAAAAGACTCTTAACATTTCTTTTGATTTGATTGATGATCTCATTCAAATGATTGAGAGTACATATATAGATGCTAGAAATGGGTGACTCACCCCACTAAAAAACCTTCTAGATTGACTAGCAAAAAGACAAAACAAAGGAATATAAAATGGTGACTCATAAGGAATAAAATAGTAACTCATATGCTTTTAGAATCTACTAGATGCTTCTTCTTAGGTCACATACTCTCTTAGGTAATTTGAGCTTGTTTCTTTTGGGTTGGACCATTACTTGATTCTCTTAGATCATTACATTTCATTCCCCTTCCCAACAACTTTGTCCTTAAGATTGAAGAAAATTGATGTAATTAGTTTTTTTTTTCCTGAATTCCATTGTTTGAATTGACAAGACCAAACTATTGTAAAAATCAAAAGTTGATCACCCGGATCCCATTCCTTGATTGAACTCCTCTGTGCAATGTTAGATATACATTAAAATCCATTGCCAATAATGGCTACCTCAAAATATGCCTCGGTGGATTTACTTGGCTCAAAAGTTATAACACATGAAAAGTGAGAGAATGACTTGATGGCTAAGTAGTGAGGAAATATCGTATGGGAAAATTTTTGAAATGGTAATAATGGTTGTGGATAGAAAAAGGTGGTGGAAGGCTGCATGAAAAATTGAAGGTAAAGAGATGGCTTAAAGAAGAGTGGGTGTTGTACGATTGAAACCGTGTGGTGAGAGAGAGAAAATTTGATTAGAAATGCAAACAAAAAGTGGCACATGGGTTGTCTCTTTTGTGGGCCAGTGTGATTTAGAATTGTAAAAAGAGAGAAAAGGTTGTTGAGTGTTGATTGGCTAGAGATGGTTTGGCACAGATTGTGAATTTTAATGAATGGACAAGATTTATCCATAAAAATTGATTCAAAATCGGATGGTGGAGAATTCTTGCCATCACAAACAAAAGGGTTAGCTGATGATAACGGTTCTGATGGTGCCAAATGTATTATATTTTCCTTTTGATTTTGATCAAACGTGCGAAATTTATTTTGGAACTTACCCGAGAAAACAATTGCCAAGCTTGAGGGGTATTGTTGTACCTTCAACATCCAGACAAATTCCGGTGGAAAAAACACGGTTGTTAAAAGCAAATCTGGTGGTTTTGGCGGTGGAGATGACATCGGAGATGGAGACTGACTTAAGAGCAGATCTGGATGTTCCGACGCTGGAGAGGTAGAGCAGTCCTCGTCCATGTTGGTTTCGGTGGCAGCACCAGGCCATTGTTTGAACGGTGATCTTCTCTTACATCTGTTTGTCCTTCTAGTTCTGTTTGTTCCTCTGATTCTTCTTCCTTGTTTTAAGAGTTTAGCACCATGGTGATCCGTGGTGTAGTTGAAAATGGCTCAGTTCTATTGTTGCTGCATCTTCTTTTCTTGAATCTTCTTCTTCATCTATTTCTTCTTCTGGGTCTGATGTTGCTTCTTCTTTGGTTTCTAATGTTGGTGAAGAAGGTACATTTAGAGGAAGCAGTAGCGAAAAGGGTAGGGGTTGGTCATGGTTATGGAAGTTTAGGTTAGTGGAAGTGGGTTTTGGTTGAATCGGTGGTGGTGGTGAATCGGTGATAGTGTATGAAATAGGAAGTGGTGGAAGGTTTGGTGGTTGTGAAGTGAAAGGTTTTGGAGTTGGTTGTTGGTTGAAGGAGTTGTAAGTGCTTGAGATCCATGGTGAGATGGTTTCGATTGAGTGGTGGTGGTGAATGTGTGTGTCCCAAACTGGTGGTTGTGAAGCCCATAGAGAGTAGAAATGGCTTTGGGGGTTGAGTGTGGTGGATGTGGGTGGTGGTCGGTGGTTTATGGTGCTATAGGAGTTCCAAGTTGAGGTTGAGGTGTTGGTGTGTGTGAGTGGTGGTGTGAGGTTGTTGTTAAGGGAGGAAAGTTCATGATTGAAAGAGGAAAGTTCATTTGTGATGGATGACATAGTATGGAAGATGGTCTCTTGCGAACACAAAAGTTGCTGGAGAATAGAGTGAATGTGGGAAGGTGAATCCATGGCAATGAAAGCATCAATGTAAGGTATCTAAAAATGGGTAAACTTTCAAAACGCTAACGGAAAATAAAAGCTCCTTTCGAGGGGAGAGTACCTCTTTTAAGAAAATAAAAAGACTCTTAACATTTCTTTTGATTTGATTGATGATCTCATTCAAATGATTGAGAGTACATATATAGATGCTAGAAATGGGTGACTCGCCCCACTAAAGAACCTTCTAGATTGACTAGTAAAAAGACAAAATAAAGGAACATAAAATGGTGACTCATAAGGAATAAAATAGTGACTCATATGCTTCTTTTTAAGTCACATACTCTCTTAGGTAATTTAGGCTTGTTTCTATTGGGTTGGACCATTACTTGATTATTTTAGATCATTACATGCTATGTAGCATTGCACCCACAAGTGAAGGGGATTAGTGGGAAGTACTTTTCTGACAGTAATTTAGCTGAACCAAGCTCACTGAGTACAGACACTGATTTGGCAAAGAAACTCTGGGATTTCAGCATGAAATTAATTGAATAGAAGAAAAAAACAATTGTTCATGCATGTAGTATATATTTCTTTGTTGAATAAAACATAAATCATACAATGACAATAACGTATGTACCAAACTACTAGTCCTGGAGCTGGACACCATGAAGTGGAAGAAGAAACCTTATCTGACTGTTGACCAGCTGTTGACTTATAAATTTTAATATTACTTCAATTTATCTCCTATTTTAATACTCATATGCTACTTGTATGAGGTTTATTTTCAAATTATATGACCTATTTTAGAACTATTTTTTTGTTAAAGAGTGTTAAACTTTTTGTTTTATTTTTCTTCTTAGTCTTTCTAATGTACACCATCAGCATCTCACCATGGATCTCAAGCACTTACAACTCCTTAATAATAGAAGCCTAAGCTCTTTCCACCGAGTTAGCACCTTAAGTTAGACCATGTTCTGATTTGCTACCGAATGGATTAATCTTAATTGTGTGTTTTTATTATATGATATCAAATCAAGAGATTGTATCATTATGTATCTTTTGATTTGATACATTATGTAATACAGAAAAGTGAATTACATGTTGCAAAAGAAAAGTGAAGTATTAATTTGCAACATTTAAAGAGTTCAAGTTACTAGTAGAGAAACAATCTGGAAACTCAATAAAGCAATTGAGAACTCATGGTGGTGGGGAATATACCTCACTTGAGTTTGAGAACTTTTGCAAAGAAGGGATTGTTCATGAGGTGATGGCTCCATATACCCCTCAACTCAATGGGACTGCTGAGAGAAGAAACAGGACACTGCTTAATATGGTGAGATGTATGTTGAAAGAAAAACATCTACCACATGAGTTTTGGGTAGAGGCTGTGTTTACAGCAACACACATCCTAAATAGATGCCCTACGAAGAGAGTTGAGAGCTCAACACCAGAGGAAGCTTGGAGTGGGCTCAAGCCAAGTGTAAAGCACTTTAAAGTCTTTGGCTCACTGTGCTATAGGCATGTGCCAGAGCAAAATAGAAGAAAACTTGATTCAAGGTCTCAAGCCATGATATTAGTTGGTTATCATAGCACAGGTGCTTATAAACTCTATGATCCCTTGAACAAGAGAAATGTGGTAAGCAATGATGTGATAATTGATGAGACAAAGTGTTTACTTTGGATTTTGGTAAACACCGCTAGTTTGAAATTGATTCTGTTTGCAGAATCAACTAGTAAATCCTAAGACCATTTGTGTTAAAGTTTTTCCCAGAATTATATGTGTTCTTGCAGTTTAAAAGTAAAAAGAAGAAGATAACCGTCGATCTCGCGCGAAACCGTCGAATTTCCTCAATGAGTGAGAGAAAAACAAAGAAAAAATTGAAGAAAAGCAAAGAAGAAAACAAATTAAAATTGCATTAATTGTAAAGAGAGTTGGTGCACAGATCATACATTCTTCTCTTGGCTCGTTTTCTCTGTAATGTGTTGGATGTTAGAGCGTGAGAATTTTGTAATGAGATTGTGACCCATTTTTCCTATGAGAAACTCCTATTTATATGAGGACGGAAAACGCTAAAACTAACTAACTGTACAGAGAATTTAAAAAGGAAACTGCTACAGCCTTCGACTAGGATAACTACCAAAGCCTCGACAGCGAGCACTTGCTTTTGACTTGCTATTGAATTCAATTTTCTTCTCGTCGAAATATCACCCTTCAAATCTAGTTAAGTCTGAAGCTTTGTCGAATATGCCTTCTGATACAACTCTTCTGTGTTGAAACCAACACCTTCTTCTAAGAAAACCAAAGTCAAACCGCGTTGACTGCATTTAATTTAGCCTGTCGAAATTACAGGCTAACAAATTGCCCCCCAAAATGTGTTTTTTGACTGAGTTTTTAAATGAAGAACAAAATGACATTTTTGAAATTCCTCTTAAGTGCTCTAATGACGTCATCAGGTCGAAAATACCTTGTTCTTTCCAGATTTCTCCTTTTTTCAACAACGTGCCAATCGACAGGTATAAGGAGGTCCTGATTTCAATTCTGCAATATTAACCTCTTCTTCGACATCTTCATAAGATATGTCGAATTCTTGGTCATTGTCATTAGTTTCGACATAAGCAGCCTTTTCTTTTTTATTATGGAACCTACTTATTCTGGCTTTTTCAGCTTTAAGTCTCTCAATTTGTCGAACTCTATCAGCTAATTGTGCCATATCTCTTAAATGCAGTGTATCTAATTTCTTTCTTATAGTGTAATTTAGGCCTCCAGCAGCCATTTCGACTAACTCGTGTTCAGGCACTTGAGTAAAGCACCTTGCTTTGAGAAGTCTAAATCCATTGAGATAATCATCAATAGATTCTGCCCCCTTGCGTCGAACGCTAGCCAGTTCTTTAAGACTAATCTTACATTGGCCCATATAGAACTACTCATGGAAGGCCTTTTCTAATTGACTCCAATTAAAAATTGAATTCGGAGGTAGTGTAGTGAACCGTGTGAAGGCATTCTTAGTTAGAGAATTTGGAAAGTACTTCATCCTTAAATTCTCATTATGTGCTAGATCGCCAGCCTCAGTCAAATAACGAGCCACGCGTTCGACGGTAGATTCACTGGTTTCTCCAGCGAACTTTGTGAACTTGGGAATTTTCCATCCCCTAGGTAGCTCTGTTTGTAAGGTGTATTCTGACAAGGGCGACACAAAATTAGGCCTATGTAAACCTAAGTTAAGGCCATTCTGGGCTAAAATAGTTTCGACCATATTAGCCAGATTGTTTTGTGCTCCAAAATTGTTTTGTTGCACTTGTCTGACCACTTCGTCTGCATTTTGGTTTCTATTCACCAACACAACTTCAGAGATTGCCTCTATCCTCATAGGCTCTTCGACAATTTGTTGTTGTCCTTGGTTTCCCTGATTCATAGGAATTGCATTGTTAGGCCTTTCTACAGGTATCTCTACAGACCTTTCTACAGGTATCTCTACAACTCTTCTGTATTGAAACCAACACCTTCTTCTAAGAAAACCAAAGTCAAACCGCGTTGACTGCATTTAATTTAGCCTGTCGAAATTACAGGCTAACACAAAGGAATGGGATTGGAAGGATAATGTTGAGAAAGAAACTGTTGAAACAATGGAAGTTGAGCTAGATGGTGAACAAGCACATGAAGAAAATACATAAGCTGATCTTGAACCTAATGTGAATGATGAGAACAACAATGTTGTGCCCTTGAGAAGATCACAAAGACAGATAAATCCACCTTGCAGGTTTCAAGACTATGATATATTTCCTAACACTGCCATTGACATTGATGGTGATCTGTTGAACATGGTATTGTCGCAGAAGGAGCACCTGTTTCATTAGAACAAGCATTGACTCATCCTCATTGGAAGAGTGCAATGGAGGAGGAACTAAGATCAATTCAAAAGAACAACACTTGGGAAATGGTGAAATTACCAAGTAACAAAATGGCTATTGAAGTTAAGTGGGTCTTCAAGAAAAAAATCAAGTCAACAGGTAAAGATGCAAAGTACAAGGCTAGACTGGTTGCAAAAGGTTTTTTTGCAGAGACCAGGCCTTGACTTTAATGAAATCTATGCACCAGTAGCAAGAATTGAAACTGTTAGACTAGTAGTTGCAATTGCTAGCAGAAGAAAATGGACAATGAGTCAATTGGAAGTTAAATCTGCTTTTCTCAATGGTCCATTAGAAGAGGAAGTTTACACAAGGCTGCCACCTGGATTTGAGAAGAAAGGCATGGAAGAAAGAGTAATGAAGTTGAACAAGGCACTATATGGCTTGAAATAAGCTCCACGAGCTTGGAACAAGAGGATTGATGGGTTCTTATTGAAATTGAAATTTCAGAAATGCACCACAGAACATGGTGTATACTTGAAGCATTGTGGATCATCTGGTGAGATAATGGTTTGTTTGTATGTTGATGATCTTCTTGTCACCGGTGATAGTGAACAAGAGATCAACAACTTTAAGAAAAGAATGATGAATGAGTTCGAAATGTCCGACCTTGGCAGCCTTGCATACTTTCTAGGGATGGAGTTTGTGACATACAAAAGAGGCATATTTCTCCACCAAAAGAAATATGCAACAGGCATATTGAAGAGATTCAATATGCTTGACTGTAATCCTGCTACAACTCCAGCTGAGCCAGTCAACAAGCTGGTAAACAATGACACTAATGATCTGGTTGACTCCACTTTGTACAGGCAGTTGATAGGCTCATTGAGATACTTATGTAACTCAAGGCCAGACATAACCTACTGTGTAGGATTGGTGAAACCTAGTAAAACTCATCTACTTGCAACAAAGAGGATCCTTAGATATGTGAAAGGAACTCTGGATTGTGGAATCCTATTCCCTGCTGCAGAAGAAAACTCTGAGATTGAGGTCACTGGTTACACTGATGCTGATTGGAGTGGTGACATTGGAGATAGGAAGAGCACTTCCGGTTATTTGTTCATGCTTGGCAATGCTCCTATATCATGGTGTTCAAAGAAGCAAGAGGTGGTGGCCCTATCCAGTTGTGAAGCTGAATATATTTCAGCAGCATTTGGTGCTAGTCAAGCACTATGGCTGGAAATGCTGCTGAAAAAACTTGATGTGAAGATTAGCAGCACAATAAAGCTCAAAATTGACAACAAATCTACTATAGACTTGGCTAAGCATCCTGTGGCTCATGGACGAAGCAAGCACATAGAAGTCAAGTATCACTTTCTCCGTGATCAAGTGAACAAGAATAAGCTGTTACTTGAACACTGCAGAACTGAGGAGCAGTTTGCAGACATGCTCACAAAAGCATTGAAGCCTAGAAAACTTGAAGAAATGAAGAGGAAGATTGGAATGTGTATGTTGACTGATTTGAATTAAGGTGGTGTATTGTAGATGTAATTCAAATATGTTTGTAATAAAGTCAACTAACTCATGATGTTGGTTAGTTGTAGGCTAAGTCAAAACTATGGTTTGGTTAGTTAAAAGTCTGTTGTAAATAACTAACCATGATTAGAGATTGTAATTGGTTAATATAAATACCAATGTGACCATTGTCTCACACAGTTAGTGAGCAATTAAAAACTGATTCCTCTAATCAGAATTATAGTTAATTTTGTTACTTCCCTCTCCCTCACTAATCCAAGAAGCACCACCAAATCACACCATTATCCAACACTCTTTCCTATTGCAGCTCCAAGAGCTTCGATAGTGTAACTATGGGTTAGTTTTGGCTATCCAAAAACACTATATGTATTTGGATAATTAGGTATATTTTAAATTTAGCTACCCCAATAATAATTTATTTAGCTACTCCAACTAACTTTTTTTGTCTAAGGAGATACAAGAACAATAACAATAACAAGTCCATTAGTTTAATTAGTCTTATTTGATCAAAAAAAGTCTATTATTATCACAAACAAATATGGTGGTTTTTGTTAACTTGGCAATTTTAGTTTTTTTTATCTTACTTTGACAATTTTGGTCTCCATTTTTCTCAATTTCACAATTTTTCCCTCAAAATCATATATTATTTGCACTTTTGGTCCTCAAAAATCTTGAGTTTTGGAAAAATAAGGGAATAAAATTACGCAATCCATGACTTTAAGCAAACAAAAGTACAATGGAAAAATCCCAAGGACCAAAATTACTAAATTAGAAGGGAAAAATATGTTTAATTGGTATATACCATTGATGTAATTTTTTTTAAGGTAGGTGAGATAAAATCAAACATTTTTTATGATGTGTTGTTTCGTGGTTGACTGACGTTGTAAAGAAATTTCTGCACGACGATATGTATTAATTGTTAAATTAATTCGTTTGACCATCCTGGACCAGAGTCCTAGATACACCACTGTTTTGTTTCCAGACATACTAATTACCCCTCAAACTTCAACTGTGTAACTGTGTATACATGTGAACGAAAGATAAAAGAAGAGAATGTCATTAAACAGGATCAAAGAGAGAAGTAGAGAGAATATTATTACTGCCACTGCAAAAACAGAAGGTAAAATAAAGCAATTCCAAAATGCTATCTAATTCTCATATCTACCATCTATGCAGCACAGAGTGAAGAGAGAACTGAGAGACCCGAGAAGAGGTATTATTTAACTTGTTTTTAACTTGTTTTGTTGGTTATTATCTCAAGAGGGAGATATAGTTGCATATGCCAGAAAGAACAGAAGGAGATTGTTCGGTACCGGAGTACGGATGGTTACCTCGGACTGGAGCGCACCACGAGGATGAAAGGTTGACTTCGGATGCTAGAGTTTGGACCTCGGGTCGACTGAGGTGGCCTTCTCCCGCGCCTCGGGTGGGGTACCTGCAAACACTCGGGTGGGAATGAGTACGTACCTGGAATGGGCAGAGGAGTCCCGTATTTATAGAGCACGGCGCCGCATCCGGACCGTCGGATGAAGTGGGTGAATCTCGGCCATTGGATTCGGGTTAGTCGCGGATACGGGTAAACGGAGCACGGTAATGGGCCAGGCCCAACGGACTAGGCTTGGCCTAGTTCGGAATAGTGGCCCCTAAGGCGGGGTCGGGAGGTGTTTTGATCCGACCTCGGCTTATTATAGGCTCCCTGGGAGGAACGTTGATGGCAGTGCCATGTGTCCTCTGCGCAGGTTTTGTTTCGGGAGACAGGGGTCATCATTATGGTTCAGTTTCCCATGTCAGAATTTGGAGAGACGCATTGATTAGACGTGACGATTCGTTTTTCGAGCCCCTGTGGTATATAAGCTCAGTCATGGACTTTTCTCTCTTTTACTTGTCATTCTTTAAGCAAGCTGAGTTTTATTCCCCGCGCGAGATCAGCTGTGATTCTTCCCAGAACCCTCTCCGACATCAGACTTTATTTCCGAGATCACAAATTCTTCCCGGTGCCAAGCTCATCAGTGGGGGAAGAAAGGATACCCAGCCCAGAAGGGTCTTCACCGGTTTATGCTTTCGAGGCTCGTGGCTCCAACGCACCTGGGCCCGACGTTGCCGAATACCAATTCAACCCATGCCTATACAACTGGGTTTCCTCCGAGGTGCTTGACACAGTGTCCAAGTTGCATGGTGCTTCTTTAGCCGAGTTCGAAAAGTACATTGTCGCGCCTGAGGAACAAAAATGGCTCCTAGAGAACGCAGATTAGTTGCCAGCCTGTACAAAACTGCCCAAGAAGGAGGTCGGGTACTTCTTCTATGCGAGGTGCTTGGACACCATGGGAATACGGATCCCATTGTCCGAGTTCCAGCAAGGTGTGCTGGACTATTTACAGGTGGCTCCGTCTCAGCTGGTCCCCAACGCCTGGGGTTATGTCAAATCGTTCGAGGACGTGATGATTTACCTGGGACGGACCCCGTCGATCCGGACCTTCTTCGCTCTCTTCGACATGTTCCGTCAACCAGATAAAGACGAACCTACCCGGAACAACCATCTTTTCCTCTGAGGTGTTCGGTATCAGACCTTCTTCTGCCCGGTTAACGATTCCAACAAAGGGTTCAAGGAGCGCTTCTTTTACATCCGGGCTATGAATAGGAAAGCGAAACAAGCCATTGCTGACTATGAAGGTCGTGAACTGGTGGGGACTCACTTCCCGTTGTCCTGGGATGACCATCACTATGACCATGCCAACAGTGCCTTCTCTGTGGCTTCGAAGTCCTTGGTTGGCGAGGAGGGTGAGAGCTACAGGCTTTTGAAGGAATGGAGTGAGAAGCTCAAGAAGGTTGGGTTGAAGTTCAATTGTGCCGACATCATTCAGGTCGGAGCCAAATCTGCTGCCGAGCTCAAGTCACTTCTAGGTAACGCAGAGTTATCGAAGGTCTTGTTTTTGAAACCCTTATATTGGTTTTCTCAACTAACCTGTCTTTTTTGTAGATGTGCTGGCAGCTTGCCCCGTCCCCGACATTGACCCCGTCCCGCTTAAGAAGTGCTCCTCCAAGCGGACGAAGGGTGCAGGTTCCTCAAGGAAGCAGGCCGTTACGACACGGATGGCCTTCCCCCTTCCAAGAGAGTCAACGCTCCTCAGGAATCTCTTGTGTTGCCTGCCGAGGTTGCAACTGAAATCCCTTCTGAGGTTCCTTCGAATCCCGACCTCGAGGCTTGCCTTAGAGTGGCTGAGACTGCTTTTAGGTTGTTTTTGGAACTGGAGGAGTTGAAGTCGGATCTAGATATTTTGAAGCTTCCACGTCGGTTAGAAAGGGCTGAAGCCATTAACTTCGAGCTGGAAGGTGATCTCTTGGACCGTGCAGACAAGCTGGAGTACTGCCGGGATGTAAGGATACTGGAGCTCATTGAAGAAAATCATGTGCTTCGTGCTTCCATCGACTCCCTTGGTTTGGTGGAGGAACAGATCGTCGGCCTCGAGTTTCAGCTGCAGTTGGGTCAAGCCAAGGCGAAAGCGGCAGAGGAGGTTCAGGCTCAACTTGCGGCAATCAAGGCGAAGGAGGTTCGTGCTGTGGAGGAGGTTTCCCCTCTCGATGCCAAGGTCCAGAAGCTTCGAGGCGAATGCTCTTTTGTCGAGGTCAAAGTGACAACTTGGCTGAACTTGGTTTTGACTGATGCAGGAGCTTTCTATCTGTGGTGAGCTCGAACTTACCAATGGATCTGTTGGTCCCTCAGAACGATATTTTTGAAGAAAATCTTGTCAGGCCGGTGCCGGGCGCCCCTTTAAAAGACGCTGAAGTGCTTTTCTTTAGCTCCAATGAGGAGATGTCAGAATGAAAGAATTCCTGATTTTTGTCATATTTTGTACATGTATAATGGCCTGTGGCCCCCCTTTTGTAACATATTACAATATCAATGAAACTTCCCTTTATTTCGAAGCACTTTGTTATTTGTTTGTTTTTTTGTTTGCAAGTAGCTAACGGTGAGGTGAGGGCGGCTGAGGCCAAGGTTAGAGTTACCTGAGTTTATCCTAGAACTGTTACAAGTTCTCCTCGATGGTCCCTGACGGAGCGCAGAGCTCGGAGATCGGAGATCGGGGAAGTCTTTGTCACTTGATGGAGCGCGGGGATCGGAGATCAGGGCAGTCTTTGTCCCCTGATGGAGTGCGGAGCTCGGAGATCAGGGGATTCTTTGTCCCCTAATGGCCCCTGATGGAGAGCGGAGCTCCGAGATCAGGGGAGTCTTTCGCCTCTGATGGAGCATGGAGCTCGGAGATCAGAGGTCCCTTCGGCCCCTGATGGAGCACGGAGATCGGACACCAGAGGGAAGGTTTCTGGTCGAAGTCGCTGGGGACTTCTTCCTTTGGTCGCTGATGGAGCATTTGAGCTCGGTGATCAAAGGGAAGGCTGCTCGCTCGAGACGGGAGTAAGGGCCGCTGGGGCCTGAGCTGTTGTGGGCATGTGTGCGCCTCCCAACAGAGCTATGAAGCTCGGAGCCGGAAGGACATGGGCCTCGCCTCCGACCGTCGTCCGTCGAGTGGCCAGCTCGGGTCGGACTAGGGTAACAGGGGCGTCGCTGGAAGAGGATTACCTGCGAGTTAGTTCGTAGACAACAAAAATAAAGAGTGAGAGGTGTTTCTACAATCTTTTTCATTGAAGACAGATTAGTACATTTAGATGTTTGGTAATTTGTTTCTCCCCGTCTTCAATCCTCCTCTCAGGCTGTTTCTCCTATCATTCCCCCTTTACCCTCAGGTTGGTTATGGCAAGTGTTTGCTATTTTTCAGCCCGATATTCTGACTTTAGACAGAGGTACAGGGACCTCTTTGCCCCTTCGAGGTCCACGGGGACCGTGACCACCTCTTCCCGCTCTGAAAAGAACTTCATTTTGAGGTGGACGGTGGAAGCTACGGCCCCGAGCTTCCCCAACGTCGATCGTCCAACGATGCAGTGATATGGGGAGGGCAAGGCAGTACCAGGAACCTTGTCTTTATGGTTTTTGACAGCTTGTCTTCTCCGTAGGTTGCCCTTAGCTTTGGATAGCCTAGAGGTTGGGTTCTGGAACCATTGAATCCCACCAGGTCGGATCCCTCGTATTCAGACAGGTCATTCTCGGAGATTTTCAGCTTCGGGAGTAGCTCTTTGAATAGAATATCCACTAAACTCCCTTGGTCGACCAAGATCCTTTTTACGTCGACCTCGGCTAAGACTGCAGAAATGACCAAGGGAATCTCCTCGCTGGGTTTACCTCGGAGGAGATCAGAGTCGGCAAAGGACAGTGGAGGCCTGCTCGTCTTGATCAACGGGGAGGTCGGGTCGGCTTCGACTTTGAGGACTTCCTGCCAGTGTCTCTTTACGGACCGTTTGCTTCGCCTAACTTCCCATGATACAGAAAGCCTTTTTGTTGGTGTTCCCGCGCTGGGGAACTGGAGCCGGCAACTTCATGTCCCGGAACTCGATGCTAGCACATTCAGCCAAGATTCTTTCCCTTGTGGCAATGAGGTCGGAATACTCAGCGTGTGTTCCGCGCCACTCTTTCATGCCGGCCACAGAATCCTTCTTGCCTTTTCCTTTGGCTTACGACGGACCCGGGTTGTCTGCGGCGTCGGCCTCTTCGTAGTCGATATAGTGTTGTGCTCGCATCAGAAATTAATTGAGGGTTCTTGGCTTGCGCAGCCCTAGGCTGATTTGGAAGAGGCTATAGAATAATAATAATAATAGGATTCGAATTTAATAAAAATAAAATCAGTGTTAAACATTAGATTTAGAGTTATCAAAACAAATAAGGCTTTCTAGTAATCTGTTTACAATTTTTTTTTTCCTAAAATGTGAAATAGGTTAGTGATAACGTCAAGATATTATTAATCTGTTTTTTTACAAAAAAATTAAGGAAATGTCTAGTGAAAATTTAGGGTTTAGAAATATAAAAAAGGAAAGAGAAGAGATCAGGATCAGAATTAGAAGAAGACAATAGAAAACAAAAAATATACAAAAGAAGTCACCTTTATATACCGACCACCGTAGACGGTGGTACGGTGGTCGTTGGCCGTGAATCTCCATCGCCGCCGCAACCCCCTTTTTTGCGAAACCCCTCTCTCTCCCTGCGCGAAACCTCTCTCTCGGTCGCATGCTCTCCGTGAGAACTCCGACGGACATCACCGCTTCGGCCGTGGCGCAGTCGCATCTTCTCCCTCCTCTCGTCGCTAGCAGCAAAGTCACGCTGCCATCATCGTTGTCCCTCACCTCCGCGTTAACGTCGCGTCCGCCACCAAGCCGTCGCCGCTATCGCACGTCACCCTCGCCGGAGTCTCCCTCTGTTCACACCGTCATCTTCATCTTCCCTCCCTCTTCTTTCCTCTCTCTTTCCCTCTCTCTGCATTTCTTTCTCTCTCTCCTTTCTTAAAATTTCTCTCACTCTCTCCTTTAGGGTGGGTGCGGCTGAGAGTGAGTGAAGTGAGGAATTAGGGTTTTCTAAAACTCAAGGGAATCCCATTTATACCCTCTCCCATTTTTAGGTTTTGTTTTATTTTAATTTTAAATTTCAGATTACTAATTAAACCCCCACATATTACATAACACACACTCCCTGAGGCCTTTTTGTAAACGCAGAACAGCTCACCAAAAAATGAGTTGGGCTATCCTTTTCACACCCCCAGATTAATAATGCAACACCCCTTTTAATTATACCCCTATTTTTACTGTTACCTCCCCTTTTCGTTTTTGCACACCCCTTTTTTAGTCTTATTTAGCTATTTTATCATTTCTCTCCACTTAATATTATTTTCACTATTATTATTATTATCTTTATTATGATTCCATAAAAGAAAAAATCAAAAAAAATGGTTTTTGATTGAGGTGTACACCTTGTCAAATTCCGGTTTAAGAGACTTTAGCTGTACAGCTTTGATCTTAAACCCCTTCAAAAATAATTAAAATCCATCAACACACCAAATATTTTCTATAAGAACTACGTAGCCTTTGATTCTTCGCCCCGCGGAGATACGTAGGAGCGGGTCCTCACCGTCAAGCCAAAACTTAATCCTTTTTTTTTAAATAATTAATCCTTTTTTTCTTTAAAACCTACTTTCTATAAAAATCATAAAAATGGTTTTTGATTGAGGTGTACACCTTGTCAAATTCCGGTTTAAGAGACTTTAGCTGTACAGCTTTGATCTTAAACCCCTTCAGAAATAAAATCAACCAACCAACAACAGTTTCAGGAAGAACTACGTGACTTTTGAGTTTCTCATTGCACTAGAGGATACGTAGGAGCGGGGCTTCTCCGTCAAGTCAAAATTAAATTTTTCCAAATTAGTCCTTATTGTTTTCTACTATCTATTATTCTTTGGGTAAACGAATAATTTGTAACTTATTTGCACAATCGAATTTAAGGTAACTGTCTTAAGACAGATGTATTAGGGGTGCAATGGAATTTAGTTTACACCATTCCCTATGCATAAGCGACTCCCGAGTCCAATCTTGCTACGCAGACCAAATAAGTTAGGTTTTTTCTCAATTTTCCTTTTTAAATAAATTGGGTGGCGACTCCTTTAAAATTACTATTTTTGAGCCGTCTACGTCGGGACCCCAGTCATGACAGATGGCGACTCCACTGGGGAGAGGTGAGAGTCAAGCCTATTTAATTTGTTTGTGCAATATATTTTTATGCTATTATTTGTTGTATATAAACCCTAGGGTGGAAGACTTTGAATATTGTTGTCTGGTTGTATTTTCTGGTTGTTTTGCTGGTACCTTTCCTTATTATTTTTATTTTTAGGGTTTGAGGTTTGTATGCTTCCTTCACACACTACACATTTCCAACAAAACACACATTGAGAGTTGGGGCTTACACCGGAGCCTAGAAAGGAACACCTAGGTTAGACCGAGGATAGGTAGTGGAGGTCATCTTGGATGTACATCCTTGGGGCTTCCATGAAATCCTCATCTAGAGTACGATTCTTCTATGCGGGTATCCACGCTTTGGATGTACATCCTCGTGTGTTTGTCCTCTAGAAGAGTACTTGACTCTAGAGACCTTAAACCTCATAGGCTAGAACAGCCAGCTTGTGAGTACCCATGATAGTAGACCCTAGATCTTAAGGCCCGATAGCATGGGTTGACCAAATTAGGTCAAAAAGGAAGCTACTCTACCTCTTACCTTACTCTCGTATAAAAAATCATTTTTTCATCAACGTTTTTTATTTATTTCAAAAATTATTCAAAAAATCTCTTTCACATGCATCTGTTCACTTTTCTCTCTACGTAAAAATAAAACAAAATAAATCTTTTTCTCTCTTTGTTAAAAAAGGAACTTAGTAATCATTGCTCCTACTAAAATGAACAATCAAACTCGAGTGTATCTCACTAGAGCCAGAACCAGAATGGCAGGAGAAATGCTCGATAGGAACTTAAGCCAGGAAATAGATCAGGTCAAGGAAAGGATGGGAGAAATGGCCACGACCCAAGCAAGGATGGAAGAAACTTTACAGGCCATAAGGGATACTATCACCTTGTTGTCCACAAGGGTAATAGGACCAGCGGTAAATACGGGGGAAATCCCTACCAATGGCGAGATTCCAGGCAACGAGACGCTCGTCATCCCAATCGGGATGGGATATGAACCTATAGGGCATGCTGATACTGAAAATCATCCTAATGGAGGGGGAGGGGCATTCTATGCTGGAAATGGGTCGAATGACGGGCATGCGTCGATACAAAGGGACCAGGCCCAACAGCAGTGGATGGACAAGATGGAAGAAAAGATTAAGGCAATTTAGGGAGCTGGTACTTTTGGGTCTTTGGGCGTTGACAAGCTCTGCCCTACTGCAGTCATGGTCCTCCCCCAGGACTTCAAAGAACCAGACTTCACAAAGTATGATGGAAGCACTAATCCCCTCCTACATCTGAGTACTTATTGCACCAAGATGTTGGTATGGTCGAAGAATGAAAGATTCCTCATCAATTTCTTCCATGAGAGTTTGATTGGGCCAGCTCTAGAATGGTATATCCAGATGGACCACTCCAAGGTTGACTGCTGGAAGGATCTCGCTGATGCCTTCATGAATCAGTATAGGTTCAATATGGATATGGCTTCGACGCGTGAGCAGCTTGGGTTACTGCAAAAGAGGAATAACGAAACGTTCAAACAATATGCCCAGAGATGGAGGACCCTTGCTGCACAAGTTCAACTACCCCTCACTATATCAGAAACATGTTCCTATTTCATGGGAACCTTGGGATCCCCCTATGTGACAGCTTATAGAGACTTTGCAGACCTAATAGCTACTGGAGAAAGAATAGAAATGCTGACAAGAGCTGGAAAACTCCCGGCAGAGCAATCAGAAAGTGGGCAATTTAAAAAGACCTTCCCCCAGAAAAAGAAGGACCGTGAAGTTAGTTTCATCCGAGCTTCACCCAACATCACTCCCCAATAGCCACAATATAACCAACCGCGTCCAAACACTCTATACAGAAACCCCCCACAATCATTTCCCATAAACAATATCCCGAACACACACCCACAACCACGCCCAAACTTCCAACCAAATCGCCCTAACTATCGCCAAATCCAAAACAAGTTCCCACCATTCCCTAAACTCTCCATCACCAACACCGAACTATTCCAACGATTGGTCGATGCCCACTTGATTGCAGGACTTCTCGTGAAAGATTGGGAGCCTCCGTTTCCAGCATGGTACAACCCGAATTCCACTTGTAAGTATCACATGGGGGCCGCAGGGCATTCTATTGAAGATTGTGAGGCTTTCAAAACGGCTGTAAGGAGATTGATCGCTTATGGAAAGCTTGACATCCAGGAAGAGGCGGGACCAAATATCAATAACAACCCTCTCCAAAATCATGAGGGGAACAAAGGTGTGAGTATGGTGGAACAAGACCAAATGCCTATCAAGAAGGTTTTGAAACTGCGAACCCCTATGATAGAGATATGGGAAGGGTAACACAGAGCTGGCTATGAAGTGTTGGCACCAACGGCGGAATTTGTAAGGTATGCCCTGTATGATGAGGGAGAATGTGCTTATACCACCATGGCTGTGTGAGTCATGACATCGAAGGTTGTTGGGACTTCAAAGCTTGAGTGCAGAGTCTAATGTCACTAGGAGTGGTGCAAGCTAGAGGGTCTATGGTTCAAGAGGAAATTAATGTCTTAGAACATTTTGTGCTCAAAGTTCCACCACTCAACCCACCTCCGGCATCGGAAGAGGTGGTGGTAACTGTGAAGAAGCCCACGCCTTTTGCTTGCAAAGATACTCACGTAATTCCCTAGAACTACGAGACTCGAGTTGAAGTTGTAGGAGGTTCTGCTGAAAGAGAAATAGGCAAGAGCGAAGAAGTTGAGGGGTCTGTTGGCAATATTGTAAGTGTTAGTGGGATAACCAGAAGCGGTCGGTACTTTGGTCCTGAAGAAGCGGAAAAGAGAAGAAAGGAGAAAGAGGCTGAGAGGGAAGAACCATCAGAAGAAGAGTTCCTGAAAATCATGAAACAAAGCGAGTATGATGTGACTGAGCAGTTAAGAAAGATGCCAGCACGAATCTCTTTGCTTTCCCTCATCCTCTCTTCAGAGGTACATAGAAAGGTGTTGTTGAGAACCCTAGAAGAAGCTTTTGTAAAGCCTGATGTAACCCCCCAAACTGTGGTTAACATGGTAGATCCAATGCAGTGGGTCAATCTGATTACATTTTCTGAAGGTGAGGTCCATCCTCAAGCAAGGGGAGAACATCAAGCTCTGCACTTCACCTTGAAATATCGGGAGTTTGTGATAGCCAAAGTATTGATTGATGGTGGATCAGCCTTTAATGTCCTGCCTCTGACTACCTTGACCGCATTGGGGCTGGGGGAGCGAGATTTGACCACTCAAACCTTGATGGTCCGAGCGTTCGACGGTTCTAAAAGAAGCGTCTTGGGTGAAGTAGTACTCCCGTTGGAGATTGGTCCAAGTGTTTTCCGAGTGTTATTCCAAGTCATGGTCGTTGATTCAGCAGACACCATGCTCTTGGGACGACTATGGATCCACGAAGCTGGAGCAGTACCCTCTACTCTCCACCAGAGCGTCAAGTTTATCAAGAATAGGAGCATCATTACCATCCGTGGAGAAGAGGAGATGTTGGCCTCAAAACCCATAGAGGTACCCTATGTGGACAACACCGAGGAAGAAGTGATAAATATGTGCCACAGTTTCGAGGTTGATAAACCCGGTGTTACCGAAGGAGTCTCGGCAGGGCGCAATGTGAACCAAGTAGTGGGTCGAATAATGGCAAAGAATGGCTATGAAGAAGGAAAAGGTTTGGGTCGTTTCCTGCAAGGAACCTGAACTCCCGTCCTCGTGAAGCAAAAGTCAGACACTATGGGGATTGGTTATGAAGGGAACCTTGAGATGAAGTCAAGGAAGCTGGCAGAGAGTAAAGAGGGAATTCAGCACTATGCGCCAGGGCGATCAACACTATGCGTCGTCTGGTGATCAACATGGCGGACAAAGATGTTTCAGGAACCTGTGGCGTCATTCTCCCTTGCATCAATCAAGAGACACTGAGCAATTGGGAAGCTGAACCAGTTGTTGATGTTATTACTTTCATGTAATCGTCTTTTATTTTGTTTTGTTGTGCTAGCCGCTTAAGGCTATAAGACTTATGTTATTTTGCTTGAGACAAGAATTAAATGAATTTCGCATGCATTTCCATTCATTTGTGTTGTTGCATTGTTTATTCTCTCGCCTTTTCCTTTCCTTTTTTTATCTTCGTTTTTGTTTCTCGTTCTTTTATCGTCATTTATTATTGTGATCCCTCTCCGACCACTCTCCAGGGATTCCGAATTCACTAAAATTTTGCCTCATTGTGAGAACATCGAGAACTTATCATCAGATCCTCTAGTGACCTTGGGTGAAGACGGCGTTGAGTTGGAAGAAGATGACGAAGCAACTAACAGACTCTCTAAGCTTCTAGGGGACACTGAAAAGGAGTTTGGATTGAATGATAAGACAATGGAAATCCTCAATATGGGGACTGCAGAAGATAAGAAAGAGTTGAGGATGGTAGACAACCCAGAAAGGGAATAGATGATCACTTTGTTTAAAGAGTATCTTGATGTTTTCGCATGGTCTTACAAAGATATGTCTGAGATTGATCCAAAGATAGCAGCCCACAACATTCCTCTCTTTCCGGATGCAAATCCAAAGAAACAGAAGTTGAGGAATATGCACCCAGATATGTCTTTAAAAATCAAAGAAGAAGTTACTAAACAATGGGAAGTAGGATTCCTAGAGGTCTCAATACATCCAGAATGGGTGGCCAATATCGTGCCAGTACCCAAGAAAGATGGGAAAGTTAGGATGTGTGTGGATTATCGAGACCTGAACCAAGCCAGTCTGAAGGATGACTTCCCTCTCCCACATATAGACTTGCTTGTCGACGTTCATAACCCCATGGGGGACTTTCTGTTATAAGGTGATGCCATTTGGTTTGAAAAATGCTGGGGCAACCTACCAGCGTGCCATGGTCGCACTTTTCCATGATATGATGCATAAAGAGATCGAGGTGTATGTAGATGACATGGTGGTAAAATCCCAAGAAAAGGAAAGTCGTGTGGCAGTGCTTCAAAAGTTGTTTGAAAGGCTCAGGAAATATAGGGTGCGATTGAACCCCAATAAATGTATTTTTGGGGCGTCTTCAGGGAAGTTACTCGGTTTCATTGTGAGTAGGGATGGAATAAGGGTGGACCCTGACAAGATAAAGTTTATTCAGGAAATGCCTGCACCAAAAAGTGAACGTGAAGTCAGAAGCTTCATTGCCAATCTGACTAGTACATGCGAACCCATATTCAAGTTATTGAGAAAGAACCAACCAGAGGAATGGGATGAAAAATGTCAAGAAGCTTTTGATAAGATAAAGGGTTACCTATCAAATCCTCCTGTTTTGGCACCACCAACGCTAGGGAGACCATTGATCCTGTATTTGACTGTGTTGCTATCATCCATGGGGGCAATGCTGGGGAAACATGCCGCATCGGGGAAAGAGCAAGCTGTCGACTATCTGAGTAAAAAGTTCAACGACTGCGAAACCTGTTATATGGCAATTGAAAAGACTTGTTGTGCCCTAGTTTGGACCTCTAGAAGACTCCGCCAATATATGTTGTACTACACTACTTGTTTGATTTCGCGATTTGATCCACTAAAATATATTTTTGAAAGCCCCCACGTCTCTTTAAGGGTTTCAAAATGGCAAGTGATTTTATCAGAGTACGACATCAAGTATGTATCACAAAAGTCTATTAAGGGAAGTACTATCGCCGACTATCTAGCCGAAAACCCTCTCGGGGAAGGGCAATCTTCTAGTCAGAACGATGTAGAAAGAGGAGTAATGGCAATTGATGAAAATGAAGAAACAAAAGATGCATGGAGGATGTACTTTGACGGGGCAGTCTATATGTATGGAAACGATGTTGGGGCAGTGGTGATATCACCGGAAGGCAAGCAATACCCGGTGGCCATCAAGTTGAATTTTGAATTCACCAACAACATCGCCGAGTATGAGGCATGTGCAAACGGGCTACAGGTTGCAATCGACCTTGGTGTAAAAAGATTAGATGTGTTCGGAGATTCTGCACTCATCATTTATCAGGTGAAAGGAGAATGGAAAACCAAGGATTCAAAGTTAGTACCTTATCAAAAGCACTTAACTGAATTGGTGGAACAGTTCGAAGAGGTAACATTCACTCATTTGGTGCGAGATAAGAACCAATTCGCTGATGCTTTAGCTACCTTGGCGGCCATGTTTAAATTGAATGTCAATACCGAGGTCCAACCCATCTGTATAGGAGTCAAAGGTGAACCGGCTTATTGTGCCAATGTGGAGGAAGAAGAGCCTGATAGTGAACCATGGTTCTGTGATATAAAGCGGTACATTCAACAGGGAGAATACCCATCAGGGGCCAGCGAGGTGAACAAGAAAACAATCAGAAGGCTGGCGATGAATTTCTTTTTGAGTGGTGAAATACTATACAAGCGGAGCCAAGACGGTACTTTGTTGAGATGCGTAGATGCTCAGGAGGCTCGGAAAATCATGATTGAGGTACACGAAGGGATCTGTGGAACACACACAAACGGGCATATGATGGCCTGCAAAATCATGAGAAGTGGTTTTTATTGGACCACCATGGAAATAGACAACATAGTGCATATAAGAAAATGCCTCAAGTGTCAGTTGTACGCTGACAGGATCAATGCACCTCCATTTCCCCTGCACAACCTTACAAGTCCTTGGCCGTTTTCTATGTGGGGAATTGATGTGATTGGACCAATTAACCCAAAAGCATCCAACGGGCATCGATTCATATTAGTGGCTATTGACTATTTCACCAAGTGGGTGGAAGCATCCTCATATGCTAGTATCTCCCAAAAGGTATTCGCCAGATTCATGAAAAGAGACATCATCTGCCGATATGGGATCCCTGAGAGGATAATCACGGACAATGCTCCTAATCTAAACGGCACTGAGATACAAAAACTATGCGAAAACTTCAAAATCAAACACCACAATTCAACTCCATATAGACCTCAAATGAATGGTGCAGTAGATGCAGCAAATAAGAACGTCAAGAAAATCATCGTTAAAAGGGTGGTTAATTACAAAGATTGGCACGAAATGTTACCTTATGCTCTACATGCTTACCGCACTAACATACGGTCTAGCATTGGGGCAACGTAATTTACTTTGGTGTATGGAATGGAAGCTATGTCCCCCATTGAAGTTGAAATACCATCCTTGAGAGTTCTAATGGAGGCAGACCTAGAAGAGTCAAAATGGGTAAAGGCCCAATTTGAACAGTTGAATATTATTGAGGAAAAGAGCTCGGCAGCTATCTGTCACGGGCAGTTATACCAAAGTCGGGTGGCCAGAGCCTTCAACAAGAAATTTCGCCCAAGAGAGTTTCAACCTGGAGACCTAGTTCTGAAGAGATTACTGCCACACCAAGAAGACGCTCGTGGTAAGTGGGCACCCAACTATGATGGCCCTTATGTGGTCAAGCACGCATTTCCAGGTGGAGCCCTAGTCCTACTTGACATGGAAGGACACGAACTTCCAAAGCCAACAAACTCAGACCTAGAAAAAAAAAAGAAAGAAAAGGAAAATAGAAAAATCCGGCTAGATCGAAAACCCAAAAGGGCAGTCTAGGCAAAAATTAGGGATAATAAAAGAAAGCCCCCTAGATTGAAAATCTGAAAGGGCAGTCTAGGTAAAAATTAGGGATAAGAAGGGCCCGGTAGATTGAAAATCCAAAAGGGCGGTCTAGGCAAAAGTTAGGGTCAACAAAAGCCTGCTAGATTGAAAACCCAAAAAGGGCGGTCTAGGTAAAAATTAAGGCAAGAAAGAAAAAAGAAAGGCATGATATGGCAGAAGGACTCACGAGCGTGACAACATGGCTCCAATAGCTGCGTAGAAAGGATTTAGAATCAGATTCCACTCTCCTAGTCACATCGAGGGTTTTCAAGAGGGTTGACAGATAGGGGATTGGCCCAATCACAAATGGAAAAAAGTTCATGTGAAGTTTTCTGCTTGTAACTTCTTTCCTTTTTGTACTCATTCTTTCTAGTCAATACCAAATAAATCTTGTTATCACTTTGTTCATGCATTTACCATTATCCTTGCATCCATGACCTATTCATCTAGCGTGCTTTCTTTGTTCTTGCATTCATGATTGTTTCATTTAATCTATGTCTCAAGTAAAATGGCTAAAGTCTGGCAAACTTCAAGACGAGCGTGTCAGTAACGCTTTGACAATTGAAAAAAATAATAATAAATGAAAAATCAAAAAAAAAGAAGAAGAGAGAAAACAAAAATGAAAAGAACTCAGTTGATAGGGGAGAATAGACCCACACCTCTCTCAACAAAATTGCAAAAGGAGCGTGGATACCTGAAGGTCTCGAGGTTATCCCTAATAGCTTGGCATAAGATTTCAAGGGGAGTTCAGTCAATCAAGTGAATAGAGAGATCGATGTTATGAAAAACCAACTATAGTTTGCAAGAGATAGGTGAAGATGAGTAGGCGACAGTTTGATTGGTCAAAAAACCTTTAGTTCGCAGCAATGGTTCTAGTTCCTAAAACAAAAATATCCAAGTAAGCAGTATATTGTCTCAATCTTTCATGCCACAGGTCTCGCCTTGGCATCTTGTCTTTTAAATTTTGTGCTACCGGTGACGCCCTGGCACTGCATGCTACCGGTTCCGCCCTGGCATTGCACCTTTATTTTCATGCTACCCGTAACGCTCTGGCGTTGTCTTTTAGTTTTGTGCTACCGGTGACGCCCTGGCACTGCATGCTAGCGATGACGCCCTGGCATTGCACCTTTATTTTCATGCTACTAGTGACGCCCTGACATTATCTTTTAGTTTTGTGCTACTGGTGACGCCCTGGCACTGCATGCTATTGGTTACGCCGTGGCATCGCACCTTTATTTTCATGCTACAAGTTCAGCCCTGGCATTGTCTTTTAGTTTTGTGCTACCGGTGATGCCCTGGCACTGCATGCTACCGATTCCGCCCTAGCATTGCACCTTTATTTTCATGCTACCGGTGACGCCCTAACATTGTCTTTTAGTTTTGTGCTACCGGTGACGCCTTGGCACTGCATGCTATCGGTTCCGCCCTAGCATTGCACCTTTATTTTCATGCTAACGGTGACGCCCTGGCATTATCTTTTAGTTTTGTGCTACCGGTGACGCCCTGGCACTGCATGCTATCGGTTACGCCCTGGCATCACACCTTTATTTTCATGCTACTGGTTCAGCCCTGGCATTGTCTTTTAAGTTTCGTGCTACCGATTTAGCTCTAGTATTTGTTTATTTACCTGGCACCAAACCTACCCTACCGGCTAAAATTGAGGTTCGTATCTGTGGTCATTTCTTACTTTGGCAATACATAAAACGCAGTTTTACTTATTGTCTCGTAAGAAAGTAAGCACAGAGGGGCAACTGTGAACACTCAATATTACACCGGTATAATTATTTGGTTTTACTCATTTAATTAATTAGGTCCATAGTACACATTTGGTTGGGCCGCAATGTCCAGTTGGGGTTGAAATTAGTTATTGGGCTTTGTTCGTGGTTTCTAGTCCATTAGCAATTGGGCTCGTTTTAGTCCATTTGAGATTGGGCCTGATTTTAGTTCAGTATTATTTGGGGCCTAGTTTAGTGCAGTAATTAATTGGGCCTAGTTGGTGGTTCCTCGTCCATTAGCAATTGGGCCCATTTTAGTCTTTTAGTTGTTGGGCCTAGTTGATTGGGCTCGGTATTTCCTTTGTGGGCTTTTAGCCATTTAACCCAAAAATCAAAAAAAAGCTAAACCGAAACATACATAAAATCAGAATTAATCAAAATATTATTACAATTATCAAAAATGTCCAAAAAGTCCAAATAATCAAACAACAACAAAATATAATATAATTTAAATAAAATACAAAAATAGGGCAGCAGCAGCCACACTTCCTTACTGACCAAGCTGCTCTATCTTCTCAAAAAGCCCAAAAACCTGAAAAAAGGAAACAATATCAGGTCAGAATCAGAAAATTAATTACGTAAAACATAATTTTCGCCTATAAATTCAGGCCAATTCAAACAGCAAAGACACACAGAATTCATACAAAAATTACGCAAAAAAAATCAAAAACAAGGTTTCACGCTGAAACCTTGTTTCCAAAGTTTTGTTCAAAGAAGGGGAGTTCTGAAACAGAGAAGCAGTAGTGGCAGAGCAAACAATAGGAGATTAATAAGAGGCTGGAGTAAAGGTTGGTAAAATTTGTTATTCATTTTTTTTCTTTCTTTGTTGCTCATCAGTAGGTTTAAATATGTAAAAAGTCTCTGTGTTTGCTTTGTTTACAGAATGTTGGTTTAGGGTTATTAAAGATCATTAGGCTAGTGAATAAAATCAACAACATAATTTAGTTTGTAAAAATTAGGGTTTATTATTAGTCCCCAAAAAACGAAATCAGTAAACAACAAATAGGTTCTTAGAAACTAATAATAATAATAATAATAATAATAATAATAATAATAATAATAATAATAATAATAAAAATAATAATAATAATAGGATTCGAATTTAATAAAAATAAAATCAGTGTTAAACATTAGATTTAGAGTTATCAAAACAAATAAAGCTTTCTAGTAATCTGTTTACAAATTTTTTTTCCTAAAATGTGAAATAGGTTAGTGATAACGTCAAGATATTATTAATCTGTTTTTTAGAAAAAAATTAAGGAAATGTCTAGTGAAAATTTAGGGTTTAGAAATATAAAAAAGGAAAGAGAAGAGATCATGATCAGAATTAGAAGAAGACAATAGAAAACAAAAACTATACAAAATAACTCACCTTTATATTCCGACCACAGTCTACCGTAGACGGTGGTCGTTGGCCGTGAACCTCCATTGCCGCCGCAACCCCCTTTTTTGCGAAACCCCTCTCTCTCCCTGCAGGAAACCTCTCTCTCGGTCGCATGCTCTCCGTGAGAACTCCGACGGACATCACCGCTCCGGCCGTGGCGCAGTTGCATCTTCTCCCTCCTCTCGTCGCTGGCAGCAAAGTCATGCTGCCATCGTCGTTGTCCCTCACCTCCACGTTCACGTCGCGTCCGCCACCAAGCCGTCGCCGCCGTCGCACGTCACCCTCGCCGGAGTCTCCCTCTGTTCACACCGTCATCTTCATCTTTCCTCCCTCTTCTTTCCTCTCTCTTTCCCTCTCTCTGCATTTCTTCTTTCTCTCTCTCCTTTCTTAAAATTTCTCTTTCTCTCTCCTCCAGGGTGGGTCCGGCTGAGAGTGAGTGAAGTTAGGAATTAGGGTTTTCTAAAACTAAAGGGAATCATCCCATTTATACCCTCTCCCATTTTTAGGTTTTGTTTTATTTTAATTTTAAATTTCAGATTACTAATTAAATCCCCACATATTACATAACACACACTCCCTGAGGCCTTTTTGTAAACGCAGAATAGCTCACCAAAAAACGAGCTGGGCTATCCTTTTCACACCCCCCAGATTAATAATGCAACACCCCTTTTAATTATACCCCTATTTTTACTGTTACCTCCCCTTTTCGTTTTTGCACCCCCCATTTTTAGTCTTATTTAGCTATTTTATCATTTCTCTCCACTTAATATTATTTTCACTATTATTATTATCTTTATTATGATTCCATAAAAGAAAAAATCAAAAAAAATGGTTTTTGATTGAGGTGTACACATTGTCAAATTCCGGTTTAAGAGACTTTAGCTGTACATCTTTGATCTTAAACCCCTTCAAAAATAATTAAAATCCATCAACACACCAAATATTTTCTATAAGAACTACGTAGCCTTTGATTCTTCTCCACGCGGAGATACGTAGGAGCGGGTCCTCCCCGTCAAGCCAAACTTAATCCTTTTTTTTTAAATAATTAATCCTTTTTTTCTTTAAAACCTATTTTCTATAAAAATCATAAAAATGGTTTTTGATTGAGGGGTACACCTTGTCAAATTCCTGTTTAAGAGACTTTAGCTGTATAGCTTTGATCTTAAACCCCTTCAGAAATAAAATCAACCAACCAACAACATTTTCAGGAAGAACTACGTGACTTTTGAGTTTCTCATTGCACCAAAGGATACGTAGGAGCGGGGCTTCCCCGTCAAGTCAAAATTACATTTTTCCAAATTAGTCCTTATTGTTTTCTACTATCTATTATTCTGTGGGTAAACGAATAATTCGTAACTTATTTGCACAATCGAACTTAAGGTAACTATCTTAGGACATATGTATTAGGGGTGCAATGTAATTTAGTTTACACCCTTCCCTATGCATAAGCGACTCTCGAGTCCAATCTTGCTATGCAGACCAAATAAGTTAGGTTTTTTCTCAATTTTCCTTATTAAATAAATTGGGTGGCGACTCCTTTAAAATTACTATTTTTGAGCCGTCTACGTCGGGACCCCGGTCACGACAACTCAGTGATCATTTAGTGTCAAATAAAGAAACACAAAAGAAAATCAACATCTTTAAATATGGAACTCATTATCATTGATTATCATGATTTTTGGTATTTTATGTGTTTTTTCAATTGCCGCAGCAATCATTGCACCTGCAATAGAGCCAACAACCATTGCACCTAAAATAAGCTCAGAAGTCATTGCTCCAGCAATGAGGATTTCAGCAGAAGACAGAAGTATTGCACCAGCAATCATTGCATCAATAATGGTCACAACACAGAATGCCCCTACACTCTGATGATGATTTCAGCATGACAAGTTACAAGTGCAAGTTGCACAAGTGGAAAATGCAGCGTCAAGTTCAGCCCCCTTAGACAACAAGTGGTAACTTTTGAGAGACACTTGTCCACACATCATTGGACCTCTCTTCATAGTTGGTGGGCATCAAATCAAGCTTTTTGGAGAAACCCTAAAAACCACCTTGGAGCTCAAGACTTCAGCACTTTTTGAAGCCTATAAATACATCCCTCCCCTCTCCCTCATTCAAGACATCTCATATTCTCTCCATCTCCCAAGTTCATTAGATTGTTTTATTTTCCTTTTAGAGTTAGAGGTACTCAACAAAACTTGAAGAAAGGAAAGAAAGTGACAACTTCTCCCCTATCTTCTCGTGTAGTTCTTGTTATTGTTTTCATTGTTCAAAGGTGATTGCCCAGCATTTACTAGGCAGAATATGCAAAGGATCATCATTTGTGTAATTCTATTCTAATCTTATTTCCTTTGTATGTTCCTTCTTATAAACATGTCTCATTCTATTTATATGTGTCTAGTTATGTCAAGCATGAGCTAAATACCCTTTGGTTGGGATGCTTAACTATGTAATGAAGCCTTGATTAAGTTATTATGTTATATTGATGTTTTTGCAATTTAATTCTTGTGCTATAATTCTTTCAAACTTATTTTGAGACTGATCACTTAGAATAAGTAGGGTCATGAATACAGAAATGGTTTATGATTTGAACTCAAGAAATAATATGGGTAAGAGTTTTAATAAGAGGAAACTTTGTTAAAACCATGCTAAGACCTAGACATAGGATAGCATAGTCCATAGGGTGATTCTGTAAGGGCATAAAAAGACAAGGGTGAACTTATTGACTTGTAATGAAACCCTAAATATAGTTGCTGAAAAGCACAAAACCATTGCTACAGCATCCATTGCAGGAGCAATGATTGCAGGAGCAATGATTGCAGGAGAATCATATATAACATAATACTTTCAAAGTGAAATTACTTAGGGAGGAGCATTCCAACTATCTCTCTCTCAATTGAATCACAACTAATTTACTTGTTTTGATTTATATTATGCTCATACAACCCAAAACCATAACAACTTTAGTTTATTTTTAATTTCCTTTACCACTAGCATTACTACAACTTTAAACTCCCAAAAATTAATCCAATTCCTGTGGGTACGATCTCTTCTTATCATTATATTACTTGTTTTCAAACGGTGTATACTTGGACACCTTTTCACACAACACTCGCTAAGTCCCTCGCTAATGTCAGTTTTAGCGAGGGAATGTTATTCCCTCGTTAATGTCCCTTGCAAATAAGCGTTTTTTTCGTAGTGTAAGTTATTTGTAGTTCCAATATAACATGTGAAACCTTTGATCCAAGAGTCTTCTGATCAACGAAGGAGACCCCCAAAATTAGAAGGACTGTGATTACCCAAGATGCTGCAATCTGTATTGATGACGATACAATCCTCCCTACTTGAATGCCAAGAGATCCAGCGAGGACTGCTGATATTGCTAACAGCGACTTGTTTAGAAATACTTACCAAAGACGCATAATTTTGGGTCTTGTGTTGCAAAGTAGAAATGGAGAAAATTTCGTTAGCAATGACTATAGTGTTGCGAGCCCTCCACAACCACCGAACCGCTGAAATAAACAAAGAAGGTTCCTCTTGAGAGAAACCTTGCTGGAGCCAAGTATAAACATTCAACTCAGTGAAGAAATTAAAATCGCGCTCAGGTGCATAATCCAATTCCAATTCAAAGCAATGGCACCACTAACAAGTCCATTTCGACGATGCAAAAGCCACTTAATATCCTTGATTAGCTGTGTAAATTTCGTCTGTATGCTCTTTTCAAACAAGACTATCTGAGACGGTATCATTAGACGGATTTTTTTACCGATTCTAAATGAACGGTTGAACTTGTCATTTTTATTTTGTGGTGCAGATGATGTATTCAAAATTGAAATAACTCCATTATATATTATATAGTTTTTTCCAACACAATAATAACATATAGTTTTTTTTTGTTATAATAATAACATATCATAAGTATATTAAATCAAGAGATGTCCACATAGGTAGGGGTGTGCATGGTACATAAACCATACCATATTGTACCACACCATTTGTAAAATGTGGTTATGGTGAACTGGTCTGCAAAAACCAGTTTACGTTTGAAAACCGGTTCGAAATTGGTACAAAACCGGTTCGTAACCGGTTCACCTCTCAAACTGGTTTTCTTCCTTAAAAAAATGGTAAACCGCTTTTTTATCGTTTCATTATCCTTTTCCGTTATTATTTTTTATTATTACCATATAAGTTTCTTATCCCTTTTACGATCACAAGATACAAATGGTAGTAAGGAGGAGGTTCACGAAATGACAGGGAGGCAGCATCGACGACTGCGTGCGGCGGCATCGATGAAGGCATACGGCGGCTCTGTCTATATGATTCCGTTTGTGGAATTTCTTGAGGGCTTTGATAGGGGAGTTTGAGAGCTTCCCGTTGGTTGTCTTGGATCGTAGGAAAGAGGCTCACGACGGCCGGAAGATGTCAAAAAGGTGATTGCGACAGGGTTTTTTCCGAAACAGAGAGTGGGAGAGAGAGGATTTGCAAGTTTCAGCTTGTACAATCTTTGATCTGTGTTTGGTAAAGAGTTGAGAGAGGTGGATTGATTTTGAAGAAGAGAAGGAATTTCATAAATTGTCGGATGAGATGAGAACGTGTTGCATAAATTTTGGGATGAGAACGTGAGTGAGAAAAAATTGCAGACTGAGAGTGAAATGAGGGATTACGGTAAATTACCAGTTCTAGAAAATGCAGTCCCGGTATTCCAAATTTTTACTAAATGGTATAGGCTGGTAATGGTATGAGCTTTTTAAAAGTGGTCCAATACAGTTTTTGGTATGGTTCAAGTTTACCGGTTTTCTTGCACACCCCTACACGTAGGCTGTCCAACTCACCATTCACGAAAAAAGCCACATATATTTCTGAATAAATACGTGGCATGCCAGCAAAGATCATCAACAGCCACCTATTATATCTTAACGGCCCACAAAGCATCAATAAATAGGTTTGTAAAAAGGACGGCCCATATCCAGATATACACTTTGCTGATCCATGTAGTCAGAGTTACGAAACATAAGGAAACGTATTATTACAATCAAAGCGCTTAATAAGGAAACAAATTCCATTCAAGCATACCTATTATGGATAAAAAGTATGGATAAAAAGTGTACCTATCAGCTGAGGTAAGACCTCTATATATAGTGTCAGAAAACCGTTGGTGACTGTGAGATCTTGTATGGGGCGATCTCAATCGTTGATCTAGCGAGTTTAGGTCATTGATTATCTGTCTTGTATTTGGGCCGTTCTCGACCAGACTTTGGAGGGCCCAGTCCAGAACAACTACTATCTAATAAATACCTATTATATTATGTAAATATATATATATATATATATATATATATATATATATATTATGAACTTAATTATATAAAATACGCATACCAATATTATATATATATATAAATAGAATAATGCAAAAAAAAAAGTAGCATAGTACAATTTTTTTGATAATTAAAAATATCATTGATGTCTTTAAAGCTCAGCATCATTGACACACACTCCCCCCACCTTCTATGAAGGGTTTGAGAGGGCGTCCAATCACGTGCTATAGCTAAAGGAAAAAATACACCAAGTTCATACATCAAGACCCCTTTGAGGCGGTACAAAGACAACAAAAAGTACAACGTACACCTAGCTAGCTAAAAACAAATTAAGAAAAACAGATACAATCAAAGAGGGATCAAATTGTTGGCAGAAAAAAAAAAGCATGCATGATATCAAGTCCTTCCATTAGGGGATTCAATGGCTGCAAAAATTTGTTGGCAGCTAGCTACAAAAAAGATTAAGAGAAAGTCACGAGAAATTTCATATGGTATTCTTAAACTTTTTTATTATTAAAAAGATACTAAGAAATTAAGTTCGATGAGATTCATTTTATAACATAATGCACTGAGATTAAAAAAATTGAATGCCAACGTACTAAAAAAAAGAATGGCATAAGACTTTTTTTACTTCATACAGATCTTGATTGAATCATACTTATTAAACTTGACTCAGTGGTCGACTCGGTCAGGACACTGGATCACTGGTTAAATGATCAGACTGAATGGTCAGTTATTGAACCGCATGACTCTGTCTCTTTTGAGATTACAAATCAAAGAGATTACAAATCTCAATCAATTCCTTCGCGACCCCTCACATTGCCTCTCGGTGTTTTCTTAATTTTTTTCCTTTCGTCTTTCCTCGCAACACAACCCGAGAGATTATTTCTCCAATCTTTACGGATAACCCAACTCGGATAGCATTACTTACCAAGTGTGCTTTTAACCTCTTGGGATCGTCATCCCCCTCGTATGTTATGCAGGACTTTTAATAATTGTGTACAGAGGTGCTATTAAGTTATTCCTCTCCTCTCTTGTTAAACGGAATATTCAAAGCTCAATCATAGTGTAAACAAATCGTTTTAGGGTCTAGTCTAATGGTATGTAATGCTATTTGAGCTAGGGGAGAGATTGGCTGGCAATTAGTACACAAGGGAGTGAGAAGATTGAAGCTTTAAGATGGTGAACAGAAGTAGGCGCACAGGTCGTGTGATTGGGCGCACGGACCGGGCCGTGTCAAAATTGCACTATGCGCTTGGTACAGGTTCAGGCGCACAGGTCGTGCGCTGGGACGCACGGTCTAAGTGTCTTTTGCAGTAACCGAGACTCCCAAAGCATAAATATTAGAAACTAAACTTGATAACACAAAATTTGTCAAGTTATGGCATATGGTTTAAACAATCTTTAGGTTGGAAGACAATTAATATAACTTCATTTTAAGCTTGTTCACGTCAAATTGCTCATATGAAACACTCAAGCAAGTGCCATTACTACCCTAGAACAACTTAGGGCTCAAACCAAACCATTTTCGTAACCAAAATAAAGTGAAAAACCTAATGCATACTTCGGTTTAGTACCATATATAAAAATATATACTTTTTAGAATGAGAAAGCTTCACAAAAGAGCCATAATTTGTAAAGGAAGATCCTCTTATTCTTCCGACACATGCCAAAACATCTTAACCAATAGTTTTGGATTCAAATTTAATAGTTTTTAAACAATCATAAGGGTAAGAGAGAAATTCATCTATTTTGAAAGTAAAAAAAATAAATTTGTGTCCGAAGGGTATCTCTAGAATTTTTAGTCCAAACAGTTTGGTCCCCACCCCAACTTTCATTAATCTTATTCAAACATTTAACATGAGACACTTATTAGAAAGTAATAGTTCAAAAATAAGGTTCACAACCCGAACTCATAGTCAACGCCCGTATGCAATTTTCAATCATATATCAAAATAAGAGTAGAACAAACTTGTGTGAAGAGTGAAAAGTTCCAGTTAAACACAGTTACCACTATGCCAAATCTTAAGAAAAGGGGCGCCCTATTGGGCAGCGCTCTTGATGTAAGCGCTAAACGCGCAGGGAATAGGCAGCGCTCCTGCTATAAGCCCGACTTTTAGTTAAAATGCGCTGGGGCAATGGGCAGCGCTCCTACTGTAAGCGCTGATTTTGGTTAAAATGCAAAGGGCGATGGCAGCACTTTTTTTCAAAATGCTACCCATTGAGAAAACATGGAACTAAATGAGTAGCGCTTTTATCCAAAATGCTACCCATTGAGAAAACACGGAAGACATTTCCTTTCATCTGAATAATTCCTCTCACACCCTTCTCTCTCTCTCACGAACCCAGCCCTCTCTTTCTTTCTCCCTCAGTTCACAAAATTCTTCTCTTCTACTCTTCAACACCAACCCACAAAAGAACCATTCCCCTTCTTCTTCAGTACAAACACCACTTCGTCTTTCCCTTATCAATTGTTTCGAAAATAAAAAATAACTTACCATTGCATTTGTTTCTTTTTTTGACGAACTTACGGAGCTGGGTATTATCAGGGGTTTGATAAGTCTTATTTTACTATGTTTTTAGTATTTGAATTAAATAAAAATTGTAGAATTTTAGTTTTGATTTGGAGCTATTTTACTACAAATTGTTGGTTTAATTTGTCAGGGTCAAATAATGAAGAAATGGAAGAATTTGGGTGATTAAAAAGCAAGGATTGAAAATGTAAGGACCAAGGAGCAAAATCAAGCAAATGGAGCCAAGAATTAAATGTTCACGCACGGTCCGTGCCTAATACACGCATGGTCCGTGCTCACTGTTACAGAAAGCAGCTGAAAAGACTCAAGACACGCACGGTCCGTGCGTACCACAAGCATGGTCCGTGCGTCCTGTACGTTTCAGAAGATGGAAAGTTTGAAGACCACGCACGGTCCGTGCACCCCAGCAGCACGGTCCGTGCGCCCTGTTCCAGAAAGCTGTCTTGAAGATTACACGTAGCGCACGGTCTGTGCGCCCCAGCAGCACGGTCCGTGCGCCTTTGTCTGAAGTTCAAAATGTTACAAAACTCTTCTTCTTCTTTCATTATGGCTTGTAATTCGAATTTAATCCTTTGTCTACTGATCCTAGGCTATAAATAGGACCTCATTTCAGCTGTAATGGTACCTTGGCATACTTGAAAATTACACTCAAAGTTATCTAAGTTTTTGCTCTCATTTTAGTTCTTGTTTACTTGCTTTCCTTTACTTTCTTGTTCTTTATTTTTCTGCCAAATTTATCTTCTAGCACTTTTACATTTCAGTTCTTTTACATTTCAGCACTTTACATTTCAGTTCTCTATTGCTTTCTTTACATTCTTGTCATTTACATTCTGTTATTTATTTTTATGTCATTTTCTTTTATGTCATTCTCTTCTACTCCCTTGTCTACTATGATCATGTGTGAGTAGACTTCTTTAGTCTTGGGATTGTGGGACACAATCCAATGATGGGTCCCTAAACAAATCCAAGACTAAACTCTATCTTATTTAAAACTTGATTTTAATCTAATTCCATCAAACTAGATTTCTATAAAACAAATATCAAACGAAGTACCGAGAGAAGAAGTTTGATATTGGAACAAATGGAATTAGACACGGCAAAGCAAAGCATGAGAATAGCATTGCTAGCCTTGGGACAATAAGGTTGTGCCTAATGGGTCTCTGCGATGATCAACCATGAGAATAGGTTTGATCATTGTTTCGAGACACATTCTTGCATTCCGAAAGGAAGCTTGAATTACACCAAAAGAATACCTTGTCCTTAAAACAATTTCAAAATAAGATAGAGAATAGTTAAAGGGTTGTTTATTTACATCATTGTGATCTAACCATGATCCCAAGGCGTCTTTTATTCTGAATTTTACAAAACAAAAATACTCTCTTTATTTAAACGATTCCTTTCAGCTAATCAACATCAAAAATTAGATTAGTAATCGCAAAATACTCCCTGTGGATCGATACTTTCTATTACGCGATAGAACCGTGCACTTGCGGCCTATCAAGTTTTTGGCGCCGTTGCCGGGGAGTAGTGATATTAATCAATTTTTTTGTACCGGTTAGACTGAAAATTTCTGTTTTCTTTTATTTTGTTACTTTTTCTCTTCTTCTTTGAATGCGAAGAGCACACAGTTTCGGAGAAATTGTTGAACCAATTCCTGAAATCGAAAGATACCTTCACCAAAGAAGAAGAGAATTGCGCAATAACCAAAGAATGGCTGCTAATCCAAACCGTACTCTTAAAGAGTATGCTACGCCTTCTACGGCTGAGCCACATGCAGTTATTGTGCATCCTAATATTGATGCAAACAATTTTGAGCTTAAACCTTCTCTACTTTCTATGGTCCAGCAGAACCAATTTTCAGGTTCAGCTACTGAGGACCCAAATCTTCACCTTTCTATCTTTCTTGAATATTGTGGTACTCTCAAACTGAATGGAGTAACCCCTGAGGCCATAAGACTAAAGCTTTTCCCTTTTTCACTAAGGGATAGAGCTAGAGCATGGCTACATTCGTTACCAAATGAGTCTGTTACTACATGGGATCATCTAAAGCAAGCATTCCTTGCTAGATTCTTTCCCCCAAGCAAAACCGCACAAATGAGGAATCAAATCACACGATTCACTCAAAATGAAGGGGAATCTCTTTATGATGCTTGGGAGCGTTTCAAAGAAATGCTAAGGCTATGCCCCCATCATTGACTAGAGAAGTGGTTGATCATACACACTTTCTATAATGGTTTGCTTTACACTACAAAAATGACCGTGGATGCTGCTGCGGGTGGAGCTCTATTGAACAAGAAGATAGAAGAGGCTTATGCACTAATTGAAGATATGGCGCAGAATCACTACCAATGGACAAGTGAGAGAGCCAACACTGCTACACCTCCATCAAAGAAGGAACCAGGTAAGTATGAAGTTTCTGCTCTTGATCATTTAGCTTCTAAGGTAGACGCACTTTTCCAGAAATTTGAAAAACTTAATGTTAATGCTGTCTCACCTTCTTCTACTCCTGCTGTACCTCCTTGTGAAATATGTGGTGTTGTTGGTCATACCGGTGTTGAATGTCAACTAGGAGTGTCTGCTAATGGTTCTGAGCAAGTTAATTATGCTCAAAAGGGGGATCCTTTTTCAAATACTTATAATTCTGGATGGAGGAATCATCCAAATTTTTCATATAAAAATCCTCCAGCCAATCCCTCTTTCCAACCAGCAGCAAGAACACCCCCTGGTTTTCAAAATAATCAAAGAACTCCTCAAAAATCCAATTTGGAAACTTTATTGAAAAATTTTGTGTTAACACAAACAAAGCAAAATGAAGAATTTAAAAACCAAACTGGATTTTTGAATGACACTCTCATAAAATTAACATCAAAAGTGGACTCTATTTCTACTCACAACAAAATGTTGGAAACTCAAATTTCCCAAGTAGCTCAACAAGTTGCTTCATCCTCTAGGTCCTCTGAAATTTTTCCAGGGCAGCCTGAACCAAATCCTAAAGCTCAAATAAATGCTGTCACCCTTAGGAGTGGAAAACAATTAGAGGAACCAAAAGAAACTAATAAGATAAATGTGAGTGAGGAAGAAGAACCACAAAATGAGAGGGTTGAAGTTGAGGTAGAAAAAGAAACACCTTATGTACCACCACCACCATACAAGCCTAAAATACCATTCCCACAAAGGTTTGCCAAATCAAAGCTTGATGAGCAGTTTAAAAAATTTGTTGATATGTTAAAAAAGCTCTACATTAACATTTCTTTTACAGATGCTTTGTCTCAAATGCCATCTTATGCAAAGTTTTTGAAAGAAATTTTATCTAAGAAAAGAAAGATAGATGACAATGAGACAGTAGCTTTAACTGAAGAATGTAGTGCTATTATTCAAAACAAACTGCCTCCAAAGCTTAAAGATCCTGGTAGCTTTTCCATCCCTTGTGTCATTGGAAGTGAGACTATTAAAAGAGCCATGTGTGATTTAGGAGCTAGTGTGAGCTTAATGCCCTTATCCCTTTGTGAGAGGTTAGGCATAGGAGAGTTGAAACCTACAAATATGACCTTAACATTGGCTGACCGTTCCACTAAATATCCAGCTGGTATTCTGGAGGATATTCCTATTAAAGTAGGAGAAATTTTTATTCCAGCAGATTTTGTTGTGATGGAAATGGAGGAAGACTCCCAAGTTCCAATTCTCTTGGGGAGACCTTTCTTGCTACTGCAGGGGCCATAATTGATGTTAAGCATGGTAAGTTGGCATTCAATAAAGGTGAAGAAAAGGTCGAGTTTGAATTTGCCAATTTGATGAAGAGTCCTTCAATTCAGGACTCTTGTTGTATGATTGATGTTGTTGACCATTGTGTGAAAGAGTGCTCTTTAGCATCATCTTCATGCGATGGTTTGGAAGTATGCTTGACTAACAATGCAGGTGAAAAGTTAACTGGAGATGCCCAAGTCTATGCTCAAATGCTGGACGAAAATCCTCCTATAAAAGACTTGGGTATTGAAGACTTGGTTGAAAGAAGTTCTGATTCTCTTCAAAAAGGAGCTCCAAAGGTGGAGCTAAAGCCTCTCCCATCATCTCTAAGGTACGAATTTCTTGGCTTAGACTTTACTTATCCTATTATTGTAAATGCAAACCTAGATGAGGTTCAAACAAATAAGCTCCTTAGTATTCTCAAGAAATATCCTAAAGCCATAGGATATATACCATTGAGGATATTAAGGGAATCAATCCCTCATTGTGTATGCATAGGATATTACTTGAAGAGGACTATAAACCATCAATTGAGCATCAAAGGAGATTAAATCCTAATATGAAAGAAGTTGTGAAAAAAGAAGTTCTCAAACTCCTTGATGCTGGGGTAATTTACCCCATTTCTGATAGCAAATGGGTTAGTCCTGTTCAAGTAGTTCCTAAAAAGGGAGGCATAACAGTTGTCAAAAATGAAAAAAATGAATCTATTGCAACTAGAACTGTTACGGGATGGAGAATGTGCATCGATTATAGGAAGCTTAACAAAGCAACCCGTAAAGATCACTTTCCCCTTCCCTTCATTGATCAAATGTTAGAAAGGTTGGCAAGGCATTCACATTTTTGTTATTTAGATGGGTATTCTGGATTCTTTCAAATACCTATTCATCCAAATGACCAAGAAAAAACAACTTTATCTTGTCCTTTCGGCACTTTTGCTTACCGAAGGATGCCTTTTGGTCTTTGCAATGCCCCTGCCACCTTTCAACGTTGCATGATGTCAATTTTTTCTGATTTTGTTGAAAACATTATGGAAGTTTTTATGGATGATTTTTCAGTCCACGGGTCTAGCTTTGATAACTGTTTAGCCAATTTAGAAAAAGTTTTGGAAAGGTGTGAAAAAGTAAACCTTGTGCTGAATTGGGAAAAATGTCATTTCATGGTAAGAGAAGGTATAGTTCTTGGACATTTAGTTTCTGAACGAGGTATAGAGGTGGACAAAGCAAAAATAGAAATTATTGAAAAAATGTCACCTCCAACCTCAGTTAAAGAGGTGAGAAGTTTCTTAGGTCATGCAGGTTTCTACCGTCGGTTCATAAAAGATTTTTCAAAGATTTCTAAACCACTAACAAGCTTGCTCCTTAAGGATGCAGCTTTTGTATTTGATGATTTGTGTTTAGCAGCTTTTGGCAGGTTAAAAGAAGCCTTGATCACTGCCCCAATCATGCAGCCACCCGATTGGAACCTTCCATTCGAAATCATGTGTGACGCAAGTGACTATGCAGTTGGGGCAGTGCTTGGACAGAAGAAAGACAAGAAAATGCATGCCATTTACTATGCAAGCAGAACTCTGGATGAGGCTCAGGTAAATTATGCCACAACTGAAAAGGAATTGTTGGCGATAGTCTTTGCCATTGATAAGTTCAGGAAATATTTAGTAGGATCCAAAATCATAATTTATACGGATCACTCGGCAATCAAATATTTGTTGAATAAAAAAGATGCCAAGCCGAGGTTGATCCGGTGGATCCTACTTCTCTAAGAGTTTGACCTTGAGATCAGGGATAAAAAAGGCACAGAAAATGTTGTAGCTGATCACTTGTCAAGGCTACAAGAAAACAATGAGGGTGAGCTGCCACTTGATGATTCCTTCCCGGATGATCAGCTATTCTCTTTGGTGCAAACTGAAGCACCGTGGTATGCAGATTTTGTGAACTATCTTGTAGCCGGTGTGCTGCCTCCGGACATGAACTACCAGCAGAAGAAGAAATTCTTTCATGATATAAAGCACTATTATTGGGACGAGCCCTACCTCTTCAAAAGGGGATCAGATGGTATTTTCAGAAGGTGCATTCCGGAGGACGAGGTAAGTAACATTTTAATGTTTTGTCATTCTTCATCATATGGTGGCCACGCCAGTTCTCAGAAAACTGCTTTTAAAAGTCTTCATTCTGGTTATTGGTGGCCATCTCTTTTCAAAGATGTGCATTGGTTTGTTTCTGAATGTGACCAGTGTCAACGCACTGGGAGTATTTCCAAAAGGAACGAAATGCCCTTAAACAACATTCTAGAGGTTGAAATTTTTGACGTCTGGGGAGTTGATTTTATGGGTCCATTTCCGTCTTCTTTCGGAAATCAATATATCCTACTTGCAGTTGACTAGGTGTCTAAATGGATTGAAGCTATTGCTTCTCCAACAAACGATGCACAAGTTTTAATAAAGCTTTTCAAAAAAATAATTTTTCCAAGATTTGGGGTCCCTAGAGTGGTTATAAGTGATGGAGGATCTCATTTCATTTCAAAACAATTTGAAAAAGTTTTACAAAAGTATGGGGTCAAGCATAAAGTTGCAACACCATATCACCCCCAGACTAGTGGCCAAGTTGAGGAGTCAAATAGAGAAATCAAATCAATTTTAGAAAAAACTGTTTCTACCTCTAGAAAAGATTGGTCAGTTAAGCTTGATGATGCTCTTTGGGCTTACCGAACAGCATACAAGACTCCCATTGGAATGACTCCTTTTAAACTAATTTATGGGAAGTCTTGTCATCTTCCGGTTGAGTTGGAGCACAAAGCTTACTGGGCAATCAAAACCCTCAATTTGGACATGAGTCTTGCAGGAGATAAAAGAAAACTTCAACTGAATGAGTTGGAGGAACTGAGGATGGACGCTTATGAGAATGCCAGAATCTATAAAGAAAGAACAAAAAATTGGCATGATAAGCGTATCATTCGCAGGGAATTCAAAGAAGGTGATCCTGTGTTACTTTTTAATTCAAGATTGAAATTATTTCCAGGGAAGTTAAGATCAAGATGGTCCGGTCCCTTTAAAATCCTTAGGGTATACCCCTTTGGCGCAGTTGAAATTTGGAGTGAAAAGACCGGATCATTCAAGGTCAATGGCCAGAGATTAAAAATTTATAATGTGGGTGAAGACATTAAGAAAGGAACCACTTTGGTTCTCCATAACCCAAACTGAGCAAAAGAGGCTCTTCTTAACCGTCAAGCTAGTGACGTTAAAGAAGCGCTGCGTGGGAGGCAACCCACGAGTTAATATTTTTGTTTTGTTTATATTTTTTGTAGGACAAATGAGAAAAAGAAAAAAAAATGAGAAAAAGAAAAAAAGAGAAAAATATGTTTCGCAATGCTTTTGGAAGTCTCAAGCAGACAAGGTTGTTTCAAAGTAGGAGCATAATCTGTATTCAAAAGGGGATGATCTAGGTGTTTGAAGCAGCAAAAATGAGTTCATATATGCTGAGAAAGAAGCACGATCCGTGCTCAATGCTCCATGGTCCGTGCGTGATCAAAAGAGTCAAAAAGGGAGCATCTGCGTAAGCCACGCATGGTCCGTGCGCAACCCAAGCATGGTCCGTGCGCCCTGTACATGAAAAAAATGAAAAATGATGTTCCTGATTAAGACCTGCACGGTCCGTGCGCCCTACTGGCACGACCCGTGCGCACTGGAAAAGAAAAAATTGACATTCTGCACAGAGCACACGGTCGGTGCGTATCTCTTGCACGGTCCGTGCGTGATCAAACAGAAGCCAGCAGAAAATTGCATACACTACGCACGGTCCGTGCGTGTATGAAGCACGGTCCGTGCGCCCAGACACAGAAACATGTATTTTTGCGAAGCTCACGCACGGTCCGTGCGCCCAACCAGCACGGTCTGTGCGCCACGTTCCAGCCACTTCGTGTCTCTCTCAAATCCAAGTAAGTCCCACGATTTTCCTCATTCTCCAACCATCTTCAACTTCTCTTCATCTTCTCCAAGTAAAACTTCCATACCCAAAACTTCAAATCCTTCAAAATCACTCAAAACTCCACCAAATTCCACAACTCTTAACCCAAAACAATTACCCACAACCTCCTCTACAAAACCCAACCATCAAAATCACCATTCATCCACTCATTCCATAAACCCCAAATTCGTAACCTACAAAACCCTAAACCAAAAACCACACAAATCCACCCCAAAATCTCTCCCAAACACTAAATTTCCACCCAATCTCCAATACCCATAACCAAAACCATCCTATTTTACCATAAAAACACCAAAAACCTCAAATTTTTCCAAAACTCCAAAAAACCCCAAATTGAGAAAAACGAAAATGGCACCCAAAAAGGCCAAAACTAGTGATGTTGCTGGTTCTTCAACTGGTAGAGGAAAGAAAAGGGCTGGTTCAGGTGTTGCTAATGAGCTTGGGATAATATTCAGAAACAAAGCTCAAAAGGAACGGTATGAATTACACGAAGGAAGAAAATTGAGCGCAACAAGGTACCCCGATTTCTCTTTTACTCTCCAAACATTAGGGATAGAGGACAATGTAATTCTGTTATTGAATAAATTGGGTTGGTTAAGTTTCCTGAGACCCGCAAGGGCAACTTATTATGCACTCACCCGTGAATTCTTAAGTTCATTGTGCTTAGTTGATGATAAATTGTCCTTTAGACTGTTTAATGAGGATTATGAAATGTCTTTGGATGAGTTTGGGGGAAAAATTGGGATTTGCAAATGTTGGTCTTATTCATGATTCAAGAGACCCAGCTCTTAGGCCAAAAGGGTACAGCCCTAATGCTCTTTGGACCCAAATCACTGGAAAGGGTCAATATGAGGCAAGAGCAGCAAAGGCAGGATCAATCCATAACCCGATTTTCCGGTATATTGCTAGGGTAATGGCTTGTACAATTTGTGGCAGGGGTGAGATGGGGGGAGTTAGGACAGGTGAATTATTTCTGTTATGGGCAATGGTGAATCAATTGCAAGCAAACACGTGCCATTACATTATTGACAATTTGATTCATGTTTCTGAACTTAATAAAGGGGATATTGTGATTGGAGGGATGGTTACCTTCATTGTTCAAAAGTTGGGCTTAGAATATATGTTGAAAATTTTGGATGCAATGGAAGGTAGCACAAGTATCGATATGGAGATGTGCAACCTCATGTTTTTGGTAAGGCCAGCAAATAATGTAAGAACCAGATTTCACTTGTTGATTGAAAAGCAAAAATCCATCCTTATGCCAAATTCGGCTAGGACAGATACAAGAATTCAGGAGAACTGGTTATATTTGGATGCTGCTGGAGAAATACCACAAGAAGTCCCAATACAAGAAGAGGAGATGGATGAGCAGGCAATGCAAGATGAGCCTGATTTTAACATACAAGAGTGGTGTCTCAGAATTCAAGGTGAACAATAGAGGCATGGAGCTGAGCTGCAAGTCATCAGAGAAGAACAATTGAATCAGAACCAGCAGATGGCACGGATGACAGGCATGCTCGAGGCTATGATGCAGCACTTTGGCATAGACCAGCCACCTCCACCTGGACAGCTGTGAACATTGTGAGATTTCTTTACCCTCTCTTGTATTTATAATTTCATATCATTGAGGACAATGCTTAGTCTAAGCATGGGGGGGTTATTTACTTTGTTTTACTCTGTTTCCCTTTAATTTTTTCAATTTTTCCCGCTATTTCTGTTGCTTTGTTGTTTTTAGTTTAGTGAGTCTTGAATTCTCCCATGCCTTGAGTCGTTCTTGTTGTTTTCTTGCAAGTTGAATGGAAAAACTTTTTAGCACTTACTAATAATTGCATTGAAAAAGAAAAAAAATAGAGTTTAGTCTTTTTAAGACCACAAAACTGATTTGTATGACAGACATGTGTTTGAATATGACTTTGAGAATGCTATGCTGGGAACTGAAAATTAGTAATACATCTGTTAGATATTTTCTGTGAACCAAACTACTAAAGGTGAGTCTTAGAGCCTTCACAAGGGGATGTTGCTAAAATCACATATTGTACCCCTTATTCCTTGCTGAGTGTGTTTTTCAAAATTGCATTATTCTAGAACTTGTCTATTGACCGTCTTAAAGCGAAAAATGTTTTGCGTCATGTGAAAGAATTCGGGGAATTTAGGAATCTTTTTCCAGTCTCAGAGTTAGTTGTGTAATAATTATTTCCATCTAGTTGGCCCCTTGAACCTATAATTTTTATTCTTTTGGCACCCAGAAATATTTTTTGTTTTTGTGGTAACCTTGGAATTGGATTGGAGCAACTATTGGAAATTGCAAATTTTGTCCTAGTTATAGATTGTTTATCTTATGGACATATAGCTGGTTATTGTGGATACAAATGTCCTTTTTCCTCCTAAAAAGAGAAAAGATCAAAAAGGAGGAAAAAGAGGAAAATCAAAGGAAGAAAAAAGCCTAAGAAAATTTTTACATGAAGAGAAAGTCCACTCAAAGAAAAGAAACAATATTAAAAGAGTGGACTCAAGTGAGAAATGAAGGAAAAAGAATGAAAATTGGAATTTTGGGCAAAAATTTGCAAAGCTCTATTGTCATATTCAAAGGTTACTTTGATTGATTTTATTTTTAGCCCTTTTTGTTTTTCCCTTCTTTCTTTTACCCCACCTAACTCTAATACACCAAGGCCCCATTATAACCCATGAAACCCCAAATCTTTCGCATGAATGTGAACTTTTTAGTGAAGAATCGGTCAATTTACAAGCCTATGGCAATGTGCGTTTTGATAAACTTGTGTGCATAATTTCCCAAGTCCTTAAACACTCAAAGAGAGATGGTGAGCGAGTGCCTTATTCACAGAATTGTATTTTTCAGATCATAAGCCTCTAATTGGTTAACCAGCTAACATCTCACTTGTGATACTATCTTTTGTCTGTCATATGCTTCTGTTTTTGGTCTTTTATTTGACTATCTATATTGTTGGACTTTTTGAGAATGCTGTTATTAATTTGTGCTGCGAGTTTTGATTGTTCTTGCTTGAGGACAAGCAAAGATTCAAGCATGGGGGAGTTTGATAAGTCTTATTTTACTATGTTTTTAGTATTTGAATTAAATAAAAATTGTAGAATTTTAGTTTTGATTTGGAGCTATTTTACTACAAATTGTTGGTTTAATTTGTCAGGGTCAAATAATGAAGAAATGGAAGAATTAGGGTGATTAAAAAGCAAGGATTGAAAATCTAAGGACCAAGGAGCAAAATCAAGCAAATGGAGCCAAGAATTAAATGTTCACGCACGGTCCGTGCCTACTACACGCATGGTCCGTGCTCACTGTTACAGAAAGCAGCTGAAAAGACTCAAGACACGCACGGTCCGTGCGTACCACAAGCATGGTCCGTGCGTCCTGTACGTTTCAGAAGATGGAAAGTTTGAAGACCACGCACGGTCCGTGCACCCCAGCAGCACGGTCCGTGCGCCCTGTTCCAGAAAGCTGTCTTGAAGATTACACGTAGCGCACGGTCCGTGCGCCCCAGCAGCACGGTCCGTGCGCCTTTGTCTGAAGTTCAAAATGTTACAAAACTCTTCTTCTTCTTTCATTATGGCTTGTAATTCGAATTTAATCCTTTGTCTACTGATCCTAGGCTATAAATAGGACCTCATTTCAGCTGTAATGGTACCTTGGCATACTTGAAAATTACACTCAAAGTTATCTAAGTTTTTGCTCTCATTTTAGTTCTTGTTTACTTGCTTTCCTTTACTTTCTTGTTCTTTATTTTTCTGCCAAATTTATCTTCTAGCACTTTTACATTTCAGTTCTTTTACATTTCAGCACTTTACATTTCAGTTCTCTATTGCTTTCTTTACATTCTTGTCATTTACATTCTGTTATTTATTTTTATGTCATTTTCTTTTATGTCATTCTCTTCTACTCCCTTGTCTACTATGATCATGTGTGAGTAGACTTCTTTAGTCTTGGGATTGTGGGACACAATCCAATGATGGGTCCCTAAACAAATCCAAGACTAAACTCTATCTTATTTAAAACTTGATTTTAATCTAATTCCATCAAACTAGATTTCTATAAAACAAATATCAAACGAAGTACCGAGAGAAGAAGTTTGATATTGGAACAAATGGAATTAGACACGGCAAAGCAAAGCATGAGAATAGCATTGCTAGCCTTGGGACAATAAGGTTGTGCCTAATGGGTCTCTGCGATGATCAACCATGAGAATAGGTTTGATCATTGTTTCGAGACACATTCTTGCATTCCGAAAGGAAGCTTGAATTACACCAAAAGAATACCTTGTCCTTAAAACAATTTCAAAATAAGATAGAGAATAGTTAAAGGGTTGTTTATTTACATCATTGTGATCTAACCATGATCCCAAGGCGTCTTTTATTCTGAATTTTACAAAACAAAAATACTCTCTTTATTTAAACGATTCCTTTCAGCTAATCAACATCAAAAATTAGATTAGTAATCGCAAAATACTCCCTGTGGATCGATACTTTCTATTACGCGATAGAACCGTGCACTTGCGCCCTATCAGGGTTGCATCTATGAACTCTGGAGTAACATGGGGAGGAAAGAGAAGCTGAAAGCGAAGGCAAGCGAGGACGAAGAAGTTGGTGAACTGAACGGCAATCTCGATGGCGTTTCCACACCGCTGCTTGTGTTCAAAAGCGACGACGACGACGAAGCTAACCAAAATCTAAGTATCAAGATCGTCGAAAAGACCCTGCGGATGCGTGAGGCGAAGCTCTCCCCGAACGATGTCGTTTTGAACGGTATCGATTGTGTCTATTTGAGTCTTATTCCGCGTTTGCCTTCTTCCATTTTTTATTTTGGTGTGTGTTGTTTATAAGTAAAATTGAACTTCCTTAGGTAGGGTTAAACTCAAAATTTGTGACCAGATTATTATTATTATATTGAAAGTTGAAACAGATTTGGGGGAGGGGGGATTGGAATTGCATTTCAATATTTGCTTTTAATTAAAAATTTGTTGGGTGTTTTTCAGCTGAGAATAATCTCTATTTAATTGGTAAAAAATGAATCAAATCTTAATACCCACTCAGAATTACAATTTTGTGTAGGATTTATTGATTTTTCAAGGCTTCTCCTTTTTCTGGAGGTTATTATAGCTGCATTTCAATATTTCTGGAGGTTATTATAGCTTGATATTTTATTTCATTAAGGGTTTCAACTTTCAACAACAGATTCGGTTCCTTTTTCAAGTTTGAGGTCATGTTTTTTATAAATATGTTAGGTGTTAACAACGAATTTATGATGTTGTTTCTGCTCTCTGGATTCTTGTCCAGGGGAATTATACTCAGTTGCTTGCAGCCCAACAGATAAGGCAATGGTGGCTACAGAGGTGGTGATGACAAAGCATTTCTCTGGAACATTAACCAAATAGATTGGACTTCTGAGCTTAATGGTATTTGTGTGATAAAGTGCTATTGGAATTGTTCAAGTCTGGGATGCTGAAAGGTTCACTGGAAGGTCCTGCTGGAGGCATTGAGGTGTGATTGTTAGTAATAATTTTTTTGTGCTAAGATTTGTTTTATTATGAATGATGATAATGCTTTGGGCTAAGATTTGTTTTATTTTTGTGCGGGAAGGAGATCTTGTTTTCTAAAATCAAAACAGGAAAATGTCATGGTATGCTCAATTTGATTAATCTTGTGTTTTTAGTTTCCTATCTTTAGGGTGAAACTATAGGCTGAGAGAATATATTGTTCAAATTGGATATTGGAATGTTAAGAAAGTAGCCTGTTGCTGTAGATGTTGTTATTTAATTGATTTAATTGATGTTATGAGATTGCTGGTTATCAGAATGTAAGTAATAGTTTTTATTTTATTTTATTTTTCTCATGTGTTTTCGAATTCATAGTGTAATGACTCAGAGTGGTGAAATGTTTCTTAGCCGAGCTAATCTTTGGAGGTTTGGAGTAATGACTGGTGTTAGTACACTATTTTTTATTTATAAGTAATCTTAGTATAATGTAGTTTTTCTTATGTAAAGGTCATTGTAGCCCATTTGCTTCAACCTTATTTATGGACAAAGTTGTAATTTTCATAGTCTTGGCTTGTCTGAAGCCTTTACCTAACTTCATTAATAAAAGTCCTATTTAATTTTTTTTAATGTGTTTTTTAAATTTATTTTGGTAGTAATGGTGTAAATACTGCATTTAATTGCATTTGAAATTCGTAATGTAAAAGCGAGAATAAACTAAAACAAAAAAAAAATCTTGAAAAAAACATAATGGATTAGATTGGATTGGGTTGGCTGTATATGACCAGAAAAATTGCAAATGTAAAACTGAAAATAAACAAAAACAGAAAAAAAAAATTTAAAAAAATATACAATGGGCAGCGCTTGTAGGCCAAAGCGCTAAGGGAATGAGCAGCGGTTTGGCCTACAAGCACTTCCCATTGTGTTAGCGCCTTTTGGGACTGAGCGGCGCTTACGCTGAAAAGCGCTACCCATGGCTATCAGTGAGCAGCGCTTTCTAAGCGCTGCCCATTGTGGGAGTGGAATCAGCAGCGCCAAGTTTAGCAGCGCTCGAAAAAAAAGCACTGCCCATCCTCAAATGTGTTGTAGTGTACCCTTCAACAAAAGGACAGCTTAGGTGTAGTTTCATAGGTGTGGTTGGTGTTGTTTTCCAATCACATAATTACACGTGGGATAGTTTTTTATAAAAAGATAACTACAACATAGTGAATAATAATAGTAACAAAACCATGTGTTATGGTGTGATTGAAAAACAACATTAAACACACTTATGAAACAAAACCTAAGTTTTTTCTTTGAAAAATAAATTCACTGTGATTTAAGTTAGTATATGAAGTCTCATAGAGGTTTCTTTTTAGTGCAGAATAACGCTGATGCATAAGCATTAGCCATTAGCTGGTGCAGATTTGATCTTACTCAGTTGCTGATGTGAAGAATAATGCTTTCTTATTTGTCTGTACGTGATATAATGGAATAACATTTTTCCAATTATTGTCTAGCTTTTCTAACAGTTTTGAAGAGAGTGTACTTACCAGATCAAGAACCTAAGGGTTACTACAGATTACACAAATCATATTGAAGTTTTCATCACAGCATATAAATCTCATCATACTGATTACCGAGTACTGATCATCACAGTTGATATTATAGACATCTCAAGAGTAAAATATGACCATTTGAATCAGAAGTAACTAATACTAAACTGTTATGGCTCAAATTCCAGTGAAAAATCATTATTATCTTAGAAAATATTGATCATGGCCTAAACAAACTAATTCAAAATTGATAAATCATCGAATTTATACATCTTCGCAAACCATTTGTTTGGGCTTCAAATCCTCCAACACCTGTCTTGTTCCCGTAAAGTACGCCATGTTTGTACTAACCTTGATCTCATTCCTACAACAATTCACAATATAAATATACAACTTATAAAATCATTAAATTAATAATAACTAAAATAGAATAAAAGTATGACTAACTTATCAATTTCTTGATTAGGTGGACAGCCGAATATGTAAATTGCCAAATTACATTCTTTATCGTTTAATTCCATTTTTCTCTTTGGTTGAAACATTAGAGTCAACAAACATTAGAGTCAACCATTGCATGAACGTAAGAAATAAAGAAATGAATGAAACTTAACGACAATTATCACTACTAGAAAACAGTTTTTAGCGTCGGTCAAAAGTCCACGCTAACAGGCCAAAAGCGGACGCTAACAGTGACTCAGCATCGGCCACATGTCGAGGCTAAAATGCTCGAAGCTAAATGTAGCATCCCGTAATTTTAGCCGACACTAACTTTAGCGTTGGTCTAGCCCACGCTAAAACCGACGCTATTTCTTGAGCTGGCTCTACTTAGTCAACCAAAAAAAGTCAACGAACAAATTATTAAACTAAAGTCAACGAAAAACTAGTCAACTTATTAAACTAGCGTCGGTTGGGCGAACGCTAATGTCAACAACAACAAGTTAAGAAACTAGTTTAGTAGAGTCGGTTTGGCCGACGCTAACCTAGTTTTTTTTAAATAATTATTTATCCTACTTTTCCTTTCTACCACTGCTCCTAATGTACTTTGTGCCTATCAAAATGCCATATCAAAATGCTTAATTCCAAAATACCAAATACCATAAAACCGAACAATCTTGAAACTACAAAATACAACGGTCTTGAAACTACGAAATATAACATAGTCTTAAAACTACAAAATATAACATGGTTTTGAAACTACAAAATATCAAAGTGTTTGGTCAACCAACAAATACATAAAAGTAACTATAACAAGATCAATTCTCGCCATCAACTGACTCTTCGTCCAATTCATCATCATAATGAGGATGTGAACGAGAATAGTTAGCACCACATGATCCACGCTCCAAAGCATCCAAGCGATCTACTAATAATTTTTTCACCTCGTCAACATCATTTTGTACCTTCTGAGAACGCTCATTTGCCTCTCGGGCATTCTCAGCAGCCACTTGAGCCTGAGCTATTGCATCTTGAGCAATCTGCTCAGCTCTAAGTCTTGCTTCCCTCTCTTCTTCTAAAGATATCCCAAACATGAAACTAGAAGGATTTTGGGACTTTTGGGTAAGCGACTTGGACCTAGGTCGGGCGTTCACAGATAAGCCTGTTGTGCCATTGAGACGACCACGGGTACGTCCCCTCGCAGCTAATGGCAAGCACTGAAGTGCTACAACTCCATCTACCTCTTCAACATCATCTTCACCTACCGTTTCAGACACGTTTTGTTTGTATGTTTCCTGATAAATAAGAAAAAAGAATAAGGTACTAACAATAAGGACCAAACTAAACCAACACAATATATACTGATGCAACCAAATATGCATGAAAGATGCAACCAGATAAGCTACTGTACGACTACTAAACCTTATAAACAATATGCGACCATTTAAGAACAATCGCAAAATTCCATTTAAGCTATAAGCAAGCAAAAAGAGTTCATAGCCATAGGATAGTTTAGCAAAAATGATATTTCCATTTAAGAACAATCGCAAAATTCCTATCAGTGAAAGCAATTATAGGATAGTTTCAAAATTCACTTGAACTTAATGACAAAAAGAAAATAGTGCAATTACATAGATTTCTTGACACACTCTGATTTCCTCTGCTTATGATTATATAAAAAGCGTCTGAACAACATTTTTTGCTTGCTTATTATGGCTTGTCAATGAAAGCAAATGGGGAAATTGATGAGTGTTTGACATTTGGATCATGACGTATGGTCCTCATACATTATATCATTATTACTATATTGGCTACACATATACAACACATCGTAATATTACTATTGAATAATCCTTCAAATCCCACATTACCACTATGATTTGCACAACCCATGTATAGTATTCAAGTTTGCATCAATTTATTGATCAAACAAATTATTCTTATAGAAGGAGACAAGTGCATTGAAACAAAATGACACCATAAACAAAATTCAGGACACTGATTCATCAAATAGTGGAGTATCAATATCATGTTTAAATCCACATTGCATAATTTAAACAATAAACATGAAGATACAACTTTGGATTCACATTATAAACTACCATGCTCAATCACTATGCATTACTCAAATTTAATACAAAAGCTAACAAAGAACCTCTAAAGAGAAGGCAATATATATATATGAAAACCTTCTGAACCAAGAAATTAACATTGCAATGCATAATCGTTTTGTTAGAATAATCGCCTGTGAATTACTAATCTAATGTTCTTCTTGGATTAACTTCAGTCCCACTTTTCTTGAATCAACTTGTACTAAAATTTAGCTAACAGATAAAATAATATATATCCAACTAACCTTGGTGTTCAAAGACTAACATTGTGATGTTCAGTAAACTTAAAATTCAAAGACTAATAATCATATTGAAAAAACATAAGTACTATATAAAGTAGAAAAAAAAAACATAAGTACTATATACATGTTTTTGCCAATCCAAAATTTCTGCTTCTGCGAGATCCCAAAATCAACCTTCAATTCATTAATTTTTCAACGCAAGCATGCAAGGGAAAGACAAGAGGCAAAGAGTACTATAGAGATTGAGTAGAAGAAATGGGAGATATACAGGGACAAAATTGCCCACTGTCCCTTTCATTTCAGCTTTCAAGGAAGAATTTAATCAAAAACAAAAACAAAAGCTTGCCACGAAGAAGTATATAAGTTTAATTGGCCAACAACACAACCAGCACCTTGGGTATAGTATATAACTTTACAAAAATTTGTTTACCTTATTGACATCTTCATCAACACTCATTGGACGGAACAAGTGAGGATTCCAATCTTCAAAAAAATGATTTTCTCCTTTAGATGGTTGATAAGATTCTTGGTTACTGTGAATAAAGTGACAAGAAAAAAAGAAGTAAGCACTTCATAGAGAAATTTGTTGTTAAAAAAACATTAAAAAGAAAAGTTAGGTACCTCTCTAATATCAAATTTACTATAGAAATTTGTTTATCTTCACTAGTCGGATGTTTCTTTTCATCATTATTGTTTGACAATGGAGATGTGACAGATGTGTTTGATTCATCTTCATGATTGTTTCGCTTTCTTTTGATATTTTTCTCCATCGAAAGATTGAGTTATAGCTTCTCCACACTCTATAGTATCCTCCAGATGCAAAATACTGCAACTGTGCCTTTAGAATTGTTCCTCAATATATTCAATTGATAGCTATTATTACTGCCGCCTTGTAAAAAAAAGCTATTATTACTGCCGCCTTGTATAATAATACCTTTTGAATCGGTAATATGAATTGTTAGCTATTATTACTGCAGCTTATGGTAATATGAACCGTTAGCTAATAGTATGAACGTGGTGCAGTTGCCATATAATAATGATACTCTTAAAAATAATAGGCACAGTAAAAGAGGTATAATAATAGTCTTTGAATTGATATTAAATAAGATAAAACATAAAACAATAGGATTAAAAAAGATTTGAAAAATTAAATAATAATAATAATACAAATGTAATTAAGAAAAACTTGAAGTTCTAATTTATTTTATTTAATTTCGAAAATAAATAAATAAATCTTTAATTAAATAAATTTAACAATTAATTATTTAATTAAAGACATTATTAAAAATAATTTTTTGATTAGATAAAAAATTAATTAATTATTTTATGTAAACAACGGAATTTATTTTTTAATTTTATTTAAATGTATTTTCTGTAGCTAAGGTTCATATATTGTCGGATTTGACAGATCAAACATGATTCAATACTTAGCGTGTAAACTCGGCATTACTTAGCATCCAGTTCATTAAATGACTACCCGTGTAACAAGGATTCAGCGATCGTGGAGGATTTCATGTACCATCATTAACTAGACATCATTTAGGGTCCAATTTTGTGAATGACTACGTGTATCACCGTGTAAACTCGACATTAGTTAGCGTCCAGTTCATTAAACCATGGGTGACTCTGTGTGTCATCGTGTGAACTAGGGCTCACTCAACATCTAATTCGACTAATCAAAGATGGATCCATGTATCACAATGTGAACTAGGGTTCACTTACCTTTTGGTCCAACTGACCAAGGATGATTCCATGTACCACAGTGCTAACAAGGATTCAGTGATCGTCGAAGATTTCATGTACCACTATGAACTCGACATCACTTAGCTTCCAATTCTGTGGATGACTATGTGTATCACCGTGTAAACTCGGCATTACTTAGCGTCCAGTTCTTTAAGCCATGGATGACTCTTTGTATCATCGTGTGAACTAGGGCTCCCTCAACATCTAATTCGACTGATCAAAGATGGGTCCATGTATCATAGTGTGAACTAGAGTTCGACTGATAAGAGATGATTCCATCACTAAATAGTTATTAAGTCTTCACATTTTTTAGAAATGGGTAGTTTAGTACTTTACTTAATGGGTTGTTTGATTATAAATATAGTAGAGTAGATAATAGTAGATAAGAAATAATTTTAATAATAGATTCAATTTATTCACAAAAGACCTTTGCTAGTTCCCATGGTAGCATATTTGAACTTATTTCTCTATGTTAAACAAAAAAAAAAACATTATCTTTAAAACCTAACTGGTAAAACATGCTAAATTAGAGATTGAGGTTGTGTCTTCGAATCCTTGGATAGCCACGTCGGTTTTTTGTTTTTTTGTTATTTCCTACAAAAGCAATATAAATTTCCTTTATTATCTACTATATTGGGAACGTGCAACACAATTATACAACTAGGCCTCACGAATTATGGCTGCAAAAAATTAATAAAATAGAATTAAAATAAAATGATATAATATAAAACAATTGTTTGCTTCAAAAAAATAAATATAAAACAATTGTGCCTTGAGAATTTCTATCAATAATTATAAAGCAGCGTAAGTCACGGTATTGCGCTTTGGTAATAAAAAACGGTATTATCTATTTTAATGGTAATATCTATTTTATATAATTGTTTAAATAACAAAGTAAGTTTTAAATAAATAAATTAAACAATTAAATATTTAATTAGTTTTTTTAGTTGATTAATATGTTAATGCTTGTACGTATTTGAACTAGGGGTCTCAAAATGGATGGATTGGATGGATTTGGATTATAATGAATTGATTGGATACAATCCATTTATTCATTTATATCCACTATAATTGTATCAAATAAATCCAATCCAATCCATCTATTTACAAAAAAAGTTAATTCAATCCATCCATTTCTAATTTTTTATGGATGGATATCCAATCCATCCATTACTATTTTTTTTACCAAACATCTAACATTTTTAACAAATACAAAATAGTTTAATAAAAAAATACTTCTAATCATTATCTTAATTTTTTGACCCACTAATTTTAATTTTTTTAACATCAGAATTTTTTTTCTAATTATATATCAATATTTAACATATACCCATATATATATATATATATATATATATATATATATATATTGTTCGGTACCTGGACGTTGGGTCCGGGGTACTATTTGATGCGTGCTTCCTGGAGCTTGAAGATTGACTTCGGATGGTCCGGGGTGCGCCGTTCCCGCGCCTCGGGTGTGGGGTACCTACAAACACTCTGATGCTTAAGTCAGCAAGGGAAGTGAAGAAGCGAGAGTGGAATGAATTACGTACCTGGAAGTGAGGGGCCGCACTACTATTTATAGATGTGGTGTCGCGGTTGGGCCGTTGGATGCGGGTGCGGACCTTTTAACCGTTGGATGCGATCCTCACGCGTATTGGCCGTCTCCGATGCGGAAAGGGGCCCGACCTGACCCTGTGGGTCTTGGGCCCAGTCAGGAACAGTGGCCCCCCAAGTCGAGGTCGAGCTGTCGGGGTGGATCTCGGCTTGAAGAGCTACTTTGTTAATTTCCTACAAAGAGCTTGATAGAGAATTCAAGTTCGGAATCAAGTAAATCTTGATTGAGCATTCAAGCTCGGAGTCAATTGTGTCTCGACTGAGCATTTAAGCTCGGAGCCAAGAAGATTTGGAGCTACTGCGGACTCCTTCCTCGGTCCCGAACTGAACATTGAAGCTCGGAGTTCAAGAGAAGGCAAGTGCTCAAGGAGCGGGGGCGAAGTCGCTTAGAAATTCTTCCTCCGATCTCTGTCTCAACATTTAAGGCAAGCCAGAGAGGAGGCTGGCTCGCTAGGAGCGGTGTCGGGGTCGCTGTAGACCGATGCGCGCCCCAAGACTGAGCATTGAAGCTCGGAGCCAAGGAGGACGTTTATGTTGCCTTTCGATGACCTCGCCTCATACCGTCGTCTGCCGAGTGGCCAGCTTGGGTCGGATTCGAGTGAGAGGGTCGTTGTATTGCCTTGGAAACGGGTTCCCATGAGTCCTGCAAGTTAGAAGACAAAATGAGAGCAAAAATGATTTTATTCGGGGACGCGGATGGTCCGATTTGATTACATTTGATTACATTCAATCAATCAGCTGTAGTACACCCCGAGTTTGGCTGCATTCCAGGTTCGGGGTATCGGCTCTTTGGAGAGGGTTTCCAGGAGGTAGGCTCCATTTCCCGTCTTCGCTGCAACTCGGTAAGGTCCTTCCCAATTGGGTGCATGTTTCCCTTCACGAGTATTTTTATTGCCCACGTCGGCGCGCCTGAGGACCCCAACGTTGAAATCCGGGATTTAACGACGGCTTCGACTAACTGTGCTTTGTTCCGAATTCTTGTACGAGGTCGAGGTCCTCCCTCATGGCCTTGTCGTTTGCATCCTTGTTGAGCGGATGTAGAGTTCTCCAAGTAGATTCTCTAACCTCTACTGGAATAACTGCCTCGGTGCCCAAAGGAAGTATGGCAGTTCATCGGGCCATATTCCCTTCGACCTGCCCGTTGGTTTGGGGGTGCTCGACAAAAGTGAAGTGTTGCTTGATGTTTAGGTCCGTCATTAACTTCCGGAATCCCTTATCGGCGAACTGCGTTCAGTTGTTAGTGATTATGACGGTGGGAATTCCGAACCTGGATAGTATGTTCTTTTTCAAAAACTTGATGCAGTTTTGAGCAGTGATCTGGGCGAGAGGTTCCGCCTCGATCCACTTTTTGAGGTAGTCGACGGCGACGATAAGGTATTTGACTTCCCCTCGGGCCGACAAGAAGGGACCCAGGAGGTCAATTCCCCACTGGCTGAAAGGCCAGGATGCCGATAAGGAAGAGAGCTCGGCCGGTGGGGCGTTTTGGACATCAGCATACCGTTGGCAAGTGTCGCACCTTCTGACTAGATTTGAAGCATCCTGGGTCATGGTTGGCCAGTAGTAGCCCGCCCTGAGGACTTTCTTCGCCAGAGCTCGAGTCCCTAGATGCTGCCCACAGACTCCCTCGTGGATTTCTGAGAGTACGTACTCTGCCTCCTCTCCTTCGACGCATTTCAACAGGGGAGAGGAGAAACCACGTCGGAAGAGTTTCCCATCAACAATGGAGTAGGACGTTGTACATCCCCGGATTGCTGTGGCTTCCTTGGCGTCGGTTGGCTCGATGCCGAGTTCAATGTAGTCCTTGATGGGTTGGATCCACCCCTTACCTTCCGTTACGATATTGACGTCGAATACTGAGGTCGGAGATAGGTCAACCCTTGGTCTTGTTAAGTTTTCTTGAATAATGCTTCGTAGGTTGCCCGTTGGTTTCTTGTTGGCCACGTGTTAGAATTCCGCCCGATCGAATTGGAGGAGTAGCTCTCTCACCCGCGCCAAGTACCGCTGCAAGATGGGGTCGTTTGTCACGAAATCCTTCTTGACTCGGGAAACCACCAGTAGTGAATTGGTGTTCAGCTCGATGACGTTTGCCCCGAAATCCGAGGCCATCCTTAGTCCGGCTATACATACTTGTGAAGGCAAAATTGAGGGAAACTTCAACCATAAGTCCTCCGGAGTTCTCCAAAATGAGTCCGGCCCACACTACCTTTCGAATTTGTTGCGTGCTTTCTGGATCTTGAAGATTGACTTTGGATGGTCCGGGGTGCGCTGTTCCTGCGCCTCGGGTGTGGGGTACCTGCAAACACTCTAATGCTTAAGTTAGCAAGGGAAGTGAAGAGGCGAGACTGGAATGAATTACGTACCTGGAAGTGAGGGGCCGCACTCCTATTTATAGACGTGGTGCCGTTGCTGAGTCGTTGGATGCGGGTGTGGACCTCTTAACCGTTCGATGTGATCCTCAAGCGTATTGGGCCGTCCCCGGTGCGGAAATGGGCCTAACCCGAACCAGTGAGTCTTGGGCCCAGTCCAGAACATATCCAATCAAAATAAATCCATGAAATTGTAGAGAAGAAGATGAACAACAACAATCAAAAGGAAAAAAAAAGGAAAAATATTCTTCAATGGACAAAAGATGGTGGAATGAAAGTGTACTGAAATTAACAACTAATAATATTACATAAATAAGCAGCGTATCAATGAGGTCAAAGTAATTTCAAAAAGCTTTGAAACTACTGAATCGATAAGATTGAACAATGAAAATTGAATTTATTAGTCGTTATACAATTGATTTGAGCCATCACAATGAAAATAGAGTTGTGGGAAAAAAATTACCGAAATAATTAGTTCAACAAATTTCTAAACGCACAAAATAACAATAATATAAAATAAAAAATAGACCGATCATTGGTTTGTGGATGCAGCTCGGTCAAAGATAGATTCCTATTCATGAATAGAAACTCTTCAACCATTTTTGAACTAATTTCCATTTGAAGGTAATAGGTGAATGAAAATACAAAAATGTGATTTCCACAATGATATACGATTTGACCTGTGGATTTTGACATTAAATGACCACTTATATAAGAGTAATTTCTAATTTAATTCAGGTAAGAAATTCTTAAAAGTTGAAATTTGAAATTAAAAAAATGAAACTGATTAGGCAAATATGAATAATGTGTAATTGTCAATTAGAATCATGATATTGTTTATCTTTCTGTTTAATGTGGGTCCTGAAGAATGTAATTAATATGAAATGCATAATAGGATGACACTTGTAGTATCATTTATTGAAATGCATTCTTAATTGTTATATATAGATATAGATATAGATTTACAAAATAGATAAAGACCAAATCAACCTTACACTGAAAACATGACATACTATCTTTTTTTTTATCAAACATGAGATACTATCTTAAACGAAAAGAGTAGCATGCTAGCATTACTCTTTAAATTATAGTCGGTATCACGCCCTCTAACACAAATGTCAATTCCAAGACCAGCACCACCTCCGTCAAAACCCACATCAATTATCATGGAATTTTTTTAACAAATACTCGGCTATAGACATTGTCATAATGAGATTGAGACTCTTCACATGTTAAGGGACTGCCCTCTTGCCAAGGCAGTGTGGTCCAACATCCTGGAAGAACAACTTCGAGACCGTCGCTTTCTATTGCAAGAAATAGAAAGTTTGAGCATTTTTTTTGGGTGAAAAACATGGCCCACAGGACAAGAGAGATCAATCCATTAGAATAGGACCAGCAGGCCCATACCCATCAGTGTACATCAAATTGACTAAAAAGTCAGGTACAAAATCACAAATTATACAACTACCACTAATCATGTTGCTCTCTTTAGCCAACCGGTCAGCAACCATATTCAGTTGTCTACCAATAAGATTCCAATGCACTTCAATCACATCTCCACCCACATCTAAAACAGTATTCACGAGATGAAGAAGATGATGAGTTCTGTTTCTCCCACCAGAGAACAGCTCAATTGCTTCTGAAGAATCCGATTCAACAACTATCTTCGTGATTCCCTTGTTCCAAGCTATACAAATTCCATGGTAAATACCTAGAATTTCAGCTTCAAGTACTGTACCAGCATCCACCCGATGAGCAAAAGCAAAACTAAATTCACCTCTAGCTCCTCGAGGAATACCTCCACAACCAGCAGAACGCCCTTAATTTCTAACGGATCCGTCACAATTAAGCTTGAAAAAACCACGAGAGGGAGGCTTCCATCTAACATCATGGTCATCATCGTCCAACAAAAGATGAGGTTGGAGAGAAAAGTTGTGAAGATTGCGCTTATAAATCCAACCCATCTGGTTTCTAATTTCGATGATAGAGCTCTAAGTAGAGTTAGCCTTATGAGAAAAAATCCATTCATTTCTGTTACACCAAATGATATCCAAAGCAACTCCAAAAATCGTACTCCAAGATCAAGAGACCCCAGCATGAGATTTCCTTTTTAAGTTAGTCTTCGACCAACTTTGCCAGTTAGTGTTACTGAAGAAATTGCTCTGGTTCTGAGCAGAGAGCCCACTCCAAATAGCAAGGGAATTAGGGCAGTCACAGAAACGATGGAAAAGAGTTTCATCTCCAATGTAGCAGACAGAGCAGATCGCAGGGCTAGTCATAGATCTTCTGGTGCGCTCAACATTAGTGAGTAAGGCTTCATGAGCTAATTTTCACAAGAAGGTACGAATACATTCACTCCCTTTCCACTTCCATATGTATCTGAAGTCTGCATTATTAGTAGTACCTGTAATATTTAGTTGAACTAAATAAGCTGATTTAGTATTAAAATCACCATCAGCAGTAGCTCCCCATCGAAATTCATCATCATTGCTAAGTACAGAAGGAGAAGAATAGTTAGCAATCCTCCGTATGACCTCAGTAGGAAGGAGATTTTCAATTAGACTCCAATTCCATTCCCCATTGTAGTTCATGAAATGACTAATGGAAAGGTTAGCATCATCATCATTGTTAATACTAGAGCTGCTGCAATCCTCAAGCAAACCACAATTAGGAAGCCAATTATCTTTCCAAAACCGAACATCTTCACCATTACCCACAGTCCACACCAAATTATCTCTGAACTCCTCCCAAGTTGTTAGCATACCATTCCAGAAATTAGAGCCCTTTTTCTTAAGGTCAATTTTAGGGAAAGTTCTCCACCCACACTTGTATTTACTCCTAAGAAGAGAGCACCAGAGAGTATGAGGATTAGAGCAGAAATTCCACAAACCTTTCATGAGAAAGGCTGTATTGGCAGCTCTAGTAGACCTTAGACCCAAGCCACCACAAGCTTTAGGTTGGCAAATAGTTTCCCATTTGATTAGATGCACAGATTTGTGGTTTTCATCATCTCCCCATATAAATTGTCTACAAAGTCTGTCAATTTCATCACAGGTCCCTCTAGGAAGAACACTAGATTGCATGACATAGGTAGGCATGGCTTGCACAACAGACTTGGCTAATGTAACCCTGCCAGCAAAAGACGGGGTTTTAGACTTCCAGATTCTTAGTCTTTGCTTTACCTTCTCAATGACATAATTGAAGGTATTAAGACCCACCCTCTTGTGGAAAATAGGAACCCCTAGGTATTTTCCAAGATCATCAATTGAATGAAACCCCATAGTATCACACATATCCTTCCTTAGGAGTCTAGGAACATTCTTAGAGAAAAAGACTCTTGTCTTATCATTGCTAACTTTTTGCCCAGAACTTAAGCTGCTAACTTTTTGCCCAGAACTTAGGCAGAAGTTGTGAAGAGTTTGCTTGATAATATCAGCTTGTTCCATGTTATCCTAGCAAAAAATAATAAATCATCTGCAAATGCAAGATGAGATATTTTAGGGCCACCTCTAGTGAGCTGAATTGGAGACCAGTTCCCCTCCCCAACCTTCTTTTCAATAGCATGGAATAGCCTCTCAATAACCTTCTTTTCAATAGCATGGAATAGCCTCTCAATACACATAACAAAGAGATAAGGGGAGATAGGATCTCCTTGTCTAATCCCTCTAGAGGGAGTGAATTCTTCAAGGGCTTCTCCATTCCACAAGAGTTGCATACTAGGAGTAGATATGCAGTGCCAAATAATTTGCACAATATTCTCAAGAAGACCAATGTCCTCTAGTATTCCGAATGAATTCCCATGTCAACCTATCATAAGCTTTTTCAAGATCAATTTTAATTGCCATCCTCCCCTTTTTACAACTTTTGCTCCTCATGGAATGGAAAATATCCTGAGCAATTATGATATTGTCATGGCTATGTCTTTTGGGGATAAAAGAGCATTGGGCAGGCCCAACTATAAACTGGAGACAGTCTCTTAGTCTGCAAGTAATTAGTTTAGTAATGGTTTTGTAAGCAACATTACATAAACCAATTGGACGAAAATGCTTCATATTAGTCACAGCTTCAATTTTAGGAATGAGAGCAAGGTAGGTAGCATTGACATCCTCGATCTTATGAGGATTCTCCCACATATCCTTTATCATCTTGCAATAAGAGGGACCAACTGTGTTCCATTGGCTATGATAAAACACAGCTTGACAGCCATCTGGTCCAGGAGCTTTGTAAGCCCCTATATTTTTGATAGTTCTGCCAATCTCATCATTAGTAACCATTCTCCTCAAATCATTCATAGTTTCCTCATCAAGAGCAGGGAAATGGCCAACAAGATCATAGGGAGCTATACTCTCATTAACAGAGAAGAGAGACTTAAAACAATTAGTAGCCATTGTTTGAATTTCACTAGGATTATCAATCCAGCTACCTTAATCATTCTGGAGCATCACAACATTATTCCTCCTCCTTCTAATAGTGGTAACTCCATGGAAATATTTAGTATTTCTATCACCAAATTCAATCCACTTAGCTCAAGATTTTTGATACCACAAAATCTCTTCTTTGGCCAAAATATCCTCATAAGATTTCCAAGTTGTTTGTTGAAGTTGAAGCAGCTGCTCATTCCAACCATTGAGCAGATGTTGATCAATCTCTCTAAGCTTCTTGATCAAGTTCTTTTTTTGGTAAAATATATTACCAAAGATTTCCTTATTCCATTCTTGAAGAACTCCCTGGAACTGTTTAAGTTGAAGAGTGAAATTAGATAGATCATTTCTCCAATTCTCCACCATTAACTGATTAAAAGACTCATGAGTGATCCACATAGCCTCAAATTTAAAAGGCCTCCTCCTACTATTATTAACAACTCTTTGCTCAAAACAGAGTAAAAGGGGGGCTTGATCAGATTTAAGTTTAGACAGATGATGAATTTCTGCAGCAGGAAACCTGAGGCGCCACTCCAGGTTGCACACAACACGATCAAGCCTTTTTCTGGTATTTCCCCTAGACCAGGTGAAAACATCACCTTTCAAACCCATGTCTAACAAACTACAAACATCAATAGTGTCTTGAAATCTAGTTTCAGTAATCTGAGATCTCACCACAGAAGGACCATGTCTTTCACTGTCTCATAGAATAGGATTGAAATCCCCAAGGAGAATCCAAGAATCATCAACTTCAGAATTAATCTCTTGTAAGTCATCCCATACGGTCTGTCTAGGGGTAAAGTGAGGGCTACCATAGACTATAGTAAGAAACTAGGGGGTAGAAACAGTAGGAATGACTTTCTTGTAAATGAATTGATTGGAAGCTCTCAAAATCTGAACATTCCAATGATTGTTATCCCACATCAACCAAATCCAGCTTTCCCTCTGGCATCTTTAATAAAATGGTTATCAAAACCAATCCTTTTAACAATCCTCTTAGCTAAGGATCCACTAGTGTGAGTTTCTAACAAGGCAATTAAAGAAGCAGAATACTAATGTTCCATATCTTTAACGAGACCAGCAAAATCTTTGGAAGCTGTACCCCTACAGTTCCAACAAATTAAATTCATTAAGAAAGTTGGGAGGAGTGAGAGACAACTCCCTCAAGAGCTTCCATTGGAGCACATTCTCCATTAACCATAGTTTTTCCATCTCTGGGATCATGCAATCCTGAATTAGTGGATATATGAGGCCTAGGAATAGTCCCTAAGACAGTCATATTTCTAACTGTCTCAGCTCTCTTCTTATCAGCTTCATCGATTTACCCTAAGGCAGTCCTGATAGAGTTAGCACTCCTGAACTTGTTGAGGAGGTTTTCTCCATGAGTATGGTAAATGCTTTTCATATAAGCCATCACAGCTTCTTCATCAACATGTTTGCTAGCCACAAGGGTAGTCTGGTAGCTAGTTAAGGGTATATTTTCCTTCCCTACATGTTGTTGTTTCAGATTCTTAGGAGTGGTCACACCAGAGACTCCTTTCATGGGATTCTTATCTTTACGGGCAAGGACTTTAACAGGTTTAATAAGCTTCTTCCCTTCCACAGCAAGCTGGGGATTGTTACCTGCTAGAGGGTTTGTCACCCTTGGCTTGTTGATGGAATTAACTTTAGGCATTACAACCTTTTCTTCACTTACAGTATTCATCTGCTCAGCCATATCCATACTAGGATTTTCCACAACTACATCTATATTTCCATACGAGACTTCAACATGAGTTTTCTTCACAGGCTTAGGAGCTTGATCCTTAACAATGCCAACATTGTTGTTCTTGATATCAGGTTTACCACTCACTGCTTTCCTCTTCTTAGCCACGTATTTGGGAATGTTAGAAGGACCCATTTCTATATCTTTTAACTCAGTAGCATCAGTAACCACAGAGGGAACAGTCTTCATAGAATCTACATTACCAGATTCTTCATTAGGTAACTCACCTTGTTTACTTACATCTTTAGAGACAGTATTGGGTCTAATTGCAGTAGCTGCTTCTAGCATTTCACTACAACTATCTTTCTTATGACCATATTTCTAACATCTAAAGCATATAGCATGCAAACCTTCATACTCCAAATGCAGTTTAATCCCTCTCAAAGAGACGTGAGATGATAGAGGTTTATGAAGATCTAGTTCCACATATATTCTAGTAAACTTCCCTCTAGAATGGAGAGAAGTCATCTTGTCCACTTTAAGCATAGTTCCTAATGAGGAACCAATCCTAGTGAGAGCTTTATCATTACAAAGCTACACTGGCAGCTTAGGAATACGAATCCAGACAGTAACTTTCTGTGAAATGGAAGCTGTTAGAGAGAAGAAAGGTCTGAACCTTTGGACTATGAGGTAATGGTCAGCAATTTTCCATGGACCTTCAAACAGAGCATGTCTGTAATCCTCTATGTCTGTAACCTTCTTGCCCAACACGTTGACTATTAAAGCATTCCTCCAAGGTTTGGAGTATAAGGATATTTCCTCATTAGAGAAATTTATAGAAGGATTCAGAGAAGGGGTAATAGGATCTGCTTGAGTCATTTCTTCTGGATCCTGATACCATTTGTTCTCTGGAAGGTCTTTGATTAGTAGATCTCCCCAACAACCATCACTAATACCTTCACTCTCACCAACTATTTTCATGAGTACATCCTTGAAAGACGATGAGTTCCCTGTATTGCTAACCTTGGCAGCCATCGCTTCTTTCACTTCTAAATAAGTTTTTTATTGTTGGTGTTTGAGTTAGATCTATCATCAAGTTGGTGATGATTCATTACATTTTTCTGCAGGTTAACGGCAAGATCGGGAGGCTTGAAAGTGGCCATTGGTGGTGGATTGCGCAGGCTCATGTCCAAAACCTTGACGGAGCTGACTTTTGCCCTAGTAGAGCAAGTCACGTGCGTGTAGAGGGCTTCTTACTTTTTTTGGAAAATACATAATAAAGATAATTAAGTTTGAGCATTGCCATAAAGTTAAAGCTTATCTTCATATTGCAAGAAATAAAAGCATCTTTATGTAATGCAGGGGTATTTTACTGTGGGAGACCGACCCTGACCCACATGTTTCATAAGCTAGCATTAGATTTCTCTCATAACACATCCACCAAATTCGACTTTCATTAAGAAAATTTCTGACAGCAGTGAAAGACTTGGAGAGCTAGTCCTAAACCGAGATGATTCAGCTATAAACACATATCTACCTTTAATAGCGTGTATTTACCTTTGTAAAAGGACCCAGGCTCGGAGACGTTGGCGAAATGGTTTGGTTGCGAGTTTGCTTCCAAATATGGTGTAATGGTGTATAAAGATATCTTCTGTAACAACTTGATCTTTTACTTCCTCGTGTATTACTACCTCTGTCCTATTTTATAAGTTGTTTTAGCAAAATTAATTGTCTCAAATGGGACGGAGGTAGTATAATTTTGTATTTACTGATAGGCCGCAAGTGCACGGTTCTATCGCGTAGTAAAAAATATCGATCCCACAGAGACTTTGTAATTACCGATTTTGTTTTCGATGGTGATTAATGATTTAGTAGAAGTTAATTGTTTGATTTAAAATTTGTAAATAAAAGCATCTTAGGATCGTGGTTTCATTACAATGATATAATGAACTCACAACCCCTCATCCAATCCCTATTTTATATAAAATTGTATTTCTTAGGATAAGGCATTCAATGGTAACTCTTGTTTCCTCTCAGAATACAAGAGTGTGCCTTGAAACAATAATCAAAACCTATTCTCATGGTTGATTATTGCCAAGACCCCTTAAGTACAAGCCACTTTTATCCCAAATGTCCCAAAACTATTCTCATGTTTTGTTTCCCTTGTTTAACCTCATAGTTCTAATATCAAACTTCACCTCTCGGTACTTCGTTTGATATTTGAGTTATAGCTTTAAAATCAATGAGGTTAAATTAGAAGTAAAACTTTAATAAAATAGAGTTTAGACTTGGGATTGTTCATGGATCTATCATTGGATTAGTCCCACAATCCCAAGACTAAAAGGAGTCTACTCACTCATGATCATAGTAGACAAAAAAACTTAGAAAAAGTAGAAAAGGACATAAAAGATAAATGACAAGAAGATAAATAACGGAAATGTAAATTGCGGAATTGTAAATGACAAGAATGTAAATGACTTGGAATGTAAATGACAAGAATGTAAAGAAAGCAATAGAGAACTGAAATGTAGAAGTGCTGGAAGATAATTGAAAGAGAAATAAAGAACAGGAAGTAAAGTTGCAAGAATGTAAATTGCAAGAATTATAAAGAACAAGAACTTAAAATGGAGAAAATAAATTGCATAAAATCTTAGAAGTAAACTTTGAGTAGTGTTTTCAATAGCATAATATGGTGCTAAGCAATATGCAATTAGTGCTATATATAGGCTAAGAGAGGAGACAAGTGAGTTAAGTCTCATTTGTCACCTGATGCAGACGCACTGGTCGTGCTAGGCTGTCTGCCACTTGTCCCTCCAACGGGCAAAAGGTCCAACGGGAAAAAGGTCCAACGGGCAAAAGGTCACAACGGGCAAAAGGTCACGCACTGGTCGTGCTAGGTCACAACTGGTCGTGCTCCCTGCTGTTTGTCACTTGATCTTCCAACGAGCAAAAGGTCACAACGGGCAAAAGGTCACAACGGGCAAAAAGTCACGCACTGGTCGTGCCAAAATACGCACTGGTCGTGCTCCCTTCTGAAAGTGAAAATTTTCACATAAAGCTAATAACAGTGAGTTTAAGTAGAGAGGGAATTTCCTATCCAATCAAACACCATAGCCCACAGCTGATCCGTAACTGCGCAGTTGAAGAACAGATGAGCAGCATCCTCGTCGTACCGGAAGCAAAAAACACAGCAGGAATTGTGTTGGCCAACCAAAATTCCTCGCTGCTGTAGCAGTACTCTTGTAGGTAATCTGTCAATCAAAACTCTCCAACCAAGCACTAAAACCTTCGAGGGTGGTGCTGTACACCAGACCTGCTTCAGGATCTTCATCTCTGACTCAGTCACCTGCGCTATATCACTACTGTTAACCAATCTACAGTAGGCAGATTTGACAGTATACTGCTGCATTTTCGATTCCATCCAGCACCACTTGTCCTCACGATCTTTATCTGGACTAATTGGTTTCATTAATTCTTCCAATTCTTCAGCCAATTCTGCCTCTTCCTCTGATAATTGATGGGTCCATCGCAACGTCCAAATCCATTTTTCGTCCTCCCAATAACCAAAATCTGCAATAGTCCCTGTTGTTGCTTCGGAGAGCACTATCAGCTGCGAAAATAATTCAGCCAATTAAAGACCACGAGCTGCACCAACAATCCAGCCAGAATTTTACCTTGCTTCCATTTCCCAACTTTAGCTTCACCGAGTCACTAAACCGATTATTACCATACGACAGACTCTTGTCAATCAAATGCAAATCTTTCCACCAAACCGAACTCCGAGAGTGATTCAAGGCTCCCTCTTCGCCATATAAACCTTTCAATAACCCACTCCACATGTTGTCCTTCTCAACAAGCATTCTCCATCTCCATTTTCCCAAGAGAGCTACATTAAAAATTTCCATGTTTCTTATGCCAAGTCCCCCTTTTTCTTTTGGTAAGCAAACTCTACTCCACCTCACCCATGCCGTTTTTTTAACCTCCTCACTTCCTCCGCATAAAAAATTCCTTTGTATTTTCACCATTTCCTTGACCACTTTTTTTGGAGCTTTGAAGAAAGAGAAGTAATATAATGGAAGACTAGCAATAACCGAATTAATTAAAGTTATTCTTCCGCCCATGGATAGTTGTCTACTCCTCCACATTGAGAGTTTTTCTTTCATCTTCTTAACCACCGGCTTCCATGTATTGGCCACTCTAGGATTGGCCCCCACCGGTACTCCTAGGAACTTGAAAGGGATGCTTCTGGTGTTGCAATATAAGAATCTAGCCCCAATATTTAGCTCCTCCTCATCCATACTAATTCCTACTAAACAACTTTTGTGGAAATTCACGCGGAGTCCCGACACAAGCTCAAATATCCTCATTATCGCCTTTAGACACCATAGATTTTCCTTCGACTTTGTGGTTAATGTGTCGTCCGCGAATTGCAGGACCGGGAAGGACAGCCCCTCATTCACCGAAAATGCTTCAAGAAAACCTTGACCAACACTATTTTTCACCAAACCCGAAAGCCCTTCAGCCACCATTAGGAAAAGGAATGGTGCTAATGGATCTCCTTGCCTAAGACCTCGCTCCATTGTGAATTCTCCAGTTGGGCTACCGTTAACCAATACCGACACATGACCCGTAAAAACATACGCTTTCATCCAAGCCATCCACTTTTCACAAAACCCCATTCTTACCATCATGTATTCTAAGAAACTCCACGCCACAGAATCGTACGCCTTTTCAAAATCTACTTTGAAGAGAACAATGGGTCTTTTCTTTTTCTTCGCAAAATTTATCATTTCATTTGCCACTATCACACCATCTATGATTTGCCTACCTTTTAAAAATGCCGTTTGAGTAACGGAGATAATGCCGGGAAGCACTTCTTTAAGCCTTCTTGCCAATACCTTGGAGATTATCTTGTAGATGCACCTATTAGGGAAATAGGCCGAAAGTCTCCAAGCTCTTGGGGGTTCTTCTTCTTACCAAAAAGTACAACAAAAGATGAAGTGAAAGCTTTTGGCAACCTTGCATTTGTGTGGAATTGATTCATAACTCCCATAATTTCATTCTTGATTGTATCCCAACAAGATTTGATGAAGTTGAAATTGAAACCATCGGGCCCCGGACTCTTGTTTCCTTCGCAATTCCAAATAGCATCCTCCACTTCCTCAAGTGTAAACCGAGATATCAAATTTTGTGCATCACCCGTCGCAATTCTTTTAAATCCAATTCCATCAAGAGTCGGTCTACTATGTGACCCCTCGGCGAATTGTTGTTGAAAATGTCTCTTCACCTCCTCTTTAATTTCCCCTACTTCATGCATCCACTCTTCACCAACCTTTAACATCTCTATTCCATTCCTCCTTTCCCTAGTCTTGATAGCTTGGTGAAAGAACTTAGTGTTGCCATCTCCTTGTTGGATCCAATCCACCCTAGCCTTTTGAGCTAAGATAGACTCCTTACGATGCAATTCAGCCCAAAAATCCGAATTCAACTCCTTCCATTTCTCTCCATCCCACCCATCCTCATACAAGTCCTCTTGTTCCATTAAATTCATATCTTTAACAATTCCTTCAATTCTAAGGTCCTTAATCCCATACACTTCTTTGTTCCACACCTTCAAACTTTCTTTTAGGTACTTTAACTTCTCCTTCACCATGTGAGCCATCCATCCCTCCACCTTTAGCTCTTTCCATTTCTCCTCCATAAAATTCTTTCCTCCTTCATGTTTAAGCCATCCATTGAAAAACTTAAACCGTTTAGGCCCCCAATTCTTTTTAGAAGATATCAACCACACCGGACAATGATCCGAAATATCCCTATCTCCTATCCATTGTGCTTTGATTTCCCATTCATCCATCAATTCTTGCGATAACAAAATCCTATCAATTCTACTTACCGCCGGGCCATTTGGTTGAAACCACGTATACTTCTTCCCCAAGCTAACTGGTTCCACCACCCCCATCTCCTCCAAGAAGAACTTAAAATCTTGACTCTCTTTTTCACTATATCTCAAATTTCTTCCCCTCCTTTCGAATTTACTTTTTACAATGTTAAAATCCCCCCAATGACCCACAAACCATCTCTCATTCTCGCCTTTTCCCTAATCAAACTCGCCCACATATGTCTTTTCCTTCTTGCCGAGCAACCAGAGTAAACATTCACAAAGTAACACACCCCATCATCTACTTGAGCAGCAACGCCAACATAACCGGACTGAGAGAATGAAAAAAGAACATTGAGCAAACCTTTTGGCCAGAATGAAAGAATCCCACCGGATAACCCATTTGATGGCATCACACGCCATTCTACATCATCTCCACCCCACAAGCATGAAACAATGGCAGCGTCAATCTCCGACCTCTTGGTCTCTTGAATAAAACACATATCGAATCTTTCTCTTAGAACAAGGCTTTTGAATCGCCTTTGTTTGGCATTACTGCCAATCCCCCTCATATTAAATGATACAATCTTCATTTAGAACCATTAGGCTTCACCATCTTCTTTCTTGCTTCTTTATCCCTAACTTCCATTTCTTTGATTCTTTCTATGTAAACTTGGTCATTATCATTACCATTTACCCCAATCTTCTTTGCAAATGACCAAATCTTCTCCTCTTTTGACACACTAGTGTCAACCCACATGGATTGTGAGTTGGATAAATCCAAGTCTGAATTTGATGACTTACCAACTTCAGAACTCGACGCTGGGGATTCTTTGTGCAAGAGGTCTTCGACCAATATTGGTTGAGATTCAATAGGGATTGCAGGAACCAATGGTATGGACGGAAGCTCAATAACCAATGGAATTTGGGAGAGTTCATCGCTTGGACAATTTGAGTTTGTGTTGTTAACTTGGTGTTCAGAAGAAGAGGTTACTGAATTGGGGACGAAGGAACTGGCTATGAGTTTGTAAGGAACTGTAGCTTTGATTTTCAATTTGAGGAATGACTGCCAGTTACCACCCATGTGATGTTTTTGTCAGTAGTCTCCGAGATAATAGGTTATGGGTATAGGCCACCCCCTACTGTATATGTTTCTTTGATTGAATCTTATGTGAAGTCTGGAAATTTAGAAACTGCTCTGAGACTTTAGGATGAGATGAAATTGGCTGGGTTCAGGCCTAACTTTGGCTTGCATACGTTGATCATTGAGTCCCATGCAAAATCAAGGAAGCTTGATATTGTTACTAGTATTAAATATTTTCTCTCATCTAATTTCGATATGAAATATATGGGAATAAAACCGACACCATCAGTGTCAATACATTGTGATATATAGTCAATCGGCAATAGCCGCTGCTAAGAATAAGACCTTTAATGGTAGAAATAGCATGTGCAACTAAGACATAATATTGTCAAACAATTACAAATATATGGAATAATATCGATCGATTATGAGAAGTCATAAGTGGATTAGGCCGATCCTCTAACAAAACCCCTAGGGAAGAAGTTAATTTATGAAACATCGAGGGGAACGAGACTTAAGCCAATTTAAACTAAGAAGTGATGGTAACCCAACCTTTGTGATTGGAGATCCCATGAAGAAGGTTCAATGTGGTAAAAACAAGTCACTTCTTGATATTGCTAGCACTGTTAATTCATGTAATTAATTTTATTCTTGTCCCTTCCTATGGTGTTATGATGTTATTGTGATAGTGCTAGTCTGCAGGGTTAAAGAGGTTAAGCTTAAAGCTTTTAATGATTATCATAGCCCTTATGGGTGGTGTATGACTTGCAGCATACACTTGATGAAATCACCCATATGAGTGTCAAGTGGGGTTGCTTGCATGAGATCCTGGCGAGGTCTCTAGAGCACTCATGAATACCGAGCACGCGCACGGCCTAGTAGCGCAAAACAATGAAAACAACAAGAATTATGGGGGTGTAATGTGATGGTAAAACCTCTAACATATAACATGTGTCTTGCGTTCCATAGCTTGCTAAACCAATTCACTGTATGTTATGTTTTATTTGTCTAGGACTGGTTCGATAGCTTGCTATACAGTTCTGATGCATTACATCTACGATGTTAACCCAGAAAACCTCTTTTTTTTATTCACTTCTAAACTTTTGAAATATGTGGGGGATTGTTGTACATTTTGAGATATTTCAAAGTTTCTAAGTAAATTTTGTGAAACAATAATTTATTTAAAATAAATATTATTTAATGACATATTATTTTTATACTTATTTTGGTCTTATCTAAGCCTATCCGAAAATGCCAAGTTGAATCTATTTTTCATCAAAATATTTCATTCATTTGGTCAAACCGTTTTATAAAATTAATTTTGTAACGGCAATTAATTTTGCTTTATTTCGTAACTGCTATTTCATTACACCGCTTTTATTTCCATTTGATTTCGTAACAACAATTTTGTGACACTTTATTTCGTAATGGATATTTTGAAGACACATCAATTGTTTGACTTCTGCTGGAGCACAAGTCAGTTAGGTGCGAGCCTTTATAAACGCTATCGAGCAACACTTGATATATATTAGAAAACCAAAACCCTCCTCTTCTTCTTCTATATTCCTGGGTCATCTCCTGATATCAAACTACCAAAATTTTGCCAGTTCGGTAACCTCAATCGCTATTTGCGACTTGGGACGAGACTGATTGTACCCTCGGGGGATTTGCGCTATTGAGGCGGATAAATCCTTAAGGGCGCGTCGTCAGACCCCTCAGGTTGATTTTGCAGGTTCTTCCATTGCTATTTAGGTCTTATTTACAACACATCAATCAGCCCCCGTTTAAAAATAATGTTATTCCTAGTAATCCATATGACCCATACAACCGCAATCCCCACTAGATGCTGAACTTTTTTTTTATTGTTTCCTACGCACACAGCACCATGCTTCTGGAAATGCTGCCACTGATCCGAGAAGGGCTCCTGCTGCACTCCAAGCCAAGCTAATGGTTACCGATCATCTTTTGATTTTACCGTTTTGTCCATCGATAACTGTTGCACCCCGAAAAATCCGGTTTGGATCCTTCATCGTACAACGGGAAAAACAATGAAGCCGCCACCAATATTTTAATTTAGGAAAAAAACATTGGAAAAATCCTTTTAGGCGATTGGTCTTTTGAAAACGAGAGATATAGGTTCGGGGGTCGGTTATGTGTGGGGAAGGTATTAGCACCCCACACATCCTTTCTACCGAAAGGGAACCTTTAATTTAGTGTGTGGTTTTTGACTGTTGATTTGAAACACTTTGTTCTACTTCTTTTCTTCTTTTTTTTTTTATTTAAGAAAATGTTTTTGAAAACTGGGGAAAGAAGAATCTTTTTGTTATTATTTTTTTTTTAAAAGGGTGCTTGACGGGAGGTGAACCCGCTCCTACGTATCCTCCGGTGCGATGAGGAATTCAAAGCTACGTAGTCCTAGTCTTGTTTTGAAAAGGCTCTTCTGTTTTTAGCTTTTGAGTTTTTAGGTGTTTTTTTTTTTGAAATACGACTCGAGTGTTCACAAATACCAAGCAAGCAATGGCTTCGAGTGGTTTTCATTACTAACTCAAAAGAAAATGAGTTGAAACCGATAATCAAACAAGCAATGGCTTCGAGTGATTATAAGTAAAAACGTTTTTATTTTTTCTTTTTGCAAATGAGGCGAGCATCGGTGATAATCGTCTAGCAAAGGCTTAGGACAATTACCACTAATTACTCGTGTTGTTTTTGGAATTGAATTGGGTTCGCATGTGTTTAAGGTTTGGGAGCTTTCATGATAATCAAACAAGCAAAGGCTTCGAGTGACTACCACTAATAACTCCTCATTAGTGATCAAACAAGCAAAGGCTTCGAGTGGCCACTAATGATTTTGTTTATGAAAAACTTAGGGTTTAAGCTTGGAAAAGAAATTGGTCTTAATTTGTTAAAGACATAGTTTAGAAAAGAAGTTTGAAAGCAATTTGATTTTTGGAAAAGAGTTTTGGAAAACTAGTAGAACATTTTCAATCAAGTTCCAAGTCAATAACCAAAATGCAAATTGCTAAACTACAATTCAAGCAATGATCTAAACTAGTAACCATTTTCATGTCAAGTTGTTTAGAAAAGAAAACAATGAATGCAAGAAAGTTCATAGATGCAAGCATAGCACATTCATTGAGATCGTGTTATCAAGCAAGTAACAACATAGACACAATTTGCAACTTACCCTTTCATGTTGAAAACATCTCATTACAACATTTGAATACACAATGCATGAATAGGCAAAGATGAAACTAGACTACACATATCATGTCACAATACATAGATAGGAAAAGAATGAACCCAAGTTGAACAATTTTGGCAAAAATGCATGAATAGGCAAGAGAATGAACCTAGATTGCACATCTTATTGAAGATGCTAGGCAAGATGAACCTAAATTGAACATTTTTGCAAAATGCATGAATAGGCAAGTGAATGAACCTAAATTGAACATCTTATTGAAGATGCATGAATAGGCAATAAATGAACCTAACTAGGCATTTATGACACAACATGTGAGTAGGCAAGGAAGTTACAAAGCACAAGTGAATTCAAACATTTAATGAATCCCTTGCAAAACCCTAGGGATTTCACATCAACATTTGACATAAGCAACAATGTGGTATCATTTTGATGGCATCAACATTTAGCATATTTCTACAATCAACCACATGAAAGGAATAAGTTGGAAAGGGCATTTGCCTCAAATAAGATCATTAGCAAGCCATGAAAAATCAATTTGACATTTTATTTAGCAAGCATATGCAATTAAGGTGTTGAATCCCTTTAGGTAATCTTTAACACTTGGGATATGCACAAGTGCATAAGTGTCAAATCCTCTTACCAAATCATCAACACAAACATGATTTTCAAAGCAAGCAACAAAAACAAGCACAAACCCTAATTATCTCATGAAATGCGACACCAACATAGATCTAAAACCTCATTTTATTCTTTGAAAGCAACAAAATCATGCAAGCAAATGACATAGATCAAACTTTTTGGCAAGGATTCACATGATTAAGCAAAGGAATGCACTAAAATCACACAAACTCTAATTTTTCTACAATATGCGAAATGAAACATAAGCCCAAATCACAACTTTATTCATGAAAATGCAAGCACAAAATGAAAATAGCACAAACACACAATTTATTCCAAGAGAGAGATGCATTTCAAGCATCCAAACCTCCCAAAGTGTTTGTCAAAATGCTTGAAACACATCTCTCATTCAACAACAACAATTATATCAACATTTCAACATAAAATAGAGCACTAAAATGCAAAGAAATGCTTGATATGCAAAAATAGATTGATGATCTACATTTTTGATGCTAAAATTTTGATGATGCTAAGATTGAGAGTATACCTCAACTCCAAGCTAGAATAGCGAAAGAAATAAGGTGAATGAACACTAAACCACTTGAATCAACCCTCTAATCTTCAATCTTGAGCTTGATTCTTGAGATTTGAAGATGGATCTTTGAAGAGAATGCAAGGATGATGAAGGATTTAGGACTAGAATGTTGATTTGAAGTGAAAAAGTGAAGAAATGAGGTGAGGGAATGAAGAGGGGTATTCGGCCAAGAAGGGAGAAGAGGAGAGGCTAGGTTTTTGAGTGTGAATTGTGAGCCAAAAACCTTGTGAGAGGTGAGGATATGAGGGTATATATAATGTGCAATTAGGTTTAGGGGCATTTAGGTCATTGTGTACCTCATCTCATTCTAGGATTGCATTTTAATTTTGAATCAAGGGTGAGGATTGAAACACACTTTGGTGAGGGGCAAAAAAATGCAAAATGAGAGGGAAAAGAAGGGGTAGATATTCAGCCAAGCAATGAGAGTGGTGCCCAAGTTTTGCAAGTTGGCAATTGTACTATTGTACTATCCATGAACCTTCCAATTATCCTCTCAATTTTGATTATTCATTTCAAGATAATTGTACATAAATCTAACCATTTTGAGCCATATACAAGGTATCTTGAAGAATATGCCATTTTTGAAAATCAGAGATGACCAAAATTGCCAACAAAAATCCTATCATATAATTTTTGGGAATATTCCTTGTACTATTTTTGAAATGCTTTCTTGAATTAATTTGAACTTGATTTTTTTTACTACACATATAAAATATGCGCACAATTTGAAAAATGATTTTATTTATTTATTTATTTTTGTTCAATATAATACAATTTCATTAAATAAATTCCCAAAAATTAACTAATTGGATTTTCAACTAGCAAAAATTTATTAAATTGAAATTGACCAAACAATGCCCCTTTTAAATGCCCCAAAATTCCTTAATTTCTCAAAAATGATTTTGAAAACCTTAGAATGCTTGGGTAAATACCCTAAACCCTTTCTCAAATAATGCATCACTCACAAAATTATTTGTTTCTGCTGAAAATTAGGGTTTTGAAACTAGGCGGACAAAATTAGGGTATGACAGCTGCCCCTCTTTATTTGGATTTTACCAAGAAATATGAATTGGCCGAGACATATTTCGAAGATAAAATAAAAATAAAGAATTCAGAAATTATACCAATTTTGTCTACTTGGAGAAACCCGAATTTTCTTTTTCTTTTTCTTCTTCTTTTTTTTTCTTCTTTTTTTTTGAAAAATGAACGCTTGGCGCGCTTATGAGAAAGCAGTAAATGAAATGATTAACGACTTGCACGCTAACTGCGAAAAGCAAGGAAAACGCTAAATGAAGAAAGCGATAAAGAAAGCGGTAAAATGCAAGGTTGCCTAAAACCTTTAAACGAACCCTTGGCGAGTCCGAGTTTGCACGTGGCTTTGAGGAGCACGCATCCTGAGAATGGCCTTTCGAGCGACCGGGGGGATTGTTATCAGCTCCGGAACTGATATACTGATCAATGCACGGCGTCCACTGTATCTTAGGCGGATACAACTATTCCGTTGAACCTCACATGGGGCTGCGGTCCATCGTGTTGCTCGTACACGACGTGAGACCATTAACAGAAGGGAGCGATGAACTCTGACAAGAGCGATTTGAACTCCAAACTGCAATGCACGCTTGAGCGCTGAACTGAAAAGCATTTGAACTCCGAACTGAGGGAGCGTTTTCTGGGAACTGAGTGCGGGGATTAACACCGAAGTATTTATCCGTCTTTGTACCTGCAAGTGAGATGAACAAATGCATGCAATGCAAATGCCATGATTGCTGTTTTGATGGAATGAATGTAATGCATGACTTTCTCTTTTTGTTTATGTTTGATGAATGCAATGTAATGCATGATTTTCTTTTTTCTTATTGCTCTTTTGCTCTTTCTTTTTTTTTTTAGCTTTTCTTCTCTTCTTTTCTTTTGCTAGTTGTTGCTCTTTTGCTCTTTTTGGCTTTTTCTTTTGCTGGCTCGACCAAATCGTTGGACTTGCGTTACGAGGCACAATGATCGTCCATGATGACAGTGCGAGAGCCACGCTCCAACCTTTTTGAGATTTGTTTTGATGCAATCAGTGCTTTTTGTTTAGTTCTTGTGAATTTTACCTGACTGAAAGATCATCTCTTTTCTTTGTAATTTTCAAAAATTTCGCAATGATTTTAATGCTCTGATTTATGCACATTTTCATAATCATTTATCATCTACCATAAAACATCATTTTAAAGCAGAAATGAAAAGAAAGCAAATGGTAAAACAACAAACAGATGGAGTGAAAAACTTGGACTTTTATTCATATGGAAACCGAACGTGCAGAAGGTCACGCCGACTGAAAAGAGTACATTGGAATTTTTTGAAACTAAAAAAAAACAAGAAAAATGGACGCAACAGATCTTAGGAGCGCTTTTCATCTTTGAAGTGTGCCAATCACCCATACTTGCAGCCTTGATCACCCTTTTATCCAAACCTTTGGAGGTGCTGCTTGCCTCTTTTTTCTTTTAAGTCCAACTTTTCTGACCCTAATTTTTGCCTGGACCGCTCTTTGCGAGTTTTCAGTCCACTGGGTCACTCTTTTTTCTTTTCATTTTTCTCAGGCGTAGTATTTCTTGACCGAATCTGAATTGACTGGGTTTCTGAGTTCTTCACCATCCATGCTGGTGAGTATCAATGCTCCTCCAGAGAAGGCTTTCTTTACCACATAGGGTCCATCATAGCTAGGAGCCCATTTCCCACGAGGGTCACTCTGAATAGGCAGGATCTTTTTGAGCACGAGGTCTCCTTCTTTGAATTCTCGAGGATGCACTTTCTTGTCGAAGGCTGTTTTCATCCTTTGTTGATACAGTTGTCCATGACACAGGGCAGCAATTCTTTTCTCCTCAATGAGGTTCAACTGGTCCAGACAAGCTTGAACCCATTCAGCTTCTTCCAACTTGGTTTCCATCAGCACCCGCAGGGAGGGTATCTCAACTTCGATAGGGAGGACTGCTTCCGACCCATAAACCAAAGAGAAGGGGGTTGCCCCGGTTGAAGTGCGCACTGAGGTACGATACCCGTGCAGAGCGAAAGGAAGCATCTCATGCCAATCTTTATAGGTTACTACCATCTTTTGCACGATCCTCTTGATGTTCTTATTGGCTGCTTCGACTGCCCCATTCATTTTGGGACGGTATGGAGAAGAATTATGATGTTGGATTTTGAAGTCTTTGCACAGCTCTTTCATCATCTTGCTGTTCAGGTTGCTACCATTGTCTGTGATGATCTTGTCAGGAAGACCATAGCGACAAACCAGATCTCTTTTTACGAACTTAGCAACCACAGAGCTGGTTATGCTGGAGTACGAGGCGGCTTCAACCCATTTGGTGAAGTAGTCAATGGCGACTAGAATGAAGCGATGCCCGTTTGACGCTTTAGGCTCAATAGGACCAATGACATCCATTCCCCACATTGAGAACGGCCAAGATGCAGTCAGAACATTTAAGGAAGCAGGTGGCACATGGATATGATCGGCATAAATCTGGCACTTGTGGCACTTTCTCACAAAGCTGTAACAGCCGGATTCCATTTGCAACCAATAGTAGCCGGCCCTCAATATCTTTCTTGCCATGGTATGTCCGCTGGAATGAACCCCAAACGAGCCTTCATGGACATCTCTCATAATTCTTTCTAATTCCTCCTTTGTCACACACCTGAGGAGTACCTTATCATGATTCTTTTTATAGAGCACCTCGCCGCTCAAGAAGAAATTCATCGACAACCTTCTGAGTGTTCTCTTGTCATTCTCGGAGGCCCCGGGAGGATACTCTCTGTTCAAGATGTACTGCTTGATGTCATGATACCAGGGTTTACTATCAGATTCTTCTTCAATTGCTGCGCAGTAGTGATGGGCTGGCAGATCCCGATGCTGAATTCTGATGTGAGTCAAGTTTTTGTCGCAGTTGATGTTGAACATTGAAGACAAAGTGGCCAGTGCATCAGCCAACTGATTTTCATTGCGAGGAAGATGCTGAAATGTGATTTCCTCAAAAGGCTCAACCAACTCTCGGATGTAGTCTCGGTAAGGAATCAACTTGGGATCTCTGGTCTCCCAATCGCCGTTTACCTGGTGAATGACTAGAGCTGAATCTCCATACACATCTAGTCTCTTAACTTTCCAATCTAGGGCTGCCTGAATGCCAAGAATACATGCCTCATATTCTGCAATATTGTTTGTGACATAGAAACTCAGCCTGGTAATGAATGGGATGAAGCGACTATCAGGGGAAATCAGTACTGCCCCAGCTCCGTGCCCATATATGTTGGAGGCACCATCAAATATCACTCTCCATCTTTCATCTCCCGGGGATTTCCCTTCTTCAAATAGGGCCATGATATCCTCATCTGGAAAGTCATACTGCATCGACTGATAGTCTTCGATAGGCTGATGTGCTAGGTACTCGGCCAGCGCACTACCCTTGATGGCCTTCTGAGTTACGTACAGGAGGTCATATTCTGACAACTGCATTTGCCAGCGGGCAATTCTCCCTGTAAGTGCGGGCTTCTCGAAGATGTACTTGATAGGATCCATTTTAGATACCAACCAAATAGTGTGACTTAGCATGTACTGCCTCAAACGGTGAGCAGCCCAAGCTAATGCACAACAAGTCTTTTCTAGCAACGAGTACCTTGTTTCACAGTCAGTAAACTTCTTGCTCAGATAGTAGATGGCATGCTCTTTCTTCCCGGATTCATCATGTTGTCCCAACGCACAGCCCATTGAGTTGTCTAGCACAGTTAGGTACAGGATAAGAGGTCTGCCGGGTACAGGAGGCATCAAGATAGGTGGATTCTGAAGATATTTCTTGACCTTTTCGAAAGCTTCTTGGCAATCGTCATGCCATTTAGTCTCTTGATTCTTGCATAACAGCTTGAAGATTGGTTCACATGTGGCGGTTAACTGGAATATGAACCTAGAGATGTAGTTCAGTCTTCCAAGAAAACCACGGATCTCCTTCTCTGTTTTAGGCACTGGCATTTCAAGAATTGCCCGCACCTTGTCTAGGTCAACTTCTATCCCCCTTGGGCTGACAATGAATCCCAGCAACTTCCCTGATCGCACACCGAAGGTACACTTGGCCGGATTTAATCTGAGCTTGAACTTTCTCAACCGTTCAAAGAGCTTTTGCAAATTGACAATGTGTTCCTCATCGGTTTTAGACTTTGCAATCATATCGTCCACGTAGACTTCGATCTCCTTGTGCATCATGTCGTGAAACAATGTGACCATAGCCCTTTGATAGGTAGCACCGGCGTTCTTCAACCCGAATGGCATGACTCTGTAACAGAACGTTCCCCAAAGAGTTGTAAAAGTTGTCTTCTCCATATCTTCAGGAGCCATTTTAATCTGATTATACCCTGAATACCCATCCATGAAGGAGAACAGTGAATGCTGCGCTGTACTATCCACTAAGACATCAATATGAGGCAGGGAAAATCGTCTTTGGGACTGGCCCGATTCAGATCTCGGTAATCAACACGCATTCTGACTTTCCCGTCCTTTTTCGGAACCGGCACAATATTAGCAACCCATTGCGGATATTTTGCTACCGCTAGGAAACCAGCATCAAACTGCTTTTTCACCTCATCTCTGATCTTTAAGGACATTTCTGGTTTCATTCTTTTCAGTTTCTGCTTCACTGAAAAGCAGTTTCAAGGGATTCCTCTGCAACCTCGATGTATTGAGAGGGATGGGGCTTGTTAATCATAAACTCTTCTTCTCCAAAGACGACTATCAGTTTGTCATCGACTACAAACTTAAGCCTCTGATGGAGAGATGACGGAACAGCTCCTGCAGCAAGAATCCAAGGTCTTCCCAGGAGACAGCTGTAGGATGATGCATTGTCCATGATTTGAAAGTTCACATAAAACACCTCAGGCCCTATCTGCACTGGAAACTCCATTTCCCCGATAACCTCTTTCTTGGATCCGTCGAATGCTCTGACTAGCGTTGAGCTAGGCTTCATATATGAACAGTCTACGTCTAGCCTGTTCATTGTAGATTTGGGCATGACATTCAAAGAGGATCCATTGTCTATGAGGACCCGAGAAAGTGTATATTCACCACATCTGACTGAAATGTGCAATGCTTGATTATGTCCCTTTCCTTCAGGGGTGAGCTCGTCATCAGTAAAGGTAATATAGTTGGAAGCAACGATGTTCCCTACGATGCCGTCAAGCTGGTTAACAGTGATGTCTTGGGCTACATGGGCTTCATTCAGCACTTTCACTAGGGCAGCACGGTGGGCCTCTGAACTGAACAGCAAGGACATGATAGAGATCTTTGCAGGAGTGTGGTGCAGCTGGTCCACCACTTTGTAATCGCTTTGCCGCATGATTCTCAGAAATTCGGAAGCTTCTTGCTCTGACACCCTTCTGCTTTCCACGGGCTCTTGCTCTTTACCCTTACCCTTTCGAATTCTTTCCTCATCCTCTTTTGATGCACCCACTTTAAGGGCTTCAGGGACATAGACACGTCCGCTTCTAGTGACTCTACTGCTTCCCGCAATGTTTGTGACATCGGGAACAACTTGAGGATTCTGAGTTTGAACTGGCACACCATAACTCCACGGAACAACACTATCCTTTTGATAAGGAGCTGGGACAGGAATCACAATTGTCTTAGGTTTCTCCATGCTCGGCTTTTGACTATATGGGACCTCAATAGGCTTCTGGACACTTCTGTTCTTATCAGACTGGAAAGTCAACACACCTTCCTCTTTTTCTTGCACACCTATTTGGATTATATGACGATCCAACAGGTCTTGCAAAACTATCTTGAAGGCCTCACATGCCCCAGCACAATTATCATCAGCACAGACTTCTTTCTGAGTACAGCCTTTCTTGATGACCCCAAACTTGCACAGCTTTGCATGAATGACCTTCAGTGGTGTCTGAATACACTCCACAGTTCTGATTAAGGGTTGGCCTCCCGTGTCAAGGATGGCGTTGGTTGCAGGTTCTTCATGACCAGGCAGCGGATTAGTTGTAATGCTTGGGTTTTCTTGTTTGAAGGTTATCCCTTTAGTGTCAATCAGATCTTGCGCTACAAGTTTGAAGGCCTTCCAGTCTTCCACAGCATGTCCGACTGCCCCTTCATGAAATCTGCAGGTAACGTTGGGATTGTATCCTCGGAAATAAGGTGGTTGGACTGGTTTCATGGGTCTGGTGTTGATGAGCTCGTTGGTGACAAGGTAGTTAAAGAGGTCGGTGTATGACATAGGAATGGGATCAAAGGTGGTCCGTTTTCTGTCTTGATAATTTCTATGGTGATTACTTTGTGGTGAGCGGGTTGGTTGTGTTTGAGTGGGGACAGGGATATCTTGTGGTTGATAAGGTGGGCTTATGGTAATGGTGTTGGTCTCTCCTTCCTTCTTCTTTGGAAATCCGGAAAATGGCTTTTTATGGGTGCTTGTACCTGCGGAACCATGGGCAATCTTGCCGCTCCTCAGCCCATTTTCTAATCTCTCGCCGATGATTACCATATCTGAAAAGTTGGAGGACACACTGCCGATCAACCGATCATAGTATAATGGAGGCAAAGTTTCCATAAACAAGAAGACTAATTCCTTTTCTAACAGAGGTGGTGACACTTGTGCAGCTAGAGCCCTCCACCGCTGGGCATACTCTTTAAATGACTCGTTGTCCCTCTTTGCCATGCTCTGTAACTGTGTTCTATCCGGCGCCATATCTGTGTTGTACTGGTACTGTCTGAGGAAGGCATCAGCCAAGTCTTTCCAACAACGAATCTGGGACGGTTCTAGCTGCATGTACCAGTTGAGAGATGCCCCAGCAAGGCTCTCTTGGAAGCAGTGGATTAACAGCTTGTCATCATGAGAATGCGTAGACATTTTTCTACAGTACATGGTCAGATGGCTCTTAGGGCAAGTTACACCTCGGTACTTATCGAAATCAGGCACTTTGAACTTAGGAGGTAAAACCACATCGGGAATGAGACATAAATCGCGAGCCTCTCTCGATCTAGAGCCTGATCCTTCAATCATTTTTAAGCGCTCTTCTAACACCTGAAACTTTTCTCTAGTTTGTTGGTGCTCAATATAATAGCCTTGGGGGAAACTGTTCATTCCAAGGTGGGGACGGAACATTGGAGCCATGGTTGACACTGCATGCGGAGCATGAGGATAAGCATAGTTCCCAAGAATGAGGCTTTGGGCCGGAGGATTTGCAGCTGGCTGGGGAGTCAAGCCTTGTGGAGTCACCTGAGGTATGACAATGGGATGTGGAGACTGAACCCGAGGTTCGCCCATTGCTCCCTCTGATCCTGCAGATGCAGGTTGTCCATTCTCGACATTCACCAAAGGACCAGTTCCTTGGTTAACTTCTGGGTTTGAAGGAGGAGTGTAGCCTAGAGGCAGTCCAAAAGGAGGCCATTGAGCAGCTTGGTAGTCATTTCCATTCTTCAGGGACAGCAGGACCCTCATCATCTCTGACATCTGTGCCTTCATAGCATTCATCTCATTTCTGATTTCTTGGTCACCTTGACTGGAACTATCCGGAGTTGGGTTACCCTGATTCTGCACTACTGGACCTGGGCCTGTCTCGTTTCTGATCTCTGAGCTTAGATTTGCCTGATTCGGATTCTCCGCACTTGGATGGGACTGATCAAGATCGTTCAGAATCGTTGCCATGCCTCTTGCTTGAGAACGTGTCCAATAACGATGTTGGCGAACCAGCTTGCCTTACTTTCTGTTGATGGAACACTTATATGAGCTCGTGAATGAATTAATGAATGAATGCAATGCAGATGCATATGATTTTATGTTGCTTGATGCCAGGAATCGCGACATAGTTCGTCTTGTCATAAGCACATAATCGTTTTTTCTCTCTCTCTTTTTTAATTAATTTTGGAAATGCAATGAGAGGGGAATCAAAATAGCAAGTCAGCACACTTCATACATCGGGAATTCAAACAAAAGCCTTAACAACTTCCTTAAAGGGAAGGATAGTACAATATTCATATGGAGTACAATACTCGAAAGCAAATAAAAGAGTACAATATTCAGGAATACAATACTCAAATGGAAAGTAAATACTCAAAATGAAAGGTACAAATAAACAGCTCAAATACAAAGAGCTTCGAAATCTCCGACCCTCTTCCTTTTCTTGCTGACGTTCGCATCTCGGGATCGCTCTCGGAACTCCGTGATTAAAGCCCTGCAGAATTTCACAAACTGGTAAACCTCGGGTGGGGTATTGAGGAAGTGCATTTCGGCCTCGGCTATTTTCAAATTCTTGGGGACTCCCGCAATGGCTTGGCTAGCTAGCTCTGCCAGCTTTGAAAATTTGTTCTTCCAAAGCTGAATCTCCTCTCTTAGCTCCTTGATGATTTCTTGATCCTCTATTTTGCCAACCAATGCCATGAAGCGTTTCTCCCAGTACTGGCTTTCTGCTTGCACTTGCCTATAAGCCCCTTCTAGACACCTGAGATTCCTCCCCAGTTCCTCAGATCTTCCTTGTTCGAACCTCAGAGCTTGCTGATACTCCTTAAGGATATCTTCAATAGAACTCCTCTCTCGCTCAAGGTTCCTTAGCTGTCCTTTCAATTCTACCACCAAGCGGGATTCTTGTCTTGACTTAGTTGCTATACTCTTCCACTCTTCGGCTTCCTCAAGTGCTTTTCTTGTTTTCTGCTTGCACCTTTGGAGTTCCTCTCTAGCTCCCCTCAGGTATTTCTGAGCCTCTAGCTTGCTTTTCTCTTCTCTTTTGAATCGCTTGACGCTCTCCTCAACAGCGATCATCTTGATAGCATCTTCTTCCTCTAACCTTTCTTTCTCTATGGTCATTTTCTCCAATTCTGTTTGCAATGGCTTCTTTTCTTCCTCCACTTTTGCTAAGGCTGACTTGACTTCATTCAACTCCTCAAAGGTAGGAGTGTAAGGCTCTGATATCTCCTCTTCAAGGGATAGTGCCCCTTGATTTGGTAATTTTGCATTTTGAAGCATCTCTTTGAGCCACTGGTTAAAGGTGATGCTACTGGTTCTCTTGGACAGTTCTTAGCCTTCCTTATGCACTACGGACTCCCATGCTTGCAGAACTCGCCGAAGCAAGTCTTCGCATTTAGGACTCCCCTTATAGAGGTAAAAGCGAGACAGCATGCGTTCGGAGGGTGAATTCCGCATTGGGTAACCGAGTTGTCTTAAGGTCAGTGAAGGATTATAGTTGATACACCCTTGCGTTCCCATGAGAGGCACATTCTGGAAACTTCCAGACCTGAACACCACCATAGGCCTTTCCTTCCAACAAGCAGTGGTAAACCAGCGGATCTGGAGATCGTTGAGACTTTTCAAGACCTCAACCCATTCAAGAGAAGTCATGATCTTTACATCACAGCTTATGGCATAGGAGATCAACTCCCTAACTTCTTTTCGGTTGGTGCAACATGAGTGACAAGCCAAGCATAGAGGACGTGAGAGGAGAAACACATTTTCTTCTTGTGGAAATCACTGTAACGGGTGAAAGCCTGATAAGTGTTGGCGAGAACAGCGGGAACAGGATTGATAGGATTTTTGGTGTCTTTGAATGCCAAGAAAGCACCAATTGCAGTTTCATCAACATATCTCTCTATCTGAGGAAAGAGGACCACCCCAAAAACGGTTAGAGCAAGCACCAGCTTGAAGAGACCCCACTATTTGGCCAGAGCATAAGATTGCATCAAACCCTCAAAGTACTCTTGCGGAAACCCGGCCATACCATTCCTTTCCAACTTTTGAAGCTTCAGTTTTTCTAAACTGATTTTGAGCAATGATGCTAGCTTTTCATCAGTGTAATAATGACCTTGATATCGGTACGGCGTGACATGCGACCTAGAGAACCCCAAAAGTTGTTCATACTCTTCCAGTGTGGGCGATAGTGGAAAGTTTTTGAAGAGAAAACATCTGATATCTGAGTCATAAAACTGACTTAGAGCCACAAGAGCATTTTCCTGAACATCTAACTGCAGTAGCCTACAAATGTTCCCATATGTCTCGTCAAAGGACCCCAACTCAATCTGACCCATCAGTGCGGCACATTGCTTCAGACTGTCAACATCAACCCTTTTTACAACCGAAAACCTGGAAGTAGGTGAAGCTTTGCTATTCGATTCCATCTTTATGCACCTATGACAGGACGGTACATTATTTGGCGATTCCCGGCAAGCAAATATGAATGAGATGCAAAATGTATGCAATATTTTTTTTTTACATTTGGTTTTATAAATGCGGCATGATGCAATGCAATTATGATGCTAATGATGCATGTGGAAAAATAAGGACAATGCTCATGAGCGGTAGTTCAAAAATTTAGGAAACACGCTACGTGCCGCCTCACGTAGTGGTTTATGGAAAAAGAAAAGATATATTTTGGATTTTTTTTTGAAAATTCTTTTTTTTGAAAAGCTCACTTTGAGGAAAACATGCCTAAGCTAGCAATGCAGCACACAATTTGTATGCCCTCGTGTCCTACAAAGGTGGGAATCCTAGGGTCTAAGGCAACTCAAAGGTACCTCCCATGTAGCTCTAAATCACATCCTCACAATGGTTACCGGAGCTAGAGACATTCTCATGACGGCACCCACAAATGTAGAAAACTACCAAGTGTGAGATATCATGAGAAAGCGTACTCCGGTTGAAACTTTCATGAGAGTCAGACAGACAAAGGTCTCGAATGCCAGTCACTACTCGTCTCCACTCTCCTATGTGTTTTTTCAGATCCGGGTATAGGACCCCACTCATAGCACATAAATCATAAGGTGTGAAAGTGTGTGATGAAGGCATAGCACCTAAAGCCTACCCAATCTAAAATTACCCCGCCTGCAAGGAAAAACCAGAACAGTCTAGACAAAGAGTCGTCTACCCTAGGGTTTTGCAAACATATATCATTTCAATATAAGCATGTAAACTAACCTAGGGTACCAATCAACAATCGTGTGCAATGCTTACCTTCAAGAAAGGGAGCCAAGAAGAGAGGACATAATGGAATTGGGGAAATATGCATGAACTTACCTCAAAGAAAGGGAGCAAAGAAGAAGGGAACATAATGGAATTGTGGAGAATGATGCATGAGCATAAGCATATAAACAAAGAAGAGGAGGAGAAGAAACTACACTTCAAGCAAGAAGCAATCATAGAAGAAGAAGAAGTAAATGCACATGAATGCAACATGATAGTATGAGAATGCAAGAGAGCAATTAACACTCAAACTTCATTGATGAAGAAAGAAGGGAAAAGAAAAAGAAGAAGAAGAAAAGGGAGAAATAGAACAAAGCATTCAAATCAAACAATTAAAACCACACACTTAATTAAATAGGTTCGACCCTCTTAAAAAAAATGTCCCCAGCAGAGTCGCCAGCTGTTGCACCCCGAAAAATCCGGTTTGGATCCTTCTTCGTACAACGGGAAAAACAATGAAGCCGCCACCAATATTTTAATTTAGGAAAAAAACATTGGAAAAATCCTTTTAGGCAATTGGTCTTTTGAAAACGAGAGATATAGGTTCGGGGGTCGGTTATGTGTGGGGAAGGTATTAGCACCCCACACATCCTTTCTACCGAAAGGGAACCTTTAATTTAGTGTGTGGTTTTTGACTGTTGATTTGAAACACTTTGTTCTACTTCTTTTCTTCTTTTTTTTATTTAAGAAAATGTTTTTGAGAACTGGGGAAAGAAGAATCTTTTTGTTATTATTTTTTTTTTAAAAGGGTGCTTGACGGGAGGTGAACCCGCTCCTACGTATCCTCCGGTGCGATGAGGAATTCAAAGCTACGTAGTCCTAGTCTTGTTTTGAAAAGGCTCTTTTGTTTTTAGCTTTTGAGTTTTTAGGTGTTTTTTTTTTTTGAAATACGACTCGAGTGTTCACAAATACCAAGCAAGCAATGGCTTCAAGTGGTTTTCATTACTAACTTGAAAGAAAATGAGTTGAAACCGATAATCAAACAAGCAATGGCTTCGAGTGATTATAAGTAACAACGTTTTTATTTTATCTTTTTGCAAATGAGGCGAGCATCGGTGATAATCATCTAGCAAAGGCTTAGGACAATTACCACTAATGACTCGTGTTGTTTTTGGAATTGAATTGGGTTCGCATGTGTTTAAGGTTTGGGAGCTTTCATGATAATCAAACAAGCAAAGGCTTCGAGTGACTACCACTAATAACTCCTCATTAGTGATCAAACAAGCAAAGGCTTCGAGTGGCCACTAATGATTTTGTTTATGAAAAACTTAGGGTTTAAGCTTGGAAAAGAAATTGGTCTTAATTTGTTAAAGACATAGTTTAGAAAAGAAGTTTGAAAGCAATTTGATTTTTGGAAAAGAGTTTTGGAAAACTAGTAGAACATTTTCAATCAAGTTCCAAGTCAATAACCAAAATGCAAATTGCTAAACTACAATTCATGCAATGATCTAAACTAGTAACCATTTTCATGTCAAGTTGTTTAGAAAAGAAAACAATGAATGCAAGAAAGTTCATAGATGCAAGCATAGCACATTCATTGAGATCGTGTTATCAAGCAAGCAACAACATAGACACAATTTGCAACTTACCCTTTCATGTTGAAAACATCTCATTACAACATTTGAATACACAATGCATGAATAGGCAAAGATGAAACTAGACTACACATATCATGTCACAATACATAGATAGGCAAAGAATGAACCCAAGTTGAACATTTTGGCAAAAATGCATGAATAGGCAAGAGAATGAACCTAGATTGCACATCTTATTGAAGATGCTAGGCAAGATGAACCTAAATTGAACATTTTTGCAAAATGCATGAATAGGCAAGTGAATGAACCTAAATTGAACATCTTATTGAAGATGCATGAATAGGCAATAAATGAACCTAACTAGGCATTTATGACACAACATGTGAGTAGGCAAAGAAGTTACAAAGCACAAGTGAATTCAAACATTTAATGAATCCCTTGCAAAACCCTAGGGATTTCACATCAACATTTGACATAAGCAACAATGTGGTAACATTTTGATGGCATCAACATTTAGCATATTTCTACAATCAACCACATGAAAGGAATAAGTTGGAAAGGGCATTTGCCTCAAATAAGATCATTAGCAAGCCATGAAAAATCAATTTGACATTTTATTTAGCAAGCATATGCAATTAAGGTGTTGAATCCCTTTAGGTAATCTTTAACACTTGGGATATGCACAAGTGCATAAGTGTCAAATCCTCTTACCAAATCATCAACACAAACATGATTTTCAAAGCAAGCAACAAAAACAAGCACAAACCCTAATTATCTCATGAAATGCGACACCAACATAGAGCTAAAACCTCATTTTATTCTTTGAAAGCAACAAAATCATGCAAGCAAATGACATAGATCAAACTTTTTGGCAAGGATTCACATGATTAAGCAAAGGAATGCACTAAAATCACACAAACTCTAATTTTTCTACAATATGCGAAATGAAACATAAGCCCAAATCACAATTTTATTCATGAAAATGCAAGCACAAAATGAAAATAGCACAAACACACAATTTATTCCAAGAGAGAGATGCATTTCAAGCATCCAAACCTCCCAAAGTGTTTGTCAAAATGCTTGAAACACATCTCTCATTCAACAACAACAATTATATCAACATTTCAACATAAAATAGAGCACTAAAATGCAAAGAAATGCTTGATATGCAAAAATAGATTGATGATCTACATTTTTGATGCTAAAATTTTGATGATGCTAAGATTGAGAGTATACCTCAACTCCAAGCTAGAATAGCGAAAGAAATAAGGTGAATGAACACTAAACCACTTGAATCAACCCTCTAATCTTCAATCTTGAGCTTGATTCTTGATATTTGAAGATGGATCTTTGAAGAGAATGCAAGGATGATGAAGGATTTAGGACTAGAATGTTGATTTGAAGTGAAAAAGTGAAGAAATGAGGTGAGGGAATGAAGAGGGGTATTCGGCCAAGAAGGGAGAAGAGGAGAGGCTAGGTTTTTGAGTGTGAATTGTGAGCCAAAAACCTTGTGAGAGGTGAGGATATGAGGGTATATATAATGTGCAATTAGGTTTAGGGGCATTTAGGTCATTGTGTACCTCATCTCATTCTAGGATTGCATTTTAATTTTGAATCAAGGGTGAGGATTGAAACACACTTTGATGAGGGGAAAAAAATGCAAAATGAGAGGGAAATGAAGGGGTAGATATTTAGCCAAGCAATGAGAGTGGTGCCCAAGTTTTGCAAGTTGGCAATTGTACTATTGTACTATCCATGAACCTTCCAATTATCCTCTCAATTTTGATTATTCCTTTCAAGATAATTGTACATAAATCTAACCATTTTGAGCCATATACAAGGTATCTTGAAGAATATGCCATTTTTGAAAATCAGAGATGACCAAAATTGCCAACAAAAATCCTATCATATAATTTTTGGGAATATTCCTTGTACTATTTTTGAAATGCTTTCTTGAATTAATTTGAACTTGATTTTTTTTACTACACATATAAAATATGCGCACAATTTGAAAAATGATTTTTTTTATTTATTTATTTTTGTTCAAAATAATACAATTTCATTAAATAAATTCCCAAAAATTAATTAATTGGATTTTCAACTAGCAAAAATTTATTAAATTGAAATTGACCAAACAATGCCCCTTTTAAATGCCCCAAAATTCCTTAATTTCTCAAAAATGATTTTGAAAACCTTAGAATGCTTGGGTAAATACCCTAAACCCTTTCTCAAATAATGCATCACTCACAAAATTATTTGTTTCTGCTGAAAATTAGGGTTTTGAAACTAGGCGGACAAAATTAGGGTATGACAATAACCATCTGTTTTTTTTATAGGGAATACTGAATAGTGTATCCAGTAGCAGCAATATTAATTATTTTAGTTCCTAAAAAAATGATAATCTAAGAAAAGATAAGTAGATAATAAACCTGCCAGATGACCACGTCGTTGTTTTTCATTTGTGCAAAGGACGGGGGTAAGGTAGGTAGAGAAGATGATTTAAAAGAGTGATTTTTTTAGTAAACAAAAGTTTTTTTTATAAGCAAAAAAATATATTAAAGGGGGTGCAAACGGGCACCCTAACCGTTACAATTACAAGGGGCCTCATTAAAACTCATTGGGCCAAAACTCCATGGGAAAAAGACCTAAGGAGGAAAGAGTACCCCAGGAGGAATGAGGCAATGGTCCAGATTATACTGAGTTCATACACATAAGAGGATTTCACCACCAATCAGAAATATTTAAAGGTGAATTGTGATCTTCAATACTAATGAACCAGGTCCAGGCTATAGATTTTACATGATTGACAATCACTTGAGTGTTGAGAATTATAGACTTGATCCCTAAAAAGAATATTGTTACGATGGACCCAGATACACCACGTGACAACCATCCAGAGCAAATACTTCAACCTCTCAGCCTTCTTGGAATCCAGCGTCAGCCCATGATGCATCAGATTCAGCATAAAAGCATAACAGGATTTAATCGTAAACTCATGGAATTTATTAAGCCTCCAATGCCAACGATCATGGTTGGAATCGTCAGGGTGGATAACATATCATAATCAGCACTTTCCTCCGCAGACAAAGGACGAACCCATTCGATTTTCCAATGCCAAATATTACCATTCCAATGACCGTGCTCCCTGATACTGCTATTTTTAAATTTTGCCAATTGGAACAGGCTAAGAAACATGTCCTTAAAATTCTCGCTACTAGCCCACCTGTTAAACCAAAAAGATATCAAATTCCCCATACCCAATACCGGCCTAAGAGCAGAAGCAAAAACACCCTGCCATGAAGGAACTCCATCTTCCAAAAGTAACAAATCTCTCCACCATAAAGAATCCTTAGTGCCACCGGTAGATAAATGAGCTCCCGTGAAAACAAACCTCAGATCCCCATAACGATGATAAATAAGCGGCCGCCAATTAGCATTAAAATCATTTATACACCTCAATTTCCACTTACTCAAAAGAGCAAAATTAAAAGCTTCTAGATTTTTCACCCCCAAACCACCATCCTTCTTAGGTCTACACACCTTTTCCCAAGACACCCAATAGACGGTTCGGCCCTCTTTAAAGCCACCCACAAAAAGTCCATTTGAATCTTAACAAGCTCTTGGATAATAATCTTGGGAACCTTAAAGAAGGAAAACATATAAAGCGGAATACTATTGAGCACAAAATTTATGAGAGTCACTCTACCCCCAATAATCAAGAATCGCCCACTCCACGACGAAAGTCTCTTTCTCACCTTATCAATAATCGGAACCCAAGTATGCTTTCGTCTAGGGCTGGCTCCCATCGGAATACCCAAAAACTTAAAGGGAATAGCAGCGGTGCTCAAGAAATTAGCACCCGCTTCAAGAAAATCATCTTCCAAGTTAATGCCATACAAACAGCTCTTGTGAAAATTCACCTTCAACCTCGAAACTAGTTCGAAAATTCTGAAGATAGATTTTATACTCCACATATTATCCCACATGCCCATTCCAACCAAAATAATGTCGTCTACAAATTGAAGCAACAAAAACTAAGATTTGTATCAACCATGAAATTAGGAAAAAAAACGTCCCGCACCGCTTTTTGATCCATACCAGTTAAGGACTCTGCGACAATAATGAAAAGGAAAGGAGATAAAGGGTCTCTTTGCTTAAGACCCCTGTGAATTTGAAAGTCTTCGGTAGGGCTCCCATTAACAAGAACAGACATCGAGGAGTTATATAAACAAGCTCTAATCCATTTAATCCACGATGCACCAAAGCCCATCCGACCCAACATATATTCTAGAAACCCCCAAGAGACGGAATCATAGGCTTTTTCAAAGTCAACCTTAAAAAGCATGCACTCTGACTTCCTTCTCTTTGCGAAATCTACGTACAAGTTCATTAACCAATAACACCCCATCAAAAATCTGCCGACCCGAGAGAAACGCGGATTGACACGAAGAGATAATCCTGGGTAACACCTTTTTCAGTCTACCAGCTAACACTTTAGCCAAAATTTTATAAATGCACCCTATAAGACAAATCGGACGATACTCCCTTAAATCTTGAGGATTATCCTTTTTTGGTATGATAGCTGAAAACGAAGCCGAAATTGCTTTTGGCAACACCGTATTAGCATGGAACTCCTCAAAGGAACCCATAACATCCTCCTTCACTACCTCCCAACAATTTTTAAAGAAATTGAGATTGTATCCGTCGGGACCTGGACTTTTATTCCCATCGCAATTCCACAGTTCTTCTTTCACCTCATCCTCCATGAACGGAGCTATAAAAAATTGATACTCCTCATCACTGATTTTACCAAACTCGATACCATTAAGAATAGGTCTCTGAAAATGCGGTTCCACAAAACTATCATCAAAAAATCTTTTCACTTCCTGTTTCACGTCCTCCACCTCCTCCAACCTCATCCCATCCCTATTCAAAGACACAATCTGATTAGCTCTACTACGGTTTTTGATACAGGCATGAAAACCCTAGTATTGAGATCCCCTTCTCTAATCCATTTAGATCTAGACTTCTGTTTGATCATACTTTCTTTAACGTGAAGCTGCTTCCAAAAGGACGAAGTCACCTCCCTCAACTTAGCCACATCTTCCAACACGCCCCCCTCTAAGATGACCCGATCAAGATCATTTAACTCGGAAATAAAATTGTTAATACTGAGATCCATCCAACCAAACTTGTCATTATTCTAGACCTTTAACTTAGCCTTCAGTAACTTGAGTTTCTCTTTGATCACATACCCCTTTTTTCCCTTAACAGAAAACCCTTTCCACCATTGTTCCACTAAACCATTGAACTCGAGGTGATCTAACCAACCATTAAACAATCGAAAAGGCTTCGGACCCCAATCCTTAGAAGACCTAAGCAACCAAATTGGGCAATGATCAGATATGTCTCTATCTCCCACCCATTGACCATTAATCTTCCAAGAAGAAACCAAACCCTCAAAGACTAAAAAACGATCTATTCTGCTTCTAGACAAACCATCAGAACAAAACCAAGTGAACCACTTCCCATACAACGGAACATCCACAAGTTCCATATTGGTGATAAACAAATTAAACTCTTGCATGTCCGTCCTTCGCAAATGAGCACTAGTACCTTGACGTTCTTCCAATGAGGAGACAACATTAAAATCCCCCACAACACACCATTCACCTTGATCACCCTGGTTTTTCGAAGCAAAGATGGCCTCCTAGACTTCTCTTTACCCAGCAACCGACCCCGGGGCATACACATTCACCACATATAAAAGAGAATTCTGCCACAAACAGCACAGACCCACGTGCCCCTCACCTACAAAACAACTATTAACCTCAAACAAACCGATTTTCCACATCATAACAATACCCCCAGAAAGACCCATCGAAGGCTTTGTAATCCATTCAAAACTTTCCTGTCCTCAAAAACTACGAACCAAACCATCAGCTATCAACTTCCCTCTTAGTTTCTTGGATACAAACAATATCGAAATTACCTATTTTGATGAAAGCCGCCATACGTCTCCTTTTGGCGCTATCACCCAACCCTCTATTATTTAAAGAAACAATTTTCATGAAATACCCTTTTCTTTCTCCCTCAGAATTTTTGCCGCTTGATCCCTAGCTTCACCTCCCGCAATTAAGTCAATATAAACAGAATCAGGGCTTACTCCCTCCACCCCCAGTGGATGCATAATTCCAAACCTTCCAAGCTGTAGCTTTTTGGTGAAGGACCCATAAACGGTTATTCCCAGCCTGAATACCAGAATCGCCTAAGGATCGACCACCCCATACTGGGCCCTCACAACTGATGGGTGAACCTTGAGATTGGTTTTGACCCTTTGACGCATCTGAAGACCAGTTAGAGAACGCAGCACGGGCAACCTCCATTCGCCTAACCTTACGAAGACATGATGACATCAAAGATTTAGCCCCACCGGCATGGGAACTAACGTTTTGGCTAACTCTAGGATCCGAATGAAAAACGCAAGCAACACTCCTGGATTTTGGGATTGAAGGGAGAATAAGAGATCGAACAAGTGGAACAAGACTCAAGGAGGAACCCTGGGTCGAACATCCCTCTTCTTGACAGAATCACTAACATGAGATAGAGAGTTATTATGCGTCGACTCATCCTTAGATTGATTCTTAGAAGAATCTCCAATATGCTCTTCCCCATAAGGAAACATATGCTCCTCTTTCAAAGAAGTCTCTGGCCAACGATCACCGATCTCAGGTTCCTCGTCGTCCAAACTAGACTCTGCACCCTTTTGATGAACCGGAAGACTCCATTGCATAGGGCCACACCAATCCTCTACCACCTTTATCTCAAACACATCCTCATTGATTTTAACCTTAAGAACACAATTAACAGCAACAAAAGATTTAGTTCTGACCAGTATGCGAGCAACGTCCATGGCTGTTTTCTTTTCCGTGTCATCATCAGAATGCACATAAGTACCAAAAGGCTCAACTAAAGAGGAGAAAAAATCTAACGACCATGCATGAACCGGAATACCAAAACACCGAACCCACATCAGAAGCTCCTTCAAGCTCCCTACGTTGCCACGGCCTGATCTCTTTAAACCATTGAGCCATCCAATCACCTGCCTCCTCAACAAAAGCTTGAAGATCTCCATCTTCCCTACCTTCCAACAGAGCCAAGTTCGCTCCTAGAGGTGTAACTTTCACAGAAAAAACCCCTTGCATACAAAACGCTTATTGAATAAAATAGGTGAGGACAAGGCCGTCCCATACATTTGAGAGGCCCTGTTCAAATTTTTAAAATTGGGCCCCTCGGAGTGGAGCTATACCTAATTTTTTGTGGATGCCAAAATCATCAACCAAAATACTACATAATTAAATATAAAAGTATATATATATTAAAAAATATTATAACTAAAAACAAAAATAAATTTCTAAAAAAAGCTATTTTAATTCGTCAATAGCAATTTGGTTAAGAACTCAAAATCACAATATTCTTAAAAAAATAAACATAAATTAAATTAATTTTTGTTTTAAAAGGCTGGAATTATTTTCTTTTAAAATTTTCAAATATTTATTAAAAAAAATTGCTAAAAGAAATATATTTTTTAGTTGAATTAAATACAATCAAAATTCAATATAATATGTTAAAAAAGAAACTGTAATGCTTGGTCAAAAAAAAGAAACTGTAATGCATTTTTTTATGCCAAAGCATTGGAGTGGGTTTAGTGTATGTTTATAATGCTTGAGTTTGAGGTCCCTCAGCGCCAAAAACAATAAGTCAAGAATAAACAAAAAAATGGGGGTTTGTGGGAATTGAACCTTTGACAACTCTCGTCCCAGTAACTAATGTTGCGCTTCTTGCCCCCAAAAACAATAAGTCAAGAAAGTGACTTTTTTTTTCCCGATAAGCGATTGATTTATTGAAAGGAGCACTTGAAGTGCTCAAGAAAAACAATTACACATTGTTAATACAAAGGGAGGCATCATGCCACCAAGAAGCAATAGAATAATTTGAATGCCTACCTTTCCCATAGATAAATCATTGCCAAGAAATACATTTAATATGCATAAAAATAGAGTCAATGCTAGGTTCCTCCCCTTTGAATATGAAATTGTTTCTTGCAATCCATAGGCTCCAACAAGTGGCGTACCAAATAATATACTTTAGTTTCGCAACCTTTTTTCTGGAAAAGGCTGTCCCAAAATGGTGAAGATGATCGAGAATATTGTGGTGATTTGACTGTTGCAATCCGAGCCAATCACCCATCTTCGCCCACACTCGACTCGCCACCACACAAGAGCCAAATAAGTGGTTCAAATCTCCGATATGCTGAGAACAAAAGCAACATACAACAGCTTCTTCGTTATTAAGAACATGTCGTTTAAGAAGTAACTCACGCGTAGGGAGTGCATTAGTAAAAATCCTCCAACCGAATATGTGAATCTTGGAAGGCACTGCTGTTTGCCAAATATCAGCATATAAATCAGCATTTAAACCAGCTGATACAGCTGCTTCTCCTGCCATATTACCTTGCTAAACCAATCGACTATACATGGACTTGACCGAATGCGACTTAGTTGACTCTAGGATCCATTTCCAACTATCCGGAACATTACGAATGGGACTCACCATGATAAGAATATCATGCAACAAGGAAGCCTCGGCCTGCTCCTGTACCGATGGGTACTGTGGCTGTGGAGCCGTCCACTGCCAAAGATCTCCTATCCATTTACCAGCTGCTGCCACGGTCATGGATTTATCGTTACAACCTTCGAATAAAAGGGGAAAAACACGGCAAAGGGGCTGATCACCAAGCCAATGATGTCTCCAAAAATTAACATCCTCTCCCCCACCCAAACCTCTTCTAACACAACTATTGAACCAAAGAGAGTTGTTATTCGACCTCCTATTCGATTCATACACGACAGCACAAAAAAGGGGGGCAATTGTTAACACCCAAAAATAAGTAGGTCGTAGGCCGAGGGCTAAGAGAGGAAAAAGGGAATTATGGTGTGAAGGCAAGCCAATCGACAAGGGTAGAAAAGGTATTTGCCAGAAAGAGAGACACCAAAAGGAGGTCCTCGTGGCGCACTAAACGACAAAAACCCCCGAGGGAAGGCTACGCCCGAGGGCCAGTGAGCCAAGCCGAGGGAAAGTAACTGCCCCAGCCTATAGAGTGCCAAGGCCTAGGTGGCTCGGATGCCTGAATCATTACCTAAAATGGGCAGGAGAGCCGAGCCACCATACGGCCGAGGCAAGGCGGGCGTTGCTTGGAAGGCAAGGCACGGCACAAAGATAGAACGTGGGAGTGGTTGAAATTCAAGTGGAAGAGCGAGGCCGGAAAACACGGAGCAACAAGCACTTACCCCACTAACCGTGCCAGTGGGATCGTGCACAGTTATTCCGCATTGTTGAGGGCCTATGAAGTGATGAGAGCCGTTGATCTTAGATCAATCCAACGGCAGGCAAATGTTGGCTAGCATAGTGGCCGACGAGAGCCTGTGTATATATATAGCAATAGAGTGAAATGTAAAACACACATCAATCAATCAAACACTACGTTTATTTCAATTTATCTACCTTTATCGCATTTACTTTATTTTTCTTTATGCATTAGCCGTAGTATAATCCAACACTCATGTCCCATCTCACCTTGCCTGACCCTTTCTAGAGGAGTCAGGAAACCCATAGTTGAGGAGCAAAGTTCCCTCCTCGACGTAATTGCTTGAAGAAAAGGTGAATCAAAGACTGTCCAAACCTCAGGCCGACACCAAGACTAGGACCTAATAGTTTGACGACAACAAGGTTAAACTCGGAAAAGTGCACCTTCGGGGTCTGAGCCGGTAAGTTCCTCGGATTCTATTTAACCGAACGGCGAATTGAGGCAAACCCGGACAAATGTCGAGCTGTTATCGAGATGCGGACACCAAGCACCAAAAAAGAGGTCCAAAAGTTCAACGGTATGATCGCGGCTTTGTCCCGTTTTATTTCTAAGGCGGCTTTCAAGTCACTCCCATTGTTTAAATTGTTAATAAAGAAGGAAGAAGAAGAGTTCAAATAGATTGCTGAGCAAGATGAGGCCCTCATCCAACTGAAAGAGGTGCTCTCTAAGCCTCCGATCCTCACCCGTCCAAATAAAGGGGAAACCCTATACTTATACTTAGCAGTTGCTGAGGAAGCATTAGGCGTCGTTCTTGTCCGAGATTCAGAAATCGGACAGAGCCCGGTCTACTTTGTAAGCAAAGCTTTGCAAGGACCTGAAAGCCGATATCAGAAAAATGAGAAAATTGCATTTGCTCTAATTGTCGTAGCTCGACGCCTCCGACCTTATTTCGTAGCCCATCAGGTGGTGGTACGACCCAACTATCCCATACGACAAATACTGCATAGACCCGACCTCGCAGGCAGAATGATAAAATGGGCAGTTGAGCTGTCTGAATTTGGGATCAAATATGAATCCCAAACAGCTATGAAAGCACAAGTTCTGGCGGACTTCGTAGCAGAAGTGACCCCTGCTGACCCCGAGAATGACGTGTGGATCCTGCGCGTAGATGGGTCCTCCAACCCCCAAAGGTAGTGGGGCCGGTTTGATGCTGGAAAGACCGGATGGCGTCGTCATAGAAGTATCACTAACCTTCAATTTCCAAAGATCCGATCTTGCAGAAATACTTAACTCGGGTCCGAGAGCTGCTACATCATTTCAAAACAACAGAGGTCAAACATGTTCCCAGGACCGAAAATCAGAGGGCAAATGTCTTATCCAAGCTTCCCAGCACTAAGGTTCCTGGTAATCACTGGTCTCTCATTCAGGACAAACTCCGAAAACCCACCGTTCACCTTGAGCATGAATTTAGCTCGCCCATATGCGCAATTGAAGATAGGCAGAGTTGGATAAGGCCAGTTCTGGAGTAATTGAGTTAGGCACCGAGCCTCTGGACTCCAATGAAGCAAAGATCATCAGGAGAAAAGCCTCGGCTTTCTCTGTGATAGACTGAACCCTTTACAGAAGAAGCTTCTCTTCACCTTTGTTGAAATGCATCGAAGAAGAATAGGCGAACTACATCTTAGCTGAAATCCATGAAGGTAATTGTGGACAACACCTGGGAGCTTAATCTTTAGCTCGCAAAACCTTGAGTACAGGTTATCATTTTCCGACCATGGTGCAAAAAATGTCAGACCCATGCCAACGTCCATGTAGCCTTACCTACCGAGCTTACCAACTTGTCTTCTGCTTGGCCATTTGCGTGGTGGGGGATAGATCTGCTGGTTCCATTTTCGACTGCACCTGGTCAGGTCAAATACCAAATCGTAGCATTAAACTGTTCAAGAAAAACATCATGAGCAGGTTCGGGATCCCTGAAGTGGTCATAACCGACAACGGAATTTAATTCGCGAACAAAGGCTTCAGGAAACTAATGTCCAACCTCAAGATCAAGCATCGCTTTACTTCGGTAGAGCACCCACAAACCAGCAGGAAAGTCGAAGCAGCTAACAAAGTAATCCTCAATCGCTTAAAGAGACGACTTGACGCTAAGGGAAACTGGGTAGAAGAGCTACCTCATGTCCTGTCGGCTTACAGAACCATCCCTCAAAGCTCGATGGGAGAAACACCGTTCCAACTTTCCCTTGATAGCGAGGCAGTCATTCCTGTGGAGATAGGCGAACTAAGCTGGAGAACGGCTAATCCAAAATCTCAGCGAGACAATGACCAGTCCTTAAGGAGTGGAAACAAGATGTCGTTCCGAGAAGCCGTCATTAAACAAAGAGTGGAAACAAGATACAACACCAAGGTCATCCCCAGAGACTTTGAAGTCCACCTGGTACTCCGAAGAGCCGATATCGGTTTAAAAAACGTAGCTCAAGGGAAGCTCACGCCTAATTGGGAAGGACCTTACCATGTTATATCTAAGACCGGTAACGGTGCCTTTGAGTTAGAAACCTTGGAAGGAAAAACAGTTCTCCGGACCTGGAATGCCACGAAGCCCAAAAGTTACTACAGTTAAGTCAAAGGGCTACGCCTAAGGGCAATTTGTAAATCGATTTTCTGTAAAGATCTCCATTTTCAATATAATCGACTTCATTCGCTTCATAAACTTCACTCTAAAAAGAGCTTTCCTTCAACGGAAGAGACGATCTGGCACCGATCGTAAGATCTCCTAGAACGACCGAGGTTGTCGCAACCCTTAGGGACAAGTTCATTCCGGATCGAGTTCCGGTAAACTGTCCCAAAGGGAGGTTAAGGTCTTTTACGATGTAAATCCTCAAAACTACCATTGGCCAATGTTGCCAAGAACCCGAAAAGACGAGTTCGATCTGGGCCGAGACCCGTTAAACTGTCTTTAGGGCTACGTATATGACTTGTAAACTAAATGCACTCATAAACACGTACGAGGTTAAAAACAGCAATCATAAGAGCTTGAAATAAAAAGCGATTAACCAAAAATGTAGTTCATTACAACCATCTCGGATGCGGCCGAGCCCTCAAGTTTGGCAATACTTGGCTATTACAAAATATTATCACATAGAAGTTCTGGGTTTATGCAAGTTCTTCTCTGTATAAGCCCGGAACTCCTACAAAAAATCTAAGTACTAAAGCTACTTAAACATCACACTTGGGGTACATAACGGTCTTCTTTTGAGTAGCTAGGTCGAACTTAACAATCTACTCCTCCTCAACCTCGTGATCCACGTTTAAAATGTCTTTGTCCAAAAGCAGCGTAGGATGGAGAAGGGAAACCTGCTTCAATGCATTATTAAAACCATCCCCAGCCATCTCCAAAGCAAGATCGGCATCTCTCTTCGCATTTTTCTGGATTTCAGCCTAAGCGGCTCGAGTCTTAGCAAGCTCGGCTTCCAGAGTAGCATTCCGACCTTCAGGATTCGAGCCAGACTCAGACTTGGCTTCTTCGGCTTTCCAATTCTTCCAACTCGGCAACCCGATCCTATAGCCTCTGAGCCTTCTCCTTGGCTCCTCTCTCAGCAACTTCCAATTCTTCCACCCGACCTTCCAACTCTTTGATCCGAGCTGCACCTTCATCAGCCCGTCTCTTAACCGAGTTTTGCGCAGTCTCAAGGAGGTCCCTTTCCTCCAAGCTCTTCAAAGTATTAAACAACTTGGTCTTCTTAGCATTCACCAACTCTGAAATAAAACAAAAAGAAATAAATTCACAAGTAAACAAGACAGTCAAAGGGGTACTGAACGAGCCTGAGAGAGTCAAGTTACCTTCCAACTGACGTTGTCGTTCCTCCCTCTCGATTTTATTAACCTCGGCCAGATGCACAAATAGTTGCGCTGAGGCACCGACGGAATCAACGCAGTACTCATCCCAGTTCTTCTTCAAGAAATTAGCATCTACCGGGACAATGCCAGTCTTGTGTTTTGTGTTTCTTGGATGACTTGGGGTCGCTCCCATGGTCCGACCTTCTTTTCTTGTCCACAATTTGGGTAGCAGGAGGAGCTTCATGAGTGGAGGTCCCCTCTTTCATTGGCTTCCCCCCCCCCCCCCCCCTCTGTTCAAGGTCGGCACCTTGAGTCTCCAAATCCTCCTCAATAATAACACGAACGGGAGAAGCAGAAATAGGAATCTCACGTTCTGGGGTACGATCTGGGACTCCCCGAGCGTCCAGCTCGGCATCCACTACTCCGATTTTCTGCATCGCCGTTTGTTTTAGAAAGGCTATCTTTGAGCTCGCCATCGTATCTGCAAAAACGAAAACGAGTTAGATAACTTGCAATACAGAAAAGTTTTTCAACACAACTTAACTAATCCTACCTAGAACTCTCATCACTTGTGATTTTGTGGCTGCTCTAACGATACGATCTGTGAGGAAACCCCGGAACTTCGGGTTGGTAAAAGAGCAGATATGTTAATTAAGAGGTTTTTGGTCAGCTTATCAGCATCGCATAGTTGGGACTCGCCAATGTGGTAGGCACTAGAGGGACGATTATAATGACCGAGGTTCCAGCCTATCGGGAACTTGGTCGACTCCAAGGTCTTACCATTTGCACCGAACTTGCCTACTAGTTGATTGCTTTGTCATTAACAGGCTCCACAAAATAGTAGAGCTCTTTCCACCTTCCCCTCAGCGAGTCGGTATAGGCACGAAAAACTTTTAAGTTTCTTTTCGAGCGAAGACTCACGTGCTCACGAGTTTCTTTCTCAGTGTTTTTCTCATTGTTTCTATTAACCTCAAATAAATGAAAAAATAGACTAGCCGACACCGGCCTTTCCAAAGCAAGGCACACCAGCTCGAAAGCTCAGGGAAACGCCCACGCGTTTGGGTGAATTTGAGAAGGGGCAAAGTCCAACCTCACCAAAACTGTTTGTTGAAGACTACTGAATGGAGGACGAATGTGCATATCTGACACTACGACATCGTACATCATGAACTTTAAAGCTCGAGGCCAAGTGGCGGCGTGCTCATCTGCTTTCATCCCTTCAACGTTCCAAACACGACCTCGGATTGATAGCTTCTCAACAACAGCGCTCATATCTTCGCCACGCTCATATATTCGCCACGCTCATACAGAGATCTCGTTTGTAGAACGGACTCCGCGACCCAAGAGCAAGGTCGTGGAACATTCACGTCATACAACAGGGGAAGGTCGACCCTTCCTAGGCCGCTGCTAGAATAACCATCTGTTAAAGCTCCAGATTTCTCGCCTTCCTCATCGGTTTCACCATCGTCTCGTCGATCATCACTTTCCTCCAAACTCTGTTCCCCTTTACACTACAAGAATAGTTGGAGTTAGCGGCCAAGACTTTTTGGCGGAATCCGTCGGAGACTTTCCGGCGGATACAATCCCTCGCAAAATTTCCGGCGATTTTTTAGGACTTTCCGGCGGATTATTATTGGACAGTAACTTTCCGGCGGATTTTTACGTATTTTCAGCAGATGTATTTGATTAAATTTGGGTTTTTTTAAAAAAAATAATAAATCCCTCGCAAATAATCTTTTCGGCGGATTTTTTTGCGGTGGGAGGGAAATTTGAAATTTAAAATCTGCCGGAAATTACTCCATATCCGCCGGAAATGTTTTGTCCAAAAATCCACCAAAAATCCCCTTTCTGAGGGATGAAAAATCCGCCGGAAATGACAAATTCGCCGGTAATTCCCGTTTGCGGCGGATTTATTATTTTGACTAATCAAACTACAAAATCCGCCGGAAGTCCTTCCACCAATAGAACCCGCCGGAAATCCCACTTTTTGAGGGATCCTTATCCGCTGGAAATACGACAAAATCCGTCAGAAATCCCTGAACCAATTAAATCCGCCGGAAATCCTACTTTTTGAGGGATCCATATCCGCCGGAAACCCCAAAATCCGCCGGTAATTCATATTTTCGGTGGATTTCAAATTTATGGCCGTCGGACCCGTCATTTCTATATATACTCACCCATCTTCACTTCACAACTTCTTCACTTCACAACTTCTTAACTTAACAACTTCTTTACTTCTTCAAATCCGAAATTTGTCTCTACAAAATCTCTTGCTCTCTTTGACACATTTCTTCTAAGGTATGTTTATAACATGATGATGGTTTAAAAGTTTTAGTTTTTGTATTGTTTAATTACTAACAATGGCACAATTGTTTGTTTCAGAGTTGTTTGGGTTTTGGTTCGTTGTCTGTTTTGTACGAAGGAGTGTGAGATTAGCATCAAGCCAAAGTCTTCTCTTCACTCCAAGTTAGTTATCGAAGTTATTAGTCGTTAATGTATTTTTTAATTTCGTTTTTACTTTCTGTTGATATTTTTAATTTATGTTATTATTTTAAAAAAATTTAAATAAATAAATAATAAAGAATAAATAAATACGAAAAAAAAATTAAACTTAATGTATTTTTTAATTTAGTTTTTACTTTCTGTTTATATTTTTATTTTATGTTATTATTTTAAAATATTTTAAATAAATAGATAATAACAAATAGATAATAAAGAATAAATAAATACGACAAAATTAAAGTTAATATATTTTTTAATTTAGTTTTTACTTTCTGTTTATATTTTTAATTTATGTTATTATTTTAAAATATTTTAAATAAATAGATAATAAAAAACAAATAAATACGAAAAAAAATTAAAGTTAATGTATTTTTTAATTTAATTTTTAGTTTGTTTATATTTTTAATGTATGTTATTAATCTAAAATATTTTAAATAAATAGATAATAAAGAATAAATAAATACGAAAAAAATCAAAGTTAATGTATTTTTAAATGCTGTTATTATTTTTTGTATAAATAAATGCGAATTAGGCAAAATATATCTCGGGGTCCCTTAACTTATTTATTTATAACGAATAAGTCCCTTAACTTTTTTCTATAACGCATAGGTCCCTTAACTTGTTTATTCGTAACGAATAGGTCCCTTAACTTTTTTTTGTAACGTATAGGTCCCTTAACTTTTTTTTTTGTAACACATAGGTCCCTTAATTTTTAAAAACGTAACACTGTTGCGCCTTAAAATTTCTCCCATAAATAAGTTAAAAGGGACAATAGTGTTACGTTTTTAAAAGTTAAGGGACTTATGCGTTAGAAAAAAAAGTTAAGGGACCTATTCGTTACAAATAAATAAGTTAAGAGACCTGGAGAGATATTTTGCCATGCGAATTATTACTATTTTCAGTTTTTTATTAATTTTTAGATAAATACGAAATAAATGTATTATTCACTTAATATATAATACAACATCAATACAATAGAGTTATTAATATATCTATTATTTACTAATAGAGTTATTAAAATATATATGTATTAATTACTAATAGAGTTATTAATAATATATAATAAAATAAATTAACATGTGTTTAATTTATTATAATAACATGTACGTAGATAATAACATGTATTATAATAACATGTACATAGATAATAACATATTTTATTAACATGTATTTAGTAATATATATTAAAGTACAGTTTGGGAAAAACCTATTAATTTATTTATTGTTTACATTGTTAGTGTATATAAATATGTGTATGGGTATATATATATATATATATATATATATATATATATATATATATATATATATGTGTGTGTGTGTGTGTGTGTGTGTGTGCGCGCGCATGAATATGTAATAAATTAATATATAGCTAGATAACATTAATTTTTATTGAACTATAGTACGTAGTTCTCGAAAAGATGGATCATAGTTGGATGTATGACCGGTTGTTTCCTGGAAGAGCTGGTTTAAAGCGGCATTTTGTACAAGGAGTAGAAGAGTTTATTTTTTGTGCTAAGCAGCACGAAGAAATTGCGCAACAAGGCGAAATTAGATGTCCGTGCTTGAAATGTTCATTTCAATTTATAAAAAATCATGATGAAGTCAGAATGGATTTGTACAATAATGGGATTAGGCCAAATTATTTTATATGGAGTCGTCACGGCGAAGTAGGAGCAGGGGTAGTTGTTCGTGCAGTTAATTTCCGGTTGATGTAGTAGCTCCCACGACAAATAGTTATCCAACGGCTACGACATCTGGAGGAGGAGAAATTATTCAACTGTTAGAAGTTTATCAGAGAATGATATCTGATGCGGTTGGAGTAAATTTGGATTTTGAAGAGCCAGAATATGATGCTGAGGAAGTTCCAAATGAGGAAGCTCAAAGATTTTACATGTACTTGAGTGAAACAAATAATCCATTATTTGAAGGATCTAAAGACTCTAAATTATCAATGTGTGTTCGGTTGTTGGGTCCTAAGTCTCAGTTTAATGTTGCTGGGTTGTGTATAGAATATATGACCAAAATGATGTTGGATGCAACTCCCGTTAGAAGACTTTTGCCGCAGAGTTATTATGATGCTAAAAGATTGGTATCAAAGCTTGGATTGAAATCTAAAAGAATTGATTGTTGTGTCTCCGGTTGCATGCTCTTTTATAACAATGAGTTTGGCATAAATGATGGAGAGTTGTCGGAATGCAAGATTTGTGGAGAGCCACGCTACCGTGCCAGTAGGAGAGGGATGAGTAGAGGCAAATTGGTTCCACGAAAAGCAATGTTCTATTTGCCGCTCATACCAAAGCTACAGAGGATGTTTACTTCAATGGAGACCGCGAGTAAAATGACGTGGCACCATCAAAGTAGAAACAATTCTGGTGAATTACGTCACCCATCTGACGGTGAGGCTTGGAAGCATTTTGATCGTGTTCATCCAAATTTTGCAAGTTATCCACGGAATGTTCGGCTTGGTTTATGCTCTGATGGATTCACACCATATATTCAAGCCTCGGCAACACCGTACTCTTGTTGGCCGGTTATTATTACCCCGTACAACCTTCCTCCAGAAATGTGTATGTCTAAACCATACATGTTTTTAAATGCAATTATTCCAGGGCCAAGTAATCCAACAGCTGGTATTGATGAATATTTGCAACCGTTGGTTGATGATCTAAAAAGACTGTGGAATGGTGTTTTAACTTATGATGAGCACGCAAACAGAATTTTGTGATGAGGGCGGCTTTGATGTGGACGATTAATGACTTCCCTGCATATGGAATGTTGTCTGGTTGGGGGACACATGGTAAGATGGCATGTCCGATTTGCATGGTTGACACAAAGGCTTTTACTCTTAAATACGGAGGAAAGACTTCGTGGTTTGACTCGCACCGTAGGTTCTTACCTATGGATCACCCTTTCCGAAAGCAGAAGTATGCATTTATCAAGGGATATGTTGAAACAGATGGAACTCCTCGTATTTTGACACCGGAGGAAGTTTGGGAGAGTGTTAAGGATATTCCTCCTGTGGAAGTTAAAGCGGGTGTTGTTTCTCGTCCAGAAGGCTGTGGACAATGGCACAATTGGACAAAAAAAAGTATTTTTTGGGAACTTCCCTATTGGAAAGATAACCTATTGAGACACAATCTCGATGTGATGCATATAGGGAAGAATTTTTTTGACAACATATTTAACACTGTCATGAACGTGAAAGGTAAAACGAAAGATAATGAGAAAGCTAGGAGGGACATAGATCATTATTGTAGACGGAAGGATTTGTTGTTGGTTGAGCAAGGTACTAGGACATTGAAACCTAAAGCCAGTTATACTTTATCTACCGAACAAGCGAAAGCAGTTTATCGATGGATAAAAGAGTTGAAAATGCCAGATGGTTATTCTTCCAATTTATCTAGATGTGCGGATGTCGATAATGGGAGGTTGCATGGGATGAAGAGCCTTGATTGTCATGTATTCATGGAGTGTTTACTTCCCATCGCTTTTAGTTCGTTCCCGACACACGTTTTGAATCCGCTTATTGAAATTAGCCAATACTTTAAGAATTTGTGTTCTGCAACGCTAAAAGTTGATGATCTTACAAAAATGGAACAAGACATCCCACTTATCTTATGCAAGTTGGAGAGAGTATTTCCGCCTGGTTTCTTTGATTCTATGGAGCATCTACCGGTGCATCTCGCATATGAAGCTAAACTTGGCGGACCTGCCCAATACCGATGGATGTATCCGTTTGAAAGGTCAGTTTATTAATTATCATAATCGATCTAGCAAAGAAAGAAGTTTATGTTTATTATATTAATTAACATATCGTTTTCTCTAGGTTCATGGGTGATTCCAAAAGATCGGTGAAAAACAAAGCTAGAGTTGAAGGATCGATATGTGCTTCTTACTTACACCGTGAAACAACCCATTTTTGTTCTTATTATTTCAAGAGTGAATTTGCTCCAAGAAGCAGTCGAAATGAAATGGATATTGATTGTCCAAGACATCATTTAGCTTTGTCTGTCTTTTGTCTACCTGGTCGTCCATCTGGGAAGGAGTCAATTCACTGGCTAACCGAAGCAGAGATAAATTCAGCACATGTTCATGTGTTGATAAACTGTTCTGAGGTGCAACCATTCATTGAGTATGTATTCCTCAAACGTGCATTAATTAATTAATAATTATAACTATCAATCTACTAATTTAATGACGGTTGTGTAACAATTAATTATCTTTTTTTAATTAGGGAATTTTTGTCATCAGAGGGAGTAAGTGAAGATCAATCCTCTGCTTATATTAGTGCACATTTTCCAATGTGGTTTAGGCAACATGTTTATGCCCTCCCACCAACTCCTGCCAACCAACACCTGAGGAACTTATCCGACGGTTCTCGAAGATATGTTAGAGAATGGCACACATACTTTGTTAATGGTTACAAATTTCACACCAATGAATGGACACAGGGCAGAGAAACTATCAATAGTGGTGTTTGCATGAAGGGTGTCACTAAAGGAGGTGAAGATGATTTTTATGGAGTTGTTCAACACATATACGAACTTGCGTACCCCCATCTAGATTTTAATCAGAAGGTAGTGGTTTTTTATTGTAATTGGTTTGATCCGTCTTCTCGAGGAACAAGGGTGAATCAAAAGTCAAATACAGTGGACATTAAAATGAGTAGTAGATATCGACTGTATGATTCGTTTGTCATTGCACAAAATGTGAGACAAGTCAATTATGTCCCTTATCCATCAACACGGACTGATAGGCGTGGTTGGTGTGTTGCAATTAAAACAAAACCAAGAGGTCGCGTCAAGACAAATGATGACACAGTGGAAGATGTGCCATATCAAATGGATGAGATGGCTAATGTAAATGAAGTGATTCAAGTTGAACCCATCACTCGTTTATGTGATGAGTCAAACACCGGCGACGAAGTTGATGATGAAGATGATAATGAAGATGCAGCAGAGCACATTGGTCCATCAAGAATTCATGACTCCTATGATGATGATGATGATGATGATGATGATGATGATGATTTTGAGAATGAATATGATTCCAATTAGCTTGTAGTACTTAATTTATGCATGTTTGTTGCATTTAATTATATGGATATCCAATATTAATTTGTGTTTATTTCATAATATAATTAATTAGTACAATTTATCTTTTGGTGTTTAAATTATTTAAGTCTCCTTTTTTAATATTTAAATCTATATATATATATATATATATATTTCTAGATATATACAGTCATATGGCTCACTCAGGATCTGGGTCTGATCATGATGACACATATGTTCCTCCACCTGCGGAGGAGAATGTTGGTAGCAGTCGACGTAGGAGGAAGACTTCTACTCAACTTGGGCGTCGTCAGCAGCCCGCTCGTGTTGTTGTTCCTAGTGACAGATATGTGCCTCGACCTAACACAGATGGAGCTTCTACTAGTGCACAGCCAGTGATTCCTGAGGGTACCGAGGGCGTAGCCCCAGTACATGTTGATGCTGCTGGGATACGCACATATAACATTGACAAGGAGGTGGTGAGGTATACGCTTGATGGCCGTATCATTTTGGAGACCGTTGGTGACTCGTAAGTATAAAATTTAATTATAAGTAATTTAATATTATTCTCTTTGTCTTTTAATTATATTTAACGTTGGTGTAACAAAATTCATCTCTTTTAATATTGTACAGGTTTCTTCCTTCAAAGAAAGTGCAAGTGTAGTCGCACAAACAATTAGGGAGAATTTTAATAAATGATGGAACAATTGGACAGCTGTGAGGAAAGATGAACAGGCAATTGCGTCGATGTTAAATTCATTTTTAGTAAGTTTTAATTCTACAAAATAATTTTTAATTATTTTATTATTTATTTCTTTATATTTAATAATATATAACAAACATAATTGTATATTTTTAAAATAGGAAAAATGCACATGGTTGCCGGAGGAGCAGGAAGAAATGGAGAGAGTGTTTCATAAGCGGTGTTCTCATCGTTATTCTGAATTATTAAGGACGGCACGATTAAATAATGACAAGCCGTCTTATATGCCAGATTCAGCATGGGATCAGCTGCAAGAGTATTGGAAGACACCAAAATTTCTAGAATATTGTGAAACTGCCAAAAAAAACAGGGCTTCTGATAAAGGTCGCGCTGCACACACACAGGTGGAAGCGTTAATGCTGCAACCCATCATAGGCATTTGGTAAATTTCTTACTTAATTAATTACATATTATTTAACAAGTCATTATAATTTTCATGTGTAATATTAATTAATATATAACATTATCTATATAGGAGGCGATGCATCAAAGGCCCGTTACTTTGCTCGAGTTGTATTGCTACCTTCACGTACGGGAGGACACTGGTGAGTTCATTACTGATGAGGCGAGGGCGGTACAGGTAAAACTAATTTTACAATTATATATATATATATATATATATATATATATATATATATATATATATATATATATATATATATATTTATGTTTATCTTTAAATTATCATTATTTTATTAATTAATAGTTATTCATTTCTTGGTTATTATTTTTTTAGGAGAACTTTGAGGCTGGGATGTCTGAGTACCGTGAGACTCAGCAGGAGAGTAGTACTGAGGGTACAGAAGTTGATCCCGTGGAGGAGGCTAGAGCGGCTCGTGAAATCTGGGAGAAAGCAGTTGGTCCACGAAAGAGTAATCGCCTCGTAGGGTCTGGTGGCATTGGACCTTCTGCTTTCAGAACAAGTGTTATTCCGAGTATGTCAAGTTCTGGATCAGCTGGGAGTACTGCCCGCTCATATAATCCTAGTACTTTGAATGCTGTGACTGAATTGACCGCCCAGTTGAGCCGTGATTTTGCTGAGCGCCAGGAGCAAAGTGCACTGGAATTGCAGGAGCTTCGAGAGCGGACTAGGTTAGCTGAGGCCCGCATGGAGGAGCAGACTAGGATAAATGCAGAGCAATCTAGGCGATTGGAGGAGCAGGAAACGTTAAACCAGGAGCGCTATAATCAGTTGTTGAGTCAGCTGTCGTCTCAGAAGCAGTCTAGACCATCATCTTCACATATGTCATCCTACCTGCCACCGCAGCAGCATTTTGGCGGTGCCTTTCAGCCATGGCCTCAGTACCCGCAGCAGTATCCACCCCAGCACCAGTATCCACCTCAGCAGCAGTATACACCCCAGCAGCAGCAGCCCGTATACACCCCAGCAGCAGCCATACCAGCAGTATCCACCCCAGTATCCACCTCAGCAGGTTCAGCATTCCCAACAGCAATTCAACTCAAGTATCGATTTGAATAATATCGATAGTATTGGTGCTTATCTTGCATCTGATGACGGCACAGGTGGCGGCTATTATAATCATAGCTATGATTCAGACCAGCTCCCACCCCAGTAGCTTTCACTTTGTGTTATTTTGTTGTTTTGGATATTTATGTTTTAATTTGTATTGGTTATGAATATTAATTTGCGTACTTTGTTGGAATCTTTAAGTTTCAATTGTTTGGATAATATATCGTTTTAAAACCGGGTATTGATTTTGAATCGTATTTTTAAGTATTATATTAATTTATTATTTTAATTTAATTATTAATTTTTATCTTAAAAACAAAATAAATTTTCACAATATTTTTAATTTAATGTAATAAATAATGTTATTAAATATATTACCAAATATAGTAATATATTTAATATTTTTATTAATTAATTTTAATATTAAAAATATATTATTAATTTAATTTTATTTAATTCGTATATTTAATATTTAATTTATTAAAATTCGTATATTTAATATTCTTATTAATAATTTTTTTAAAAATATATTATCAATTATTAAATCAATGATATTTTTATTATTAATTTTTTAAAATATATATTACTAAATTTATCAAATATATTTCTTATTTATTTATTATTTAATTCATTAAAAAATTCGTATATTTAATATTTTAATTAGTAATTTTTTAAAAAATATATTATATTAAATCAATAATATTTATTTATTAAAATATATATTACTTTATTACATAATATTTTAATTATTAATGCTTATTAATAATTTTTTATTAAAATATATTATCAATAATTAAGTCAAAAATATTTTTATTTTTAATTTTTTAAAATATATATTACTTAATTTATTTTATAATTCTTATTTATTTATTATTTTATTTTTTAAAAGAATTGAAACATTTTCGACGGATTTAAATGTATTTCCGGTGGATTATTTATTTTTTAAAAAAAATTAACATTTCCGGAGGATTTGTTGTATTTCCGGCGGATTTTTTTATTTTTATTTTTAAAAAAATTAAATTTCCGGCGGATTTATTGAATTTCTGGCGGATTATTGAAAAAAAATAAATAATAAAAAATTTCCGGCGGATTTTTGAATTTCATTTTTTATTTGCTTTGGTATTTCTGGCGGATTTTGGGGATTTTTCGGCGGATTTGACTTGCTTTTCCGGCGGATTGTCCCTCGGAAGTTTCCGGCGGAAAATCCGCCGGAAACCGTTTGATACCATGATTTTACCGACGAATAAAATCCGCCGGAAAGTCCAAATTTCCGGCGGATTTTGGTCTTTTCCGGATGATTTTGGTCGCCGGAAAGTCTAGTTTTTCTTGTAGTGTTATCAACCTTGTCCTCATGACGACTTTCTTCTCCGGTTTTAGAATCGGACTCGGAACTTGACCCCGTATTTTCTGACTTTTGGGTCCTTGAGCTTCCTTGCTTCTCCCCAGATTGAACTTCTTCAGTTGACTCCGATTCTATCATCACAACGTCGACTTGGGGCTCTTTGTCGGAAACATCCAGCACTTCCACATTCTCCTGAACCCTGCTATCAGACTCGTTTGTTGCGTTGAGCAAAGAGTGCTGTTCGACCTCTAATTCATCTTCGACCTGATCAGTCGTACGAGCCGACTCTGGGTGATCTTGAACTTCTGGAATAATAAGCGTAGGGTTTTGACGATGATCTCCCGAGTCTCCGGAGGCCATCAGTTTTGCGTATTGAGGACTTTTTTTGGTATATATCATTCGGGTTTGTGTGGTTCTCACCAGATTGGACCTATAGGAATGGGGGCATCGTAATGTCAGGGATAGCAACTTAATGGGTTCACGGCGAAGTTGAATCCAAACCTGACGACCCCCACCCTATAAAAATTAAAAAGACAGGGGGAAGTCTGACGGTAAAACGAAAAAAGAAAATGTGAATAAATCTAACCTTGTTTGGCAGAAGATGTTGCAGCTCGGCCTTACGAACTCTAACTACTTGAATCCACTGAAGTGGCGCGACTCTCACCACGATCTTCTAGCTCGCCAAAGGAAGCTCGGAAACCAAGATCGGTAATCAGAGCAGATTGAAAAACAACGAGAAATGAAGGAGACTGAACCCCTATTTATATCAAAGGTCATGGATTGGGCCTGAATCGAATCGACACGTCTAATCAATGGCCTTAAACACGCCCACGAATAATGAAACGTCGCCATCAATAGCCGCCATTGGAAAACGTGTCTTGTCAGCTGCATTTAATGCCGGACACGAAAAACGAAGCGCCACTTTTTGCAACGGTAAACTGTTGAGTTCCTCACATCGGCATCGGAACCTCGGAACGAAAGCGAACCCGGGTCGGCATACATCGAATCTGTGGGCAACGTCACCTAAGGTCGGACTCGTCACGATAAGTAATCCCGGCAACCCCAACGTCCGTTTGATTTGCAAGTCAAGGTCGCCCTTCAAGCGACCAGACTTGGGGGGCAACTGTTATGGATAAGGCCCATATTTTGTTATTATGAACTAGGCCCATTATCAAAGAGGCCCACATCAAAAGAAAATCCAAACATCAATGGCCAAGATCAAATGGCCTGATCCAACGGCCCTAATTCTCTAGGTCGAACTCCACCAAACTCTATAAATACTCATCCAATGCCTCATTAATGGTAAGCAATCTCTCTCACTGATACACCTGTGATTGACTATATCCCTGACTTGAGCATAGGAGTGTTTTTGCAAGTACCACACCCCACCTCGGGTCGGACTATTGCAGATCAAAGACTTTACCTACCAACTATCTCAGAGCTTCATCCAAGATCGGAGATATGGTACAGAACACAAAGATTGATGTATGATGTAGATCACCAAGGGCTAAGTGTGACTCTGTTTTGAATTAACGGGTTTGCAATTTCTATGCTTTGAATTTGAAAATAATTCTTCAATATCAATTTAATGAAGATTACACAAATCTTTTTGGATTCCTAGTCGTTCTATGGATGCTGAACTTATTAACTTGAAATTTGATAAAAGAAGCCAAACTGGGAATTTGTTGAGCACCATATAAACCCTCTTTCTTCTAGATTTGGATCTTGGTGTGGCATTGTCCTACTACAGTATGAAAACAGTACAATTTTTATCATATTTGTAAGCTCCGGTAGTTATATCCTAGTTTGTAATGGAGTGTTTCTCTGATGTTCTTCCCTTTATATATTTAAGGTTTTTTTTACAAGTTTAAACTCTGTGATGAAAGTCCTCTATATTGTTTTTCAATTGGGTAATTTGGTTAGTGGATTTTAGGTCTCTCTATGATATTTATGATATTTTACTTATACTATCAACTATATAGGAACAAGTTGTAGTGACAAGTGATGGTACACATACTTTTAATAAAAGTCATAATGAAACCTAATCAAGTCATAATGAAACCTAATCAAGTCATAATTTGTGCCACTAAAAGACAAAGATCAGATTCTATAGGTGACGCAAGATTTGATTTACACACCTAGTATAATTATCATATGAATTTCCCTTAGGAGCAGGAAGAAGGCAAGCTCAAAAAAAATAAAATAAACAGAAACACCTTATGCAGCTCAATAACATGATATTAATTAGGTATCTGATGGGATTCTAACATAGATTGCAAACCACAATGTCCAAATAGCAACACTTCTGCCAAGGAAATTTACAATCAAGCACCATAACTCAAGCAAAATAAACTGTGGTTTTAAATTGAACCAATAAAAATTGACACAAAAACACGAGTGTCAAATTTACTACAACTTTGTTTTAACAGAACACCTCCATAAGATGTTGGCTGAGAAGAGTTTCAGAATCCACCCTAAGTCTATCCTTTCACTAATTTTTCCTGAAAAATGCAATAAATCATATGAGAAGCTTTACACATTAAATTCGATAATCAATCATTAAATTCAGTTTTTTATATGCATGAGGGGCTTACAGTCAATGTAGTCTTCCACTCTTCCTTGAATTTTTCTCCAAGCTTGTACCACTCATTTTGAATGTTTTCTTGTGTTCTCAAGGCCTCTTCCATTTGATCCTTTAAATCAGGCATTTGTTCCTTCAACTCATCCCTTTGAGCCTTGAGAATATTTTCTTCTTTAGAAACTATTTGTTTTGTATTGATAGCAAGTGTCTTGGATGACTCGAACAAAGATATGTTAGTGTTTATTTCATTTAATTCGTCCTCTAGCTCCTTCTTTCTTTTTCCCATTTTCTCCAGCTGGTTTGTTAACTCATTTTCTAAAGAAAATAGTTTATTGAATTCATCTCTCTTTGCTTGGAGGTCCTTTTCAATCTCATCAACTTTGAAGATGATAGACTGTGTAGCATCGAGTTTTCTTGAGGCATTAGTGTAGCTTCGACTCCACTGAGTTAACCTTCTAGAAACTTGTTCTATTGAGTTTCTCATCTTTGTGGAAATATCATTATTTATGGACATCTCAGAGGTATTTAAGAGAAGTCTTCAAAAACTTCCACTGTCTAAAATCCAATATATCACAAAAGTCTTTCAGGAGCAAGTCTCTTACTCTTTTTATGGCTTCTTTGGTCTGTTCACCAGGTAATTGAGTGGGGGATGTAGCACTTTGAATCTCCACATCTAAAAGAAGAAGAAGATAAAGATGAATAAAAATGTTAGCCATTTTAATAATGAAAAGTAACTAAGCATCATTTTCTAAGTAGCGTGTAAAGGACCTTAAATTCCTTTTACTTCAACTACTCATTTATTCTGGTAATATTTGATACTATTGTCTTTCCAAATAAAAAAACTCGGATGCAACCAGATATTTATTTCAATAAATGCAGACTAGCTATCACCATAGAGATAACAACAAGTTTGTACTGAACAATTATTATAGTTCTTTCATATTGTTCTAAAAGAAACAATCCATGTGTACGGCACAGACACAAAAACAACATGTATAAATTTCCTATCCCTTATGAAATTCAATACTTCCAGACCTCCATTTCTCTTACAAATCAGGTAAGGCATATATCAGCTATTCATGCTTCACAATTTCAATTATCTAAATGCAAATCTAAGCATATATGTTCATGACCATAAGACAAATCTAGTCCAAGTGCATGTACGAACTTTATATAAATTCATTTGTCAAAAAAAACTTCATATAAATTCTTTTTTTTTTGACAGGAAACTTCATATAATTTCTTAAAGAGCATACTTCATGCATATAGCACAACACCAAACATCAAAGATTGAACAGCAAACGAGAATTTTGTGCTTGAAATCGGGGTAATTACATTACACTGACCTTTGACTATGAGCTTTGGAAACTTAGCGCAAACGTTTAAGTGGCGGTTCAAATGGTAGCTTCCACATCTAGCTTGTAATAACGTTCCACAATGCTTGCATTGAAGTTTCTTACCATTCAATGTTTCAATGCGCTCCATTTCTTTCATTGCATCTTCAAATGACAACTTTAGGCTCTTAGAACTAGGAAAGTCTTTTCCATAAGTCATTTTATGCTGTAAAAAAAAAGTAAAATTAGCAAATGAAACATATCAAATGGACGAAATATATTTAAAAAACGCTTGGATTACATTACACAATCACAATCAAAAAGACCTAATTAGCATTTATGGTTAAATACCATGAGTATTTAGACAAAAATTTGATGTACCAAAAAAAAATCAGCAAAAGTTATTTTGTCTATCCCATTGAAATGCTCAAACACCAAATTCTAATCCTCCTTTCATAGGGAAAAAAGTTACTGAATCTACAATTCCATGGGAGAATCAAGATCAAACACATAAGAGACAAAATGGGAGAAAAGATAACACTACTAGAAAATGTGTTTTTAGCATCCATTCTTTGGTGTCGGCCACGACACCGACGCTACGCTATTAGCGTCGAATTTGCGTCGGTCAGGCCCACGCTAGCCCACGAATTTTCATTTTCTTGAAAAAAAGATTTAGCGTCGGTCGTGGCGGACGCTACGTTGGATTTAGCGGACGCTAATTTTATATTATTTAAATACTGTAGTTAGCGTCAGATGGTGGACGCTAAGTTATATTTATTTACCAAAAACCCTAACTTTTCATTCTTTTTCCCTTTTTTACCCATTCACTCAGCCTTTGCCTCTCTTTCTCTCTCAGCGCTCTTTCCCTCTCACTCACAGGTCACAGTGTTCTTCTCCCTCTCACTCACAGGGTTTCAGTCACAGGCTCACAGCACTCTTCTCCCTCTCTCACTAACGGTTCGTTCTCTCTCTCTCTCTCTCTCTCCCTCTCTCTCGGTTCGTTCTCTCACTCTATCTCTCTCAAAAGAATTCTTTTTGACAATTTTTATTCAGTTGAGCTGGGTTTGTGGATTTGTGTTTGTAGGGTTTTTTTGATTTTGTGTATTTAGGGTTTAGGGTTTGTTGATTTTGTGTATTTTCCCCAGTTGAGGTTATCTCCATTCAAGTGCCTCTTATCAGTTGACAAAAAAGAAAGGTTTCAGTCCAGTGATTGATCAGAAGTTATTGAAGAATGATATATGTACTGATTTGAGATTATCTCCATTCAAGTGCATTTTCATCTTCCCGAAGAGAACAATAGAATATTTGATTGCTTAGACACTTTTATAAGCCACTTATACCTGTGAATGCTATACATCCTCATATATAGTGTTGTGACAATTATGCTTTTTGGAAGAGAACTTGACTTCTTGAAATCTAAAATATGAGGATGGGAACTAAAGGTCTGCATATTTTAGTTTGAAAAAGTGGAAGCTTTTGAAATCTTCTTGCAAAATGAGGATTTTTAATTTCGTTTTCACTCTCAATTCAACCGTTCCATTGATAATTCTCTACTTGAATTTGGATTTATTGTCATCAACCCTTTTTCTTCCTTGTGTTCTTGATAAGAAATGAATGAGCCCTTAAATTTTTATTGATTAAGACTTTCTGTTGAATTTGGACTTAGGGGCTCAATTTTTTGGATTTGAACAGGGCCTCAAAATTGTTTGAGACGGCCCTGTTGATTTTGTGTTGATGGCAATTATTTTTCCTCACCGGAAGAAGGAAATCATCAAACAAGCTTCTAGGTGACTTGGTTCTCGTCCTTTCTCAGGTACCTCTTCATTCTGATTATCACTTCGTTTTTTATTAATTCATGGATGCCTTTTGAATTCACACCTTCACGGCATCAAAAGAATAAATGGTGCTTTATTTGTTGATTTTTAGAACCTCAACTCTTTTTGATGAACTAATTGATTTCTCTTTATTCCTTTATTGTTAAATTGAACTGTGTGAGACTATGAGGTGATATTCCATACTTTAACTTGTTCGTGATATTTTTGCTGCACTGATTTTGATGATTTTGGAAGAAATTATTTACGAAATTATCTATTGATTCATTGTAAGAAATGAAAAAACTAATATTTCACACTTCACAAATGTATTGAAATTCTTTATTCTTTATGCATTCGATGGGTCAGCTGAAAAAACTAATTAGTGCTTTGACTTTGTTGGTGATTTTACATTACATGTTAGTGCTTCAAGTTGTCTTATTCTGTTCAACATACTCTGATGACACATTTAGTAACTACATTTTCTTTGGTTTGCTTGTTGAATGACACAGGCAGGCACCGAATTCAACTTACAAGAAAAGGGGGAAGCCCTTTGAATTTTAAGTTTGTTGAACATCACAAGGTTAGTACAAGTTAATTTTTTCATATAGTTCCTTAACATTGTTAGTGTTATGTTACTTAAATAGTGAACATTTTTCTATTAATCAATATGTATTAATCAACTTGTAGTTAAGCTGTATCTGTTTATGTCTTAGTCACACTCCATTGTTCCCATTATTACTCAATCTGCTCTCATTAAAATTGATGTTGATCACTCTTCTTCTACTGATTTGTGTGCTTGAATTTGAGTTATGTGATATGGAAATTCTTGGGTTTGATTTATTTGATATGAAAATTGTTTGAGTAAATTAAATTAACAATATGGTCATGTTTATGGTGCTACTTAAGCTTATCATGAAAACATATTATTGTAAATTAATATGAATTTACTTACTATATAAAAAAGTGTAAAAAGGTTTTATATATACATTAATAACTGATGTTTTGTTACTTTGTTAGATAGATAGTAGTTTGGTTTAGTGGTTTGTATTTTTTCTAGCTTATTTAGTGATTTGTATTTTTCTAACTTATGAATCGATTTGACAAGGTAAGTGTTTGCCTTATAGAAAATGGATCGTACTTGGATGTACGATAGGACATATGCTAAGAGACACGGCTTGAAAAAAGAGTTTGTTTGTGGTGTTAAAGACTTTGTGAAGAGGGCCAGGAAGCTACCCATTTGTATATCTGAGGGAGGGATAAGGTGTCCGTGTATAAGATGCAAGTGTAGGAAGAAATCTACGCCAACTAATGTTAGACTTCACTTGTACCGACATGGATTTCAATCAGGCTATTTGATTTGGACTGAACACGGGGAAGTGAACCCCGATCGTGATACAAGGGGTGGTTTGAATAGTAGTGGGCATGTGCATCATGACGACCACTTTGATTCAATAAATCAGATGGTCTTTGATGCTTTTAGGCTGTATGAAGATGAAGATGTCCCGCGTGAGGATGAGTTGCCTAACGAAGATGCAAAGAAGTTTTATGACAAGTTGATATGCGCTAACAAGCACATCTACGAGGGGGCTACACAGTTTATATTGTCAATATCTGTTCAACTTCTGACAATTAGGACTAATTGGCATATTCCACAAAAAGGTATAGATTTTGTTGCTCATATGCTTAATAGTGTATGTCCAGTTCAAGAATGCTTGTCCAAGAACTATTACCAAGCAACACAGTTGGTGTCTAAGTTAGGGCTGAAGGTTGAGCAAATTGATTGTTGCAAGAAGGGTTGTATGTTATATTACAAGGATGATAGCAAGTTATCTGAGTGCAAAATTTGTCATGCTCCTAGATTCTTTCCTCGTAGGATTGGTACGGGAAAGTACAAAGATGTCCCAGTGAAGAGAATGATCTATTTCCCTATCACATTGACTTGGCACTTGAGCTCGTAAGTATTAAACTCAATAATAGCTTTTTAATGACTGTTTTGTTTTGTTTTGTGCTTTATCATTAATTATTGCTTTGAGTTAATCAATTGTGATTGTATCTTGATTTTGAGTATAAAAGAGATTTGCGGCAAGATGAATTATTTTTGAAAACCCACAAGAGGAAATCCAGGGCTTGGGTTGAGCCTCGAGCGGAAAAAACCTATGTAAGTTGTTGCCACTGCTCTGAAATAGGATTGGAAATAAGATTTATTTTCTTCGGTTGTTAAATGCTGAATGTTAAGAAATGGAATTAATCTCTAGTAAGCATTGTTTTAGTTTGTATTTGAGTTTGTGTTTGGCTGGAAAAACATGATAGGTTCTGTTTCTGTGTTTGTGTTTTAATTCCTTAATACTAAATTGATCATATCAAAACATTAATACTCATGGAATTACTGATTTTAGTATGGAACCTGAGAGCTTCTTGTCTTTGTGTCTGACAGCTTCTTGTCTTGAGATATTTCAAATTTCTGTTTTGTAGTGTGAATCTGTTTTGGACCTGTGAATCTGTCTGACAAAGTATATATGTATTGTAGTGTGAATCTGTTTTGGACCTGAATCTCAACATGAATCTTAGTGGCCTTGATTATCTTCCTAAGTCAGCTGCTCTTTCACTCTCTCATACTGATTTGTGGACCATGTTATATTTTGTAGTTTCATGACTATGTTGTATTTTGTAGTTTTAAGATTGTTCGGTTTTATCGTATTTGGTATTTTGGGATTAAGCATTTTGATATGGTATTCTATTTCATGACTATGTTACGAATGCTTTAGGACAGTGGTAGAAAAGATAAAAAGTACATTAGGAGCTGTGGTAGAAAGGAAAAGTAAGAAAATTAATTATTTTTTTAGCGTCGGCCATACCGACGCTACCAAACTGGTTGACTAACCTATTGTTGTTGACCTTAGCTTCCACTTGACCGACACTAGTTTTCAGTTGACTAATTTTTTGTTGACTTTAGCGTCCCCCAGTCCGACGCTAGTTAAATTCGTTGACTAGTTTGTTGTTGACTTTAGCGTCCGCCTGGCCGACGCTAGTTAAACCGTTGACTATTTTTTGTTGACTATTAAGCGTCGGCCTTGAATGTAGCGTCGGCCTGGCCGACGCTACATTTAGTGTCGGCTTAAATTGATGGACGCTACGTTTAACTTCGAGTTGTTTAGCCTCGACACGTGGTCGACGCTACTCCGAGGCTAATTCACTGTTAGCCTCCGCTTTTTGCCTGTTAGCGTCGGTTTTTGGCTGACGCTAAAATCGGTTTTTCTAGTAGTGTAAATTCTCATTTTAGTTATGAATCGTAGTTACAATCTAACTGAAGCTAAGTAGCTTATATATATTGTTAGTCATCTTACCAACTAATCTGAACACATATGTATAGTGAATTAACTCTAATTGGCTAACTATACAATTAAACCGACTTAACTGAACTACAACTAACTAACAATAGGAATTAAATAGATACTTGACTTCAATACTCCCCCTCAAGTTGGAAGAAAGATGTTCTTCATTCTCAACTTGGATGCGAACTCATTGAACTTACTCTTGGGTAATTTCGTTAGAATGTCAGCTAGTTGCTATTGTGAAGTAACATGCACCAAATTTAGGAAACCACTTTGGACATGTTCTCCTATGAAGTGAGAATCAATGTCAATATGTTTTGATCTTTCAGGTGTAGTGGGATTATTTGCCAATTGTATGGCTGATTTTCTATCACAAATCACCACTGTAGATTGGATTTCAACATCAAAGGTTCATTTAATTTCCCCATCGTCAAGTAATTATTTGTCAGTTTCATTTAATTTCACACCCGGATCTATTGGCACATTTGCTAGTAACAAAAGTGAAACCAGTGTCAAGCAATAGTTGTAGTGTGTATTTTATTTGGCACAAATGAATGCCTTGGATCTAGCAATTTCCACTCCTAAGAAATACTTCAATTCCCCAATCACTTTCAATATGAAGTTATTTTGCAGCATATTCTGGACTTCACGAATGAGGGAATTGTTTGGACCAGCCACTATTATGTCATCAACATATACTAATAGGGCAATGAAGTTTGATCTCGAGCCTCTTCTGAATAAAGAGTGATCAGCTGAGCTTTTTTGAAACCTTAGGGTCATTGTCTCGTGGCTTGTCCAAGTCCATATAATGATTTGTTTAATTTGCACACTTGATTCTCCCCCTATATTGAATAGCCAATAGGCAAATGCATGTATAACGCCTCTTGAAAATCTTCATTAAGAAATGCATTATTTACATCCAATTGTAATAGGTGCCAATTGAGTTGAGCGGCCAATGAGAGAAGGATAAGTACAGAAGTTAGCTTTGCCACAGGTGAGAAAGTGACCAAGAAATTTATGCCAGCTTGCTGAGTGAACTCTTGGGCTACAAGCCTCGCCCTATTCTTGTCTAAAGAAGCATCTGCATGATATTTCACCCGGTAGACTGATTTGCATCCTACTTGTCCATGTATTATTTGCCTCCAAAGCTGCCAACTCTAGTGGCGTTTCTTTCTGCCACTTAGGGAGTTTAATGGCTTGGTTGAAGTGTTGAGGTTAAAAAATGGAGGACACGTTATGGATAAAGGATTTGTAGGTTGGTGACAAATGGTCATAGGTCAGAAATTGGTGAATGGGATATCGCACTGAGTTGCAATCAAATTGCTGAAGCTGAATAGGTGGTCTGTGTGACCTGGTGGACCTCCTTAGTGGGGTGTGAATGGAAGTATCGGTTTTTGTGACAGTTTGGGCAGGTGTAGGGATTATAGAAGTGGTTGAATCCTCAGGAAAAGGTTATTGAGTGACTAGTTCAGCTATTTCATGGGATAAAGGAGGATTAGTAACTAATCTAGGTATGAGAGTGTCAGAAAATAATTAAGAGGAAGGCTGAGTTTGATCTACACTATGACAAGGAAAGGTGGTCTCACAAAATATCACATCTTGAGTGTTGATAAATTTGTTTTCTTTAGGGTATATTTGGGAGGGGATTTTGCGAGGGGAAGGGAGGGGAAGGCTTGAAAAAGATTTGCCGATATTTTAATATGTTTTTGCCGATATTTTAATATATTAAAATATATTAAAATTAAAATTTTAATATATTTTAATATAATATTTTAAGAGACATTTTATAACTTCCTCAATTTAAAATTGAAAAATATGCCCTCCCCTCCCTTCCCCTCCCAAAACCCCCTCCCAAACATATAGGGTCATATAATTTGTACCCTTTTAACACCTAAAGGGTAACTAACGAAGAAAAATGGAGTGTAATCGGGTGTGACCTTGTGCAACAGTTCATATGGAGACAAGTCAATCAATGATGGAGAGGGCAACTTGTTTATTAGACGAGTAGTAGTAGCGATACACTCACCCCAAGAATCGAGAGGAACTCTTGACTGGAAATACAAAGCCCTTGCGACATTTAGTAAACGTTGGTACTTTCTTTCCAGCACTGAGTTTTGTTTTGCTATGTGAGGGAGTGAAAACTGGTGAAGGGTACCGTCATTTTGCAAAAGGGGTACCTTCATTTTGCAAAAAGGAACTGAGTTGAAGTACTTTTGCATTATCAGTCCATATTGCCTTGGTTGGTTTGTCAAACTGAGTTTTGACATATTTAAAGAAACCCAAGTGAGGTGCTTTTGATTTGACTTCATCAAAGACACCCAAGTGAACCGTGAACAATCATCAACAATTGTGAGGAAATATTGCTTTGCATCATGTGTTGGCAAGTGGAAAGGGCCCCATATATCACAATGTGCAATATCAAAAGGAAATTCAGACTAATTATTATTTGCATTAAAGGGAAAACAATGTATTTTAGACAAAGGGCATACTGACAATAATTTTTATCGCATATTTAAGAGTAAAAGGAATGAAGTTTTGCAGACAGTAATTGTAAAACATGATCGTAAAAATGGTCTAGCCTAGAGTGCCATAATTGTGCAGTAGAAATAGAAAAGTTATTGCAAGTAATATTGTCATCAAGAGACATGGTACAATTTGAAACAAAATGATGGAAGTAAAGACTATGATGATGCCTACTCGTGCCAATCACCTTCCGTTAGATTTCTTCGTGAATCAATAAGACGTTATCAACGATATATTATAGTCACGGTCAGTGGCGGATCCAGAAAATTTCATTCGTGGGGGCAAGTAAATTATTAACTATCTATAATATTTCATAGAATTAAAATAAAATAAGGTTTTACAAAATACATAATCAGATATGTGACAAAAAAATACCAAAAAAGATATTCAATTACTTCCACAAGTTACAATTGTCTTTCCATAAGTTCCAATTGTCCTCTACATGCTTTCAACTCGGTAAAGATTTGGGCTTACTGTGTTGTATTTTAGCAGTTGAATATTTGTGGGGTCAAACCTAATTTTTTATTGGGGGCAAAAACTTTTTATTGGGTATATTAAAAGTAAATATTTTTTTTGGGTGGGGTCAATTGACCCCACTAGTAACACACTGTATCCGCCACTGGTCAGGGTCTTGATATAGGCATCCAATAGAGATGATGTTGACATGGAATTTAGGAATGCAGAGAATATTTTTTTTAAGTTTTAAACTAGAATCCAATACTACGAATCCTGATGCAATGACAAGAACCTTTTGACCATTTTGGAGGGTGACAAAGGTGTTGGTGAGAGTAGTAAATGAAGAAAATAAGAGACAAAAGAATGCATATATGTGTTGTAGCACTAGAGTCAATTGTCCAATCAGTGGATTGCAAGGCAAAGGAAGCAAAAAGAAGTGAATGGTGGAGGCCCTTCCCAGTTGTACTTGCATATATTGGATCAATTGTTGAAATTGTTGAGGATCCAAGTGTGGTTCCTCGGAAGAAGAAGAAGCAGAAGTGACTTTAGCGATTGGTTTGGAGGAGGTAGTAGCCTTCTGCATCTTGTAACCCGGATGAAATTTGTGCAACTTAAAGCACTCGTCCTTGATGTGGCCCAAAGCACCAAATTGTGAGCACAAGGGACAATCCTTCCTTGGATTCTTGGATTGATTTCTAACAACACAAGCCATCTAGCTAGAAGTTTCATTGGTAGTAAAGTCATTCTCCCTTTGTTTTTCATCTTGTATAACAAGGGAAAAGAGTTTGCTAATATTTGGTAGTGGATCAATGAGTAGAATTTGTCCACTAACGTGACCATCCGACTCATTTAATCCCCTCAGAATAATTAGAACATCTTGACGTTTCAAATAGGCAACTAAGGCATCAGAGCCTCCACAATTACAAGTATTAGGTGGATTGTGTTCAGGAAGGGAATCCCAAAGACCTTTGAAATTGCTGAAATAGAAACTAACAGAAATTGTACCTTGAATGCAGTTCAAGACCTCTCTGTTGAGTTGGAAGCTGCGAGGGCCATTTCCTTGTTGAAAACGATTCTTTAACTTGGTCTAGATTTCAGCAGTAGAGTTTGCATAGATGTCAAGTGAAGCTCCTTTGCGATGAAATTTAATATCCACAAGGTTGCCATGTAATGCTACGAGTCCACTTAGTTGCAGTTGCTTCAGGTTTCTTGATTGTGCCATCAACAAGACCTAATGTGTTTTTGGCGCAGAGACCGACGATTAAGGCGCGACTCCATCAACTAAAGTTATTGCCTGATTCATCAAGGACTTGAGATACCATAACAATGTCTGGATTGTCAGAAGGATGAAGACATAGATCGAGGACTTGCAGTAAGATCGGTGATGGCGATCAAAAACAGAAATCGATTTGAAAATCATTTGAAGAAATTCGCAACAGAAACTCGCAAGAGACAAACGAATTTTCAGAATCAAAATGCCATTGAAAGATCGATTGAAGATAGATTCAACCGAAAGGACGAAGCGCAATCGTGTTTCCGAATGATACCATATTGAATCTACAATTCCATGGGAGAATTGAGATTAAGAGATAAAAAATAAAATAGAGAAAATGGGAGAAAAGATAAATTCTCATTTCTGTTATGAATGGTAGTTATAATCTAACTGAAGCTAAATAGCTTATATACATTGTTAGTCATCTAACCAACTAGTTTGAACAGATATGTACACTTACAATTAACTCTCATTAACTAACTATACAACTAAACATACTTAACTAAACAACAATTAATTAACTAACAGCAGTAATTAAATAGATACTTGACTTCGTAAAGAATATACACATCAATCAAATGATTTATTTCATTCAATATGCAACTTGCATAGAATAATTGTCCAAAGTTAAGTGTCGAGCATAATGAAACATAATGAAACATGCTAGATATATGTTGCAGCAAAATCACTATCTCACACTCATATACATATCCAATAATAAAAATCAAGTACATACGGTTCAACATCAAACAAATTACAAAATATGGATTTAGGCACATGAATTATATATCTTGATCAATAAACTTGGAGAAACAATTTATTGATTCTGTATTCATATTCAACATATTTATAACTAGTAGGCAAGTTCATTATGAAGATGAAATGTTTCATACAATAGAATTGAAACAAAAGAAAGAAAGAAAGAAAGAAAGAAAGAAAGAAAAAACCTTGATTTTAGTGCATCCCTTCCCATTTTGAAAGTTTCTCCCGGCATTGTGTTGAATATCTATATAAGTAGAGATGGAAATGAAACAAAAGATTTTTAAATAGCTATAGCAAAATTGAAATGGTTAAAATATAGCAATTGTTACTTAAAATTAATTAATTAGATTTATAATGAAAAGGTGGAAGATGAAAAGATATTACCTTCATTGGGAGTTGTAGTAGTAGGCTGCTGCTTCTTGAACCTTTTACTAATTGGAAGTTCATCTCCCTCATCATCATCATCATCATATGATGTCCAAGTATGGTTATGGTTCCTCATTTTTGATTCTGCTTTTTTGCTTAATAATAATTCCTTTAAAAAAAGAAAGAAAAAAAAATCAAATAAATTTAACATTAATATTCAAAGCACTAAATTAGTAGAACTAGTAGAAGAAGACTCAAGAAGTGAGAGAATTAGGCAACGAATATACCTATATATACTATAATAATTATCATCCAGTCAAAACAAAAAATATAATAACTAACATCGCATGCTTATTCTCATTGTCACCATTTCAGTTATTCAAGCAATTTCATCCACCATATCATTGTCTCATTTTGATAAGAATAAGTGAAAGCACAATATGCATCATTTAAACAAACATTAGTTGAACTAGTTGAGAAGATGAAGTAACCCCATTACAAAGAGTTCTGATTCGTTCAATTTAAAATTAGTTGAATTATCAACCATCATTATAAGTTTATGGGTTTGTTAAGCAAATGTATTGTTTGCAAGAAGGGTACATGAAGTGATAATTTGGATATGCCAAAGCATCACTGCTATAATATATCTCAGATAGGATGTCATCTCATCTAGCTGCATACCCAAAAAAAATTACTAAAAAAGAGAGAATAAAAGTGATACTATTAAAATATAAAAATGACGACTTAGCATCAAATGACTCAGCAACAAACACAGATGGTAATATTCTCAACATGGCAAGGGCAAAATTGGAAGATAATCAAAAATCAGAATGCAAGGGAGCTGCTTCAACTACAGCTCAGTGAGAACGAAATAGCAAGATTCCCAGATATTTCCTTCTCCACAATTCGGTTACTAGCTGAAGATTTACCCTAGATTTGCTTCTAGATTTTTCCTAGTTTCTATTCTCTTTAATTTCTGTTGCTTGTACTCATGATGCATGCACCCCTTCATCTCACTATAAAAGGGACACTATAGTGATGTACACATCATCGAGTGATAGTCAAATAAAATCATTCAATCTTCTTCTTCATTCATGAAGCATTTTAATTTTAATATGGTATCAGAGCAATTTCTCTGATTACCTCCTCTTTTTCCCTTCCATTTCGTGTCTTTCCCTTTTTCGAAAAGGCTCACAACAACAATGCTTCGAGTAGCGGAGCTGCTGGTGGAGGTCCACCACCAAATGCCAATATTCCGATGTCTCCAACTCAGGATCCAACGAGCCCCTATTACGTGCATCCAAGCGAGGGTCCAAGTTCAGTCGTCGTGACCCCTGTGTTGAGTGCTACTGGGAACAACTACCAAAGCTGGGCCAGATCGATGAGAAGAGCCCTTTGTGGTAAGAACAAACTCGACTTCGTGGATGGCATAATGGAGGTACTTGAATCTTTTCACCCTAGTTACAAATCATGGAATAGGTGTAACATGTTAGCACATTCCTGGATAATGAATTCAGTAGCTGAATCCATAGGGCAGAGTATAGTTTTTCTTGAAAATATAGTTGATGTATGGAATGAACTCAGGGAAAGATTTTCACAAGGTGACTTAGTTAAAATCAGTGAATTGCAATGGGAAGTGTATGCCCTGAAACAAGGTTCCCTAAGTGTAACAGAATTCTTCTCTGAATTGAAAGTATTATGGGAAGAATTAGAAGCATATATGCCTGAGACAACTTGTGGGTGTCCTAGGAAATGTGTGTGCACCACAGGAATTGAACTTGCTCGAAAACATCATAGTTTAGGTAAGACAATCAGGTTCCTAACTGGTTTGAATGAAAATTACTCTGTGATAAAGTCCCAGATCTTGCTTATGGAGCCTTTGCCTAACATGAATAAGATTTTCCCCGTGGTAATCCAACATGAGAGACAACTTTCTGGAAGTGAGGAATCTAAGGTGCTGTTCGCCAACACTGACACTAAGAAGGGACAAGGAAGAGGTAAGGGAGGATACTCACCCAACAACAAGAGTTTTGGCAGGCCATTCTGCACTCATTATAACAAAACAGGGCACACAGTGGAGACCTGTTACAAAATACATGGCTTTCCTCCAAATTGGCCAAAAACCTTTGCTGCAAATACTGCAAACTCTGGTGAATCAAAAGCCAAGGAAGAAAGCAGGGTGGGGATCTCACAATAACAGTATGAAAAACTGCTCAATCTCATCCAAGAGAGCAAGGTATCTCAGCAATCTACCACTAGCAAGGCTAACACGGTAACAAGGATTTCTCCCTTTGAGGACTCACGTATATTTCCTTTGGCCTGCTCTCTTATTTCATTGCACCTAGGCTCTTGGATTGTTGATTCAGGAGCCACTGATCACATATGTTCCTCTCTCATACACTTTAAAATCTATTATGTTGTTAAGCCTGTGAAATTAAACTTCCAAATGGTAGTTCTGTTGTTGCTAAATATGCTGGTACAGTTCAATTCAGCCCAAATTTTCTTATTCATGATGTCCTATGTGTGCCTGGTTTTTGTCTGAATCTCTTGTTTGTACCTAAGTTGTTGATTGCAAATATTAGAGTTGATTTTTGTGGCCCAAAATGTGATACAGGACCTAAAGACCAAGAGGATGATTGGTTCAGGGTGATGTTTGAGGGACTTATATACATGGAGATAGAGACCAAGAAAGCTAATGGAGTAGCTATTAAAGAAGGAAGTGCTAAGCTTCCAGAGTCTGCCTTATGGCATTTTAGACTAGGTCACCTATCACCTAGTAGAATGAAATTAATCACTAATAGTTTTCCCCATGTAAAACCTGATGAGGATTCTACTTGTGATGTATGCCACAATGCTAGACACAAAAATCTACCTTATAGATAAGTGCTAGCCAAGCTACAAAACTTTATGAATTAATACATCTTGACATTTGGGGACCAGTTTCAACTGTTTCAATTCATGGTCACAAATATTTCTTAACTGCTCTTGATGATTTCAGTAGATACACTTGGATTATTTTACTCAAATTCAAGGCAGAGGAAAGTAATTGTGTAAAAACTTTTGTCAACATGATTGAAACACAGTATGAAACCAAAGTTAAAACCATTAGAAGTGATAATGTCCCTGAGTTTCAAATACCTGATTTTTATGCATCAAAGGGGATAATCAATCAAACTAGTTTTGTTGAAACACCACAGCAAAATGGGAGAGTTGAGAGAAAGCACCAACACATACTAAATGTAGGTAGAGGTCTCGTTTTCCAATCAAAACTGCGCAAACTGTTCTGGTCATATGTTGTCCTTCAAGCTACTTATATTATCAATTGTGTGCCTAGCCCTCTTCTTCAAAACAAATCACCCTATCACCTTCTCAATGACAAATTGCCTGATTTAGATACTCTGAAAGTGTTTGGTTGACAATGTTATGCCTCCACATTGCAATCCCATAGAACCAAACTTGAGCCAAGGGGTAGGAAGTGTATATTTCTAGGATACAAAACTGGTGTAAAGGGGGTTGTTCTATTAGATCTGAATAACAAAGAAATATTCATATATCAAGAAACATCACTTATCATGAAAACATATTACCTTACAAAGGGACCCAAACCATTTCACAATGGCACTACATTACTAAGGATTGTTCTAATCATACTGAGGCAGTAGTTGAGTGTGAAACTGCTGCTGTTGAACCTAATTCTGAAGTATGAAGGTCCAGTAGGGAGAAGAAGCAACCAAGGTATCTATCTGATTATATATGTGGTCTCTCAACATCATCATCCAAGCCTTCATCCAAAGGTACACCTTATCCTATCTCTGATTTCCATTCTGTTTGTAATCTTTAACTTGCACAACAAAAATTCTCTACTTCTCTAAGTAATGCCATAGAACCAGAGTTTTATGATATTGCTTGTAAATATTCTTGTTGGGTTGAAGCAATGAATAAAGAGTTGCAAGCTCTTCACAGTAATGGCACATGGTATTTGGTTGATTTACCACCTAATGTGAAGCCCAATGGTAGAAAATGGGTCTATAAAGTTAAGCATAGAACATATGGCTCTATATTAAGGTATAAGGCACGATTAATGGCAAAGGGATACAATCTAGTAGAAGGCCTTGACTTCTTCGATACATTCAGCCTTGGGGCTAAACTCACAACTGTGAGAACTTTGCTTGCTGTAGCATCCATGAAAAAATGGCGTTTGTATCAACTTGATGTCAATAATGCATTTTTACATGGAGACCTTGATGAAGATGTTTATATGAAGGTTCCAAAGGGAGTCCAATGAAGTAGAAATAACCAAGTTTATAAATTAAGAAAATCTCTGTATGGTTTGAAGTAGGCCAACAGAAAATGGTATGAGAAACTTAGTGATTTGTTGATCCTTGAAGGATATAAACAATCCATAGCAGATCACTCCTTGTTGACCCTTGAAAGTGAGGGAAAGTTCACTGCTGCTTGTGTATGTTGATGATGTGATTCTTGCTGGAAATAGCATCACATAGTTCTCCAGAATTAAACAGATACATGACAGAGCATACAAGATCAAAGATTTGAGGTTCTAAAGTACTTATTGGGACTGGAGGCACTACAAGAATTTCGGTGATTTCCGAGGGAAATATCCGTCGGAAAAGCTGGAAAATCCGTCGGTAATAGGAATTTCCGACGGAATTTCCGACGGACAAAAATCCGTCGCATAAACGCTCCTCGCAAACTATTTCCGACGGAATTTTCCCTCGCAAATGCTTCCGTCGAAAATCCCTCGCAAAAGCCGTCGCAAACATCTGTCGCAAATCCCTCGCAAACATCTGTCGAAAATCCCTCGCAAATCCCTCGCAAACATCTGTCGAAAATCCCTCGCAAATCCCTCGCAAACATCTGACGAAAATCCCTCGCTAATCCCTCACAAATTCCGGTGCAAATCCCAAGAAAATTCCGTCGCAATTCCGTCGGTACGCATTGATAAATAATTTTTGAAAATCATTCGGTTACGCATACCCATTCTATTTGCAGTACGACTTCCCTGCGAATTTAATTCAAACTTAGCCTACCAATTCAATAGAAATTCAATCCAAACCAAATAATTTCAACTACCAATTCCAAACCAACATTATAACTAAATATCAAATACTAAATTATATTTCCAAACCAAAGTAACTAAAAGTCACATAAACTATAAGTCCAAAAGCCCATTTAAAACTAACTTAACAAGTGCCAAACAACGATAAGTGCCAAAACATAACTAAAAGTGTCAAACTTCCACAAACTACAACACTAATGTTCAAGTGCTAAAGAGCGTTATATCTAACATATAGCTAAAAGTTTCAAACATCCATAGACTACACACTAATGTTCCATAAACACAAAAAACTCTGATGGAGCATCTTCAAGTCCAGCTCTGAAAATATACCTAACAAATCAAAAATGATAATGTTAAGAATATCATAAAATTCAGAAAACTAAGATATTTTGCACATTCTTTAAAATATAAATTACCTAGATGCCATCAATAACCCTTCTCATAAGCATGGTCTATGTCATCACCATCTACATCATCTGCACCATCCAGGTCCTGGTCCTCTTGGGCGGGCGGGTTGGCTATGTTGGACGGGGTGGTCCTGCTCGGTGGAGGTACTGGAATCCCGACATGACTAAATACATGGTCAAGTAGCTGCTGTTGTCGTGCAAGCTGCTCCTGCTGTTGTGCAGCATGCTCCTGATGTTGTGCAACTTGTGCTGTCAATGCCCGGATGATCCTAAGGTGCTCAGGGGAGAGGCTCGCACTCGTCGAAGCTCCAGAGTCTAACAAATTGGAATACATGTCTCCTGTCCCATACAAGCGACTCTTATAGGGGCCTCCAACAGTGTCTTTCCACAACATCACCTTCAACTTCTCCAACTCAGCGGGATCGACTGGTATATTTGACTGAGACAATCGCCGGTGGAACTCCTCCTATTAAATGCACAAGTTAAAATTAGTCATTGGTAAAAGAATATTTTTGAATTGAAATTATGTTAAAAAGAGAAATATACCTGAGTAATACGAGCACGCTCATCTACAAATTCGCCGGTTCCTCTCCTAATGTGAGTGTGGCGGTGGAGCTCATCCACATGTGGCATTCGCCCCCACTTCTTGGCCTATAATCAAACTTTCATTGTTCTTAAAACAGACTCCATTCCTAAACTTTTTACCATTCCTAAACTTCAAGTCATGTTACATTAAAACAGACTCCATTCCTAAACTTTTTACCATGTGATTCATAGTTTTAAGCAACTCAAAAACTATATGCAGAAGTACAATACCAGTTGAAAGTATTAAGGGTGTGGCGCTGTGACACAATTCATGCTTTGTGTCAAGGAATATCAAAGCAAACCAAGAAAGCAAGACGAATAATTAAACCAGACAAACAAAAAAAAGGCAACAGAATCACAGCCCCTTTATTACTTTTTAGACTTAATTGTAAATTAGTTCTCCATCAATGAGTTTGCAACTATTAATACCATAAGTTTCTAATTGATAAATTATAATTAATTATAATGACATGAAAAGATAAGCTTAAGTGTATACCAATCTCTCAGCATGCTGCAAGATAGAGATAGAGCCTCCAGTGTGCACACTTCCTCCTTTCTCTGATGCTCTATTCTTCTTATTCTGCGCACACTTAGCCAAGTATTTTGGATCATTCCAGTGGTCTTGTAGGCGACGGTAGACTAGTTCTCCCATCCAACTAGGCCGACTCCTTTGCTTGCGGACACCATTGAGCATATCGGCGAGTCGGTCAGCAGCTTTCTTATGAAAAAGCTTCTCGACAACGGCGTCCTGAGACTTACGCCATCCAACTCTCTTCTGCATTGTGAAAACATTTACAAGAAAATATGTTATTAAATAACTTAACAAGTTATTTAAAGGCATATGTTCGAATGTACACTTACTCTAAAATCCTTAAAAAAATGCTCTCGCTCAGCGTCATTAAGCTCACCCCAAGTAGCCCAAGGATAGTGGTACAACTCCTGAATAGTCTTACGGATAGCCGTAGCGGCTACCTTTGAATTAAGGAACCTGCAGAAGTTAAAACAATTGAAGTGATTAAAATACATCATATATACACGACAAAACAAGCATTTAAAAAAATAACTTATAAAAAACTTTACGTACCCTCCACGCTCAACTCGGATGATAGGTCGCCCGTCGGGTAACTCCTCAATCTCATCCTCCTCATGCTCACCCCCCTCAACATCATGAATCTGATCATCATCAGGCATCTCATCATCTCCATGTGCAAATGCCTCTGTCGGTGATGGCGAAGAGGTAGGAGTAGGCACAGCATCTGGCGAATGGGTAGGAGTAGGCCCAACATCTGGCGAATGGGTAGGAGTAGGAATAATACGAATGCCCGGTACCGGAATCATACGATATGGAGGAGTCTGTGACAGTGGAGGAGTCACACGTGCTGAAGAAGTACGATCAGGTACATCCCGAGGAGATGGAGTAGGTGAAGGAGTCACATGTGGCGATGAACTAGAGCCAATATGTAATGACCTGACAACAGAGGTCTGCTGTGGCAACGACGTATGCAAGGACCTAACTCCAGGGGTCTGTTGCATCTGTGTCTGAGGACTCTGCAATGATCTCACTCCGGATGGCTGTGGATCAGGAGTGAGTGTGGGATGCAACTGTCTGACTGTAGATGCACGTACTGGGCGTGTCGGCGCAGAGGTAGATGTCGTAGGAATCTCTGAATAGCCATCTATGTCCCGGACACGAATCACCCTCTTCTTACGACGAGGGGGTGCAGGGACAACAATAGCCTTCCCCTTACGATCAGGGGGTGGTCTAGGTGGTGACGCATCACCTCCACCTGATGCCATGCTGCAGAGGAAACTAAACAAAAAAATCAACATAAACATCAACATAAACACCACTTCTAAAACATCAACATTACTTTTAAAACAACTCATGAAACAATTCACACGCAATTCAAACACAAACATCAATTATAAAACATTACAAAAACACAAGTCTTATATATATATATATATATATATATATATATATATATATATATATCTAATCTTCTGCCCATTCTGCTTCATCATCTTCTTCATCTTCATCATCTTCATTATCTTCATCAATTGTAACCTCATGTGAGTCTTCTCCTTGCAGGTTATTTGGGTCCACTTCTTCACCATAGTTTTCCAAATCACGTAAGTTAGAAATCGACTCAACTTCATTAACTTCATTTACAGGTGACATATCATCCGTCTGATAGGGAACTTCTTCCACTGACTCATCTGCTTCAATGCGGCCCCTTGGCTTTGTCTTGATTGCGACACACCAACCTCGCTTGTCTCTTCGAGTTGATGGATAAGGAACATAGTACACTTGTCTCACATTCTGTGCCATTATAAACGGATCAAACGCTAGATATCTTCTGTCCATTCGTATGTCCACTCTATTATACTTTGGATCCATTTTAGTGCCTCTGGCCGACGGATCAAACCAGCTACAATAAAATACCACTACAGTTTTAGCATAGTCTAAAGCATTGTACTCTAGCTCATAAATGTGTTGGATCACACCGTAAAAATCATCTTCACCTCCTTCATTGACCCCTTTTACATAAACTCCGCTGTTAATAGTTGCTTTGCCTTCCGTCCATGAGTGGGTATGAAACTTGTAGCCATTCATGAAAAATGTGTGATACTCTTTGACTCTTGAATGAGGACCATCAGATAAATTTCTCAAGTGTTGATTGATTGGAGTTGGTTCCTCGCAGTAAACCTACGTATGTGACATACAAATAAGTTATTTCTTGGGGAACACATATTTAAGTTAAGGTTGAGGAACAAGAAACTAAATCAACACTTACTTGTTGTTTAAACCATGCTGGAAAATTTTCGTATATATGAGCAGATGCTTGTTCATCTCTTACGCCTTCAGACAACAAGAATGATCTAATAAAATAAGATAATACGTACTGAATGAGCTGACAGGTATGGACAATTAATTGAATGAAAAGGTTGATATACATACTGAATGTATGGTTTAACTTCAGTGCAATTGATCAACACATGAACATGAGCTGACTTATACTCAGCATCAGTTAACCAATGAGTCGACTCCTTCCCAGAATGACGCCCAGATTGGTCGAAGACTGATAACATCAACGAGTGTCTAACACAATCATTTTGCACTTCATTCCTTTTGTTTGGCAACGTGAAGTTGGTGAAATAATGTGAGAAAAAGTGGGTTGTTTCGCGGTGTAAGTATGATGCACAAATCGATCCTTCAACCCTCGCCTTGTTTTTCACCGATCGTTTAGAATCACCCATGAATCTATAAAAACAACTTGATTAGATGGAAAATTAGATTGACCTCAGATGGAAAAAATGAATTAGTTCCCAAAAGGATGAGTTTGTTACCTTTCAAATGGATACATCCACCTGTACTGAACCGGTCCACCAAGTCTTGCTTCATATGCAAGATGAACAGGGAGATGCTCCATAGAATCAAAGAAACCAGGTGGAAACACTCTCTCCATCTTACATAGAATGAATGAAATGTTCTGTTCCATCCTATCAAGGTCAACATCTCTTAAAGATGCAGAACACAAATCCTTAAAAAATTGACTCACTTCAGTAAGCGGATTTAGAACATGCGTTGGTAAAGAACTAAATGCAATAGGGAGTAAACATTCCATAAATACATGACAATCATGGCTTTTCATCCCAATCATTCTTCTCTTGTTCACATCAACACATCTTGCCAAATTAGAAGAATATCCATCTGGCATTTTGAGTTCTTTTATCCACTGATAAACTGAATTTGTTTGCTCAAGAGTTAACGAGTAACATGCTTTGGGTTTTAGCATCTTTCCATTAGTTTGTGGCTTCAAATTTAAGTCCTTTCGATTGCAGTAAAGAGCAATGTCCATTCTCGCCTTATCATTGTCCTTGGTTTTGCCAGTTATGTTCATCACTGTGTTAAATATATTGTCAAAAAAATTCTTCTCTATGTGCATAACATCAAGATTGTGCCTCAACAAATTATCTTTCCAATATGGGAGATCCCAAAAGATACTCCTCTTTGTCCAATTATGCGCTTGTCCATATCCATCAAATCGAGAAACAAGGGGGTCATCTGTGATTTTTGGCAGATCTCTAACTCTATGCCAAACCTGTTCTGGAGTCAACCTAGGAGGCGGCCCATCCTTTTCAACTACCTTCTTCCTAAATGCGTTCTTGTTCATTCTAAGTGTATGATCATGTGGTAAAAACCTACGATGCGAGTCAAACCAAGAACTCTTACCCCCGTGTTTCAAGGTAAATGCCTTTGTATGCTCCATACAATGTGGACATGCTAATTTACCATGAGTTTGCCAACCAGACAACATGCCATAAGCAGGGAAGTCATTAATGGTCCACATCAAAGCGGCTCTCATCATAAAATTCTGCTTACGTGCGGAATCATAAGTCAAGACACCATTCCACAACCTCTTCAAATCATCAATTAGTGGTTCTAAATAGATATCAATGCCTGCTTTTGGATTATCTGGGCCAGGTATCAAACAAGTCAAAAACATGTAAGGTTTCGTCATACACATCTCAGGGGGAAGGTTGTACGGGGTAACAATAACGGGCCAGCAAGAATATGGTGAAGCCGATGCTTGGATATATGGCGTAAAACCATCAGAGCATAAACCAAGTCGTACATTGCGTGGATCCTTGGCAAAATCAGAATGTACCGATCAAAGTGTTTCCATGCTTCACCATCAGACGGATGGCGCAACACGCCTGAACTTCTATTCTCATAATGCCACATCATTTGCCCTGCAGTGTGTTCGGATGCAAACATTCTCTGCAACCTTGGAATTATTGACAAGTAGAACATTGACTTCACCGGAACTGGTTTATTCTTGCTACTAGTCCCTTTTTTGCGAGCATGATACCTCGGCGCATTACAAAATTTGCATTCAAGAAGCGCACCATCATTTTTTCCAAACTCATTATTATAGTACAACATGTGACCTTTGGGACAGCAATCAATCCTTTTAGCTTCTAATCCCAACTTAGAAACTAACCTCTTTGCCTCGTAAAAATTCTTTGGCAAATTTTCATTCATAGGTGTCACGGCTGACATCATCTCACATATCAAGTCCATTCCCACCTCAGAAGTACTACTCAATGATTTGAGAGCTAAAAGCTTCGCACAAATTGATAACTTTGAGTTTGATGACCCTTCAAACAATGGCTTGTTTGCATCTAACAACAGATTATAAAATCTCTGTGCTTGCTCATTCGAAAGCTCATCCATGTTATCATACTGCTCCTCCTCGAATGGCACATTCACCCCAAGACCGTCACAAACCATGTTCTGCATCAATTCAATTTGTTCACCATATCCCATATCCACAGAATTACTTGAAGCATCCCTCCAATTTTCCCCAACCACTGGGACAATATCAACCCCTTTCTCACCATTACTTGTCCAAATCCAATAATTAGGCCTAAACCCAACACTCTTCAAGTCATCAATTACCTCCGTTGGACTCTTAATCCTTCTACATTCGCATTTGGCACACGGACATCGAATCCCCCCTTCAACTCTAAATTGTTCTTGTCCTATTGCAAAAAGAACAAATTCCCACACGCCATCTACAAAAGATTGTTTCAAACCCGCTCGTTTTGGAAACAACCTATCATACATCCAAAGTCGGTGCGAAGGAGGAAATTCCATTCTACACATTTAAAATTGCAGATATATCAGAGAGAACAATGGATGTCCATCTAGAGAGAGGGACAGAGACAGACATGAATTTAAACGACGGATGTCCATCGAAAGAGAATGGGACATGTAACCTAATACCAAGTAAATACCAACTCATTTGAACAATTTATAAACAGCCAAAATTCATATATAGAGTAAACCAATAAGTTGAACAATATAATTCTCATGTTCAAGCACGAGTAAATACCAAGTCATTTGAAAGTTAAAGAAGTTCATACGCAAAACTAAAAACCAAGTAAAATGAACTCTCATTACCACTAGTATAAAGTTTGAATTAATACACTCAGTATAAAGTTAAAACTAAAATATAAGTTTAAAGAAGTTTTAAGTATAAATTGCTTCTTATTCATCAGTGTTATAAAATTAGTCTATCATATATATATATGGGTTTCATTTGGACAGAACATAGACAAAATGTCCATCCACACGTGTCCGTCTATGGGGGGGATATGATGCAAGTGCAAAGTATGAATATGAAGGTCATATCCTATATCTAGACCATGACAGTTGCAAGTGCAAAGTATGAATATGAAGGTTTTTTTGTGCTTTCTAAGTATAGAATAATAATAAAAAAAACAGAATAATAATAGTGTTATATCATTTTGGTCAAAAAAATAGTGTTATATTAAGACCCACTTCTTATATCAGATTTAGAGACAAAGCTTTAGATATATCAAAAAGACAGATGGGCATATGAGACAAAGCTTTAGATATGTTAGATTTAGAAACAATAATAATAAAGCATGAACAATGCCTATGAAGAGCAAGGCTTTAGCAAGAACAAGAGAAGGAAAATGCCTCTTTTGCACAAAAAAGTAAGATAAAATAGGACAATGTAGTCAAGATAAATGTAACCAAGAAGGAGAATTGACAGATTCTGTTCAACACAAAAAACATTAGAGATCAGAATATCAGGTTTGAATAAACTTAAACCACACATGAAAAAGACCAAATTGAAAGATCAACAACGGCATCATCCTGCAACACTTCATATAAACTATTTACTTTGCTACTCATAATTAATACAGCATATTATGAAAGTGATATTTAATTTCATAAAGTAGATATACATCAGAATCAGAATGATACATAGAAGTTCAATTTCTAAAGAGTAGTTGAGAATGAGAACTGAGTAAAGCAAAAGATTATCATCAGCTAAACAAATAAACATGGTAGCTGTTTCAAATAATAATATAAATATTAAATACATATATTGTGCAGACAGAGAAGATATGAAACAGCTTTATAGACATATAATCACTCAAAATTCTCATGCGTGCTTCAAAAAATTCTGGTGACATCCAATCAGAATCTCACAACTCATCTCATTACCGAAAATCACTCAAAATCTCACACTCAACGCCAAAATGCAAAAGATCATCACATCAGTTTATGAAGTAGTGTTTATGAATAGAGAATAAGAACTTAGATCAGTTTATGAACTTATAGAAAGGAATTGATTCAGAGAAATTTCATTTCATTGAATAATGAATCTGTACATTAATGATTAGCTGCACATCAGTTTATATACAAGTCAATGATGAATGGAAAATTATAACTACCTCTAACAGTAAGTGAACTGAGGCAATCTAGTTAGTTAACTTGCTTCAAACAACCACTTATCTTACATGTTGGCTCCAAAATAAACCATCAAGCACACCTGAAAAAATAAGTATCAAGTACTTTCAGCGGAAATCAAAAATTGACACTGAACCCACAATACACGCCAAAGTGTAGAAAATGTTGCGCATTGCCACAAAAATTTGGTTTATTTACTTCTATCAAAATCAGCAACACTAGCTACCAAAAACTGAAATAACCAAAGCATCTTGGGAACTTCCTACATTCTCCAAACATACCAAACACTACAACGACATAGCAGCAGAACAATGTAAGAATGGAGGAAAAACTGATTTTGAGCTTACAGCACACATAACAAACATTTCAGGGATACTGTATCCACATTATATATCACAAACTAATAATTTAATCTTCATATTGGAAATAATGGTTAATAAACATTGCAGCTAACTGATAAGCATATTTGCCATCAACATGACTAATCTAACACCCATTTAAAACAGCTTTACCTAAGCAACAAAAAAAGATTTTTTTACAAAAGGAAAAACTTTTCTAAAGTGATTATAACTTAAAAATCTCAGCTTCTAATAAAACCCCAAAAAAACCTGTTTCCAGTTTTTTCCAAATCTGAAATTTCTAACCTCTCTCATATATATATATATATATATATATATATTTCTCCAACAAACGAGTGTTAGAACCTAGGATTCATAGGTCAAAATTTCAAATAATAACTTATGAAACACTTAATCAGATTCTTTAAAGCCACAATACAAACTCTAGGAGACCAAAAATTTGAGCAATAATCAGAAAATCCAAAAACAAGAAAAAAAATAAAAAAAATACCTGATTAGCAGTGAGATTGAGAGCTGCAACTAGGTAGAATAAACTATTCACGGGAACACCATATTTCATCAGATTTTCAAATACTGCATAGATGAAGAAGAATAGAAAAATTAGAGAAATTTAGGGCTTTAGGGTTTTCAAAGATAGCAAAAATCTGACCTTGAGAATAGAATAGAAGTAGAATAGAAGAACAATAGTTACCATAGATGAAGAAGAAGTAGTAGAATGCTTGGATTCTGAGTTGGGTCGCACGATGAGTTCTGGGTTTTGGGTCGGACTGCGCGAACGGAGTGGAAGTGAGGAGAAGAAGGAACGGTGGTGACCGGCGACGCGAAGGTGAGAGTGGTGGTCGCCGGCGACGTGGTGGCTGAGAGTGGTGGCTGAGAGTGGAGAGGGTTTAGGGTTAAAGTGAGAGTGAGAAGTGAAAGTGATGGAGTGAAAGTGAGGGTCGTGAGTTTATTTGTTTAGTTTTAAGTGAGAAACGTTTCCGAGGGAAATTTATGTGTTTCCGAGGGAAATTTCCCTCGGAAAGTAGCGAGGGATTTAAATTCCGTCGAAAAGTTAAGCGGGAAATGCCTAAAACACGTAGCGATGGAATTATCCGTCGGAAACGAATGTATTAGCGACTGAAAAAAATCCCTCGGAAATATTTGGTAGGTAAATCAACATATTCTTGTAGTGAGGTTTGTCAATCAGTTACTGGTATTACCGTTTCACAGAGGAAATATTGCCTTGATTTGCGCAGTGAGACAGGTTATTTGGGCGCCAAGCCTATATCAATCCCCTAGGATTCAAAAGTGAAATTGTATCAAGATGATGGAGAGGCATACAAGGATAGAAATTCTTATAGAAGGCTAATAGGAAAGCTGTTGTATCTGACCAATACTAGACCAGACATAACTTTTGCAACTCAACAGCTGAGTCAATATGTTGACTCTCCTATAGTTAACCATTATAATGATGTGTGTAGAGTTCCTAGATCTCTCATAGGTAATCCAGGAAGAGGATTACTCTTTCCTAGAGATTAAGTCTTGCAACTATATGGGTTCTCTGATGCTGATTGGGCAAATTTCCTAGATACTAGAAAGTCTGTCACAGGTCAGGGGCGGATTCAGGGGGTGTTCCTCGTGTTTCCGGGAACACCCAAAAATTCATCTAAAATTACTAAAGTACCCTGCATTATAATATCAGATATTAAATATATAATAGATTTGCGCTAGTTTGAATGGAATTAGTGTGTGGCCCAACGGTTGCGAGTTGGTTGTTGGAGTATTCCCTTCCGTGTTTCTATTCTCACTCCAACCAGTTTTTAAATAATTTTTCTATTTTGTCCGCTTAAAATAAAAACAATGGCCGAATAGAAAATTATTTCAAACGTGAATATGATGAGAATCGAACCCGTGCACCAAGACGCACAAGCAGCGGATAGTCAAATAAAATCATTCAATCTTCTTCATTTAGTGTTTCAAGCTTCTTCATTCATGAAGCATTTTAATATTAATAGATACCTTATTCAATCTACAATTCCATGAGAGAATTGAGATTCAGAGATAACAAAAATAAAATAGAGAAAATGGGAGAAAAGATAAATTCTCAATTCTGTTATGAATGGTAGTTATCTAACTGATGCTAAATAGCTTAGATACATTGTTAGTCATCTAACCAACTAGTTTGAACAGATATGTACACTTACAATTAACTCTGATTAGCTAACAATACAACTAAACAGACTTATCTAAACAATAATTAACTAAAAGCATTAATTGAATAGATACTTAACTTTGTAAAGAATTGACACATCAATCAAATTATTTATTCCATTTAATATGCAACTTACATAGAATCATTGTCCAAAATTAAGTGTCGAGCAAGATGAAACATGAATTATATATCTTGATCAATAAACTTGGAGAAACAATTTATTGATTCTGTATTCATATTCAACATATTTATAACTAGTAGGCAAGTTGATTATGAAGATGAAATGTTTCATACAATAGAATTGAAACAAAAGAAAGAGAAAAAACCTTGATTTTAGTGCATCCCTTCCCATTTTGAAAGTTTCTCCCGGCATTGTGTTGAATATCTATATAAGTAGAGATGGAAATGAAACAAAAGATTTTTAAATAGCTATAGCAAAATTGAAATGGTTAAAATATAACAATTATTATTACTTAAAATTAATTAATTAGATTTATAATGAAAAGGTGGAAGATGAAAAGATATTACCTTCTTTGAGAGTTGTGGTACTAGGCTGCTGCTTCTTGAACTTGAACCTTTTAGTAATTGGAAGTTCATCTCCCTCATCATCATCATCATATGATGTCCGAGTATGGTTATGGTTGCCCATTTTTGATTCTACTTGTTTGCTTAATAATAATTCCTTTAAATAAAGAAAGAAAGAAAAATCAAAAGAAATTTAACATTAATATTCAAAGCACTATATTAGTAGAACTAGTAGAAGAAGACTCAAGAAGTGAGAGAATTAGGCAACGAATAAGTGAACTTGAAATATTAGTAGTATTCTGAATGCAAAAGTGTGGCTCGCTAGCTAAGATTAAGTGAAAGCACAATATGCATCATTATAAGTTTATGGGTTTGTTAAGCAAATGTATAGTTTGCAAGAAGGGTACATAAAGTGATAATTTGGATATGCGAAAGCATCAATTTAATAACATGGCTTTGATTTTCCATATGAAGTACACAAGAACCATGCCATGCACATTTACCTTCTCAAAGGACAAATTCATTGATATCAGTATCTACTATATATGTACTCGTACACCAGAAACAAAAGAAATTGATATATAAATATGAAGCAAAAGTTGAGTATTTTAATAAGTTTACCTTGTGCTTGTTCCTTATCTGAGAGAGAAGAAGTGGAATGGTTGGAATGAAATGTTTTTGAAGTGGAATGCTTTTGCATTATATACTCTCAGCCCACAATTGCATTCTTGGTTGAATATTCGCTGGATTAAATTTTGGCTTTCATTTCCCAATGTGGAAGATGAAAAGCATCATCATTCGCTTACATTCATTCTTCAATGCACTATTAGTTGAAGAGTTTAACATGTCTGCCCCACTATCATTTTATCACTAATAAAGAAAAAATCATACTTATTCCATCAACTCTTGGGTTCTTCCATCCCGCAATTTTAAACAATTTTACTTCTGTTTTTATTTTTAAATAATCAGGCATAAATAAATTGAAACTTATTTTTAAATAATTAGGCATAAATAAATTTTCCGAGAGGAATCCAACTCAGAAGACAATCTTCCGACCTTGAGCCAAGGAGAACACTATACAGAGACATCAAGCAGCAGCTATTAACTCAAGATCCGAGATCCAAAGTCACGTACGGAACATTTGGCGACCACAGTGGGAGTTGATCGTCATCTCTCACCAAGTCGAACTCCTCTCTCATGGCTCCGCGAGGGAGACTTCCGACTCGCAGTCAACCTCGCCAGCAAAGCATCATCGAAGTCGGACCTGTCTGGGGTCAGAGGCGTTCCCCACATAAGAAGGATCGCTCCCCTCGCCGGGACAACACCCCTCGCACGAGGAGGACTCCTTTCATACGGGAGATCGCTGCTTGAAAAGTGCCGAAGTCCTTAGAGAAGCCGCCACAACTGAACATGTATAACAGGACCGATGACCCGGATGAGCACGTCGATACCTTTGATCTGATGATGCAGTATCAGAACGCAACAGATGATGTAAAGTGCAAGATCTTCCCACTCTCGCTGAGCAAGACAGCCCTGTCATGGTTTAGAGATCTCAAACCCGGCTCCATTTACTCCTCCACAAATGAGACGCATCCTCGTAGACGACAAACGAAGAGAACATTGAAACTAGGGATTGGCTCACCCCGAAGTAGTGGTCGGCGCCTGCATCACCACCTCAGTGGAAGGCACAGAGCAAATAGGAGAGACTAATGCCATGTAGCATTGAACACCCTAGGAGTCTTTTTGTATTATAAATAGCTCATTTCACTACTGTAAAGAGGACAGTTAGTTCATGTATATCCTTAAGGGTTACACCACCCCGATTTTATAGAACGAGAATAGATACTTTGCAAACTTCTCATCAAACGATTGCAATTAAAGCTTACAATGAGAATTGTATTTGTTTGTTTTGCAACTTATGAAGTTGTGACAGACAATTATTGCGGCTAAATTTAAAACGACTTAAGTACCCTCCGTTTTGACCGACTTTTCCCGCCTAATTGATAAAATGGCAAACTATTTTCTCGCCAGTCGTATCTTACTTTTATAAATAAAAAATAAAATATTGATTAGAAATTAGAATTAGTAATTAGATAGTTTAGGGGGAAAAGTTTCCACATAAACTGACTTGTGTCTCTCAAGTTTTATACCAATATATCAAAGAGGGAATGCAATTTTTTACCAAAACTAAATGCTCAGCAGTATGATTTGTGTCTTTCAAATTTTTGTTCAATAGTCTCCTATTTTCGGTGTGAAGTTAATTTTCTTGTTTTACGAATGAAGAACTACTCCCTCTGTAACACTTCATAAGCAAATCTAACCATATACACACAGATTAAGAAATTCGGTTAACTACATTTAATTTTGTAAAAAGTTAATTCCATTTCCTAAATTACCCATAAAAAATCTCAAAGAGCATTAAAAATTTTCCTTAAAAACATTTCTTGATTGACGAGGAACTAGTCTTTAATATTAATAGGTTTTAGCTGCCAACTCCGCATGAGTAAAGGCACAAGAATGAAATTTTTTTATATTGATAGAATTAAAATTTAAACGACCTCTCACATGCCACATTTGCTTTCCTTCCTGCAAAAAATGAGCTACCGCTGCACCTATAAAACTCTTCACATTTCAACCATAATATTAATGACATGGAAACTTGTTTCATATAACAAATTAGTTTATTAAAAATAAAAATTAAATAAAATGAAGGGCATTTTTGGAATGTTATTATTAAATAGATTGAAAAAGTCAATATTTGCTTATATTGTGTTACAAGGTAGAGGTACTAATTTTTGCTTATAAAGTTTAACGGAAGGTGTACTATTTAACTAAATTCTCGTAATCTTCAGAATCTTGATCAATATATGATCGATTTATCTTCTATAAGGAAATATATGGTTGCATTGCATTTGAACTAAATTTTACTAATATGAAGAAATTGATATTAAACTAAATTAGTCGAGTAATTTTTCAGCTTGTCACTTTTGTCGTAGAAAAAGCTTAGGCTCCGTTCGGGGTTGTTTTTGTTTTCTGTTTTGAAATTTTCAAAAACTAAAACAAGTTTCAGTTTTGAGTTTTAAAAATTTCAAAAACCAAAACCAAATTCAATTTTTAGAAGAAATTTTCAAAAATCAAAATCACTTCCAAACAAAAATATAAAAATAATAATCATCATAAACTTATCTGAATCAAAACAGTATATAAAATTAGGTTTGAAATTTTTAAATATTACAACTATGCAATGTTTTTTGTAGTAATAATTTTAATAATAAAAGTTCAAAATTTTGACCGATGCCTGTTTGAGTGGTAATCGATGGTGGTGGTGGTGGTGGTGGTGGTGGTAATTAATGGTGGGGATCAGTGGTTGTCATATTGGTCGAGTGGCGGTCAACGGTGGTTGACGGTGGCCAGAGTGGTGGTCTGGGGTTGTCAGAGTGGTGGACGACGGTGGTTGGTGGTGGTTGATGGTGGTTAAACGTGCCTAGAGTGGTTGTTGGAGGTGGTTGAAGGTGGTCGCAGTGGTGATAGGGGGTGTGGTGGTCGGCGGTGATTGGTGGTGGTTGGCAATGGTTGACGGTAGTCAGAGTGGTGGTTTATGGTGGTCATAATTTGGATATGGTTTTTGAAAGAATAATATAAACATGCATTATATGTTTGGGCATGCAAATATGACCATAATCCATTTACGCCCATGTACAATTGAATGAAGACTTAAAAGAATTAATTTTGACTACCTATACTAAGAAGATTCATCTTCTTTTCGGGAGCCCTTCCCATAAGAACTCCATAGTCAAGCGTGCTTGACTTGGAGTAGTAGTGGGATGAGTGACCTTCTGGGAAGTTTCCTAGAAAGCATACAAGTTGAAAGAAGCTTCAAAGTGAAGGGGTGTGAGTTTCTTCGCTTTGAAGCTTCTCTGGGTCGAGCATACAAATTTTTTGCAAGAAAAGATACTTCTCTATCACTACAACAGAATTGTTAAAAAAGGGCGCACCCATTAGGGGCGTTTTTTAAAAAGCGCCCCTGAAGCCCAAAATACGGAGGTCCTTCAGGGGCGCTTTCTAAAAAGTACCCCTGATGCCCAAAATAAGGCCCTCCGTATATTAGGCATCAGGGGCGCTTTATAAAAAGCGCCCCTAAAGGCCCTTCGTATTTTGGACATCAGGGAGAAGCTATTGTTCATTGTAATAATAATATTGTGTGTTTGTCTTGTGTTTTATGTGTTATTTAAAAAATATAATAAAATGTTTTATTATTAAAGTTTTTTAAATTATAATAATATGATGTCTATATGATCGAGTTTTACTTTTCAAATACCTTCATTATTATCTTTACGTTGAAATCTTTGATTATAATGGCTATTGAAATGCTTTTGATTACTTACCGTTTGCATTTATATGATATAATTATTCATACGTTTTTTTATCATGCGTTAATATTAATTATATTATGATTATAATAAGAATTATGAACGTTACAATTTATTATCTTTCAAACGTTATAATTCTTCTTTGAAAGATATTGGCTGTTTTGCACATTTTTTATGGCATTTTAATGATTTCGGTTTCTCTTATCGAAAAAAAAATGATTTCGGTTTCTACTAGTTTAATGTCTAATGGGTGCTTTAGTTATGGGATATATATCACTCATATTGTTTGTACAAGGAGAGGAAGAAAAGAAGATGCACGTATGAAAAAAATGAGAGATGCAAAATAGAGAATTATTTTTCTATTCTATGATTTACCGAGCAATAAAAATAAAGAATAGGGGGTGTGAGTTTGGTGGTTTTTCTAGATGCAGGGAAGATCATATTTTTTGACAAGGCTGTTTTATCCTAGGGGCGATGGGCCTAGGAAAGACTGCTTGCACACCTTAGGTAGAGCCGCGAAACGTTTTAAAGAGAAAGACCTAGTCCGCGACTCAGCATATTTTGTTCGTGTTCATCAATGTCTTCGTATTTGTTCCAACAATTTTAAGACGATGCATTATCTTCCATTTCGGTCGAGCACCACACTTTCGTAGATGTATCCAAAGGTGTGCTTTACGGTCTTCAAACGGATTCCTTATACTGACTTAAAAGGTATGTCTTAATAGACTTGTTCTGCACTGTACTTCTGACCTTGAAGGGTGGTCCGAGGTAGTTAGTGGTGGATGTCCTTAGTCAATGACCGTATCCGATCCTAACTGGTGTTGTACCTGCAAAGTCACTCCGATGCTAAAGTCAGAGGAGTAGTCTTAGCAAAGTAATAAATGTGAGAATGCTTACCATTAATGAGGCAATGAATGTTGTATTTATAGAGTGGGGTGGGGTTGATTCCAATGAATCAGGACCGTCCGATCTGGTGGTTTGATCTAAGCCCTTGATGTTTGGATTGGGCCCTTTTGATATTGGGCCTACAAGGGGTGTGAATAGATGTCAAAAAAGGGGGTGTATATGGCAAAAAGCCATTCCATAACAGTTGTCCCCCAAGTCTGGTCGTCTTTAGAGGCGATCTTGACTTGATGAGATACGAAGTGTTCTTTCTTACCGATGTTAAGTTTGGTTTCTGATAGTAATGAAGTTTTTGCCGACGTCGAGCTTGGTTTCTGACGGTGAAGCACTTTTGCCGACGTCGAACTTGGTATCTGATAGTGATGAAGTGATTTCGACCGTTATAATAATTTTGAATTTTGAATTGGCGCCTTTGCATTTATTGCGCCTGTCAGAGTGCGTTTCCCAATGGCCACTAATGATGGTGACGCTTTGGTAGGAGTGCGCGTGTATTGAAAGCTATTAATGGGATGCGTCGATTCGACTTAGGCCCAATCCAGTTCTGCGAGGCCCACTATAAATAGGGGTTAGGTCCCCTCATTTATTCCTGATTTTCAATTTGCACTGCATACCGATCTTCATAACCGAGTTTAAGTTCGTCGATCAGGAGGATAGTGGCTAGAGTTTCACCATTCCAATGGGTTCAAGTGCTTGACTTCCGCAAAAGCATATCAGCGAGAGCTTCGTTTGAGCGAGGTTAGTTCTGTTCTCAATTTCTCTATTGTTTTTTCTTAAACAGTCAGATTTTCCCCCATTCTTTAGTTGCCACAGGGTGGGGGTCGTCAGGTCGGGTTTCAAAATCGGTATGGACCCGTTAGGTCGTTATTCCTGACTTCCCTATGCCCCCATTCCTGCAGGTTTTAAAACTGGCGGTTACTAAACAAACTCGTAGGCAGATTTCACAGCAACCCCCGCAACTCGCGAAAGTGATGGCTTATGGAGGAGAGAATGTCGAGGGTCGTCGTTCTGAAACTGCCCCCGTTATTCCCGAAGTTCAAGATCACCCTGATTCAGCCCCGACCAGTGAACAACTGGAGGACGATCCCGAGGTCGATCGCCATGCTTCTAAAGATCCTATCAACGAGGCTGATGGTGGGGAGCAGTCTTCTGAGGATGTGGTTGTCGTTGGTGTAAAAAACACTGAGGCCGACGTTGTCGTCGTGGAGACGGTATCTTCTGAATAGACGCATTCCGATGATGAGCAAGGGTCTTCACATACTCAGGAAGTGGGGGGTTCTGAGTCGAAATCGGAGTCTAGTACCGAGACAGGGGAGAGAAGCCATACAGGATCCGAGGTTGATAACGGCAAAAGACTTGCTGAAAAAGTTGAGGATAGGCAAGATTATTTGCAGCAAAGAAACGATGAGGTTGCTGATGACGTAGCTTCCGAGGCTGATGATCGTACCTCTGCTTTGACTGATGGTTATTCTAGCACTGGTCCGGGGCGAATCGATCTTCCTATGCCTTATGACGTGAATTTTCCTCGCATTCTTAATTGGGTCGCTTCTTCTGTTACTGAAACAAGGTCTCTGTACGAAGCAGGGGAAGATATGAGCGTCATCGTAGATAAGTTATCCGTTCGTGGCCGACTTTGGAATGTCGAGGGTATGAGATCCGATGAGCATGCAGCGACCTAGCCAGGAGCTTTGAAATTTGTCTTGTATGACGTATTGGTATCGGACTGTTTTGGCGAGATTGGAATTGGCACCTTCGCAACTTCACCCCAATGGTTGGGCGTTTCTTCGAGCCTTTGAATTGATATGACTTGAACTTAAACGTCTAGTGTCTGTCGATCTGTTTTTTCATTTGTTTGAGGTTAATAGGAATAGCGAAAAAGCCGAGGAAGGAAATGCTTGGGAGCATGTGAGCCTTCGGTCTCTGAAAGGTGCCAAGATTTTCCGGGCTTATTCACATTCGCTGAAGGGGAGGTGGAAGGAGCTTTTTTATTTCGTGGAGCCGGTGAATAGTGAGGCAATTGACTATGTGGGTAAATTTGATTCGGATGGGCGAAATTTGGTGTCCACTAAGTTTCCCATAGGATGGGGGCTCGGTCATTATAACCGATCTCGCGGATCCTATCACGTCGGTGAATCTCATCTTTGCCGTGCCGATATCCTGACCAGAGATATCCTGTTGTTTATTTCATCTCAAGTACCTTATATCAAGCATAAATACCGAGGCATTCCTGCCGGTCGATTGGTTAAGTGTGCTACCAGAAGAAAGGTTATGGGGGTTCTAGGTAGGGTCGTTTTTTTGGATTGTCAATTTATCTTTTGACTGAGAATTGTTAATTTATCATTTTGACCAATTCGTCCTGTTTTTTCTTTGTTTTCAGATATGATGGCAGGGAGTAGGATTGCTCAATTAAAAAGGACGGCGTTGCAGAACCTGGGGGCCGAGGAAGGTGAGCATGCAAACCAAGGGGGCCGTTCATGTTTCCCCAATCAGGACCATCCATGAGGAACAGCCGGAGAATCCTGGGGACGATCTTCAACATCGGAAGAGAAAACCAGCGAATGAGGGAGCCTCTACAAAGCAGGTGAAGATAGCCCGGAGAACTGAGGAGAATAAGAAGGTGGTGATTCCAACAGATCCTAAGTCTTCTAAGGGGCATAGATCTTCTAAGAAAGCAACTACTGTTCCTGTGGATGCGAGTTTTATGGAGAAGAATATGAAGGAATATCTTACCGATCCTGTTAGTGCGGCCGCAAAGCTGTTTGTTCATTTGGCCGATATTACCAAATTGCAGAGGGAGGAGATGGAACATCGTCATGAAGGTGAGGTATTCTTTCTGGAGTTCATTTTGTCGTTCTTTTTACATACCTTATTGACTTTAAATTTTATTTGTTTTTCAGAGTTGGTAACCACTGAGAGGGCCAAGTTATTCAATGCTCTGAAAGAACTGGCCGGAAAGAATAAAGTCCTGGGTAACACTTTGAGCGACTTGAAGACTTTGAAGGATTATGTGGACGATCTTGAAAAGTCCCATAATTCTACTAAGTTGCAAGTTGAGGATAGCACTGTTCGCATCGGTCAGCTGAACGATCGGATCACGGCCCTTGAAGAAGAAAGGATGAGTGCTGAAGAGACAATTAAAAGGTTGGAGGGTCAAATTCAAGAGCTGATGGCGTCGTTGAAATTTTTTGAAGAGAACAAGGATGAGACTAGTTCCACTCCTGAAGATCGATGCGCCGTGCTGGAAAAAGAGCTCGCCCAAACCCGTGCTGAGCTGGTAAAATCTAATAAGGAAGCGCGAACTGCTGCCGATCTTGCTCTGGAAATGGCAGGAGATGGCTTCGATCTTGCACTTGGTCAGATTGCTCTTGTCTACCCCTCTCTTAATCTCGACAAGGCCGTCCTGAATGTGGATCACGAGATTGAGGGACATCGGATAATAAAGGTTGATGTCCGCACCAATATGAAGACCGTCGTTTTTCCTAAGTCCGCCTGATTTTGCTTTAAAACACTTTGTAAAGTTCTGGGTTTAAAAACTTTGAGGGCTCGGTTGTATCCGAGATTTTTGTAATGAATTTATTTTTAAGTTCCGTGGAAGTTTGAATCCCAGAATGTCTTCGTTTGTTTCTTTTAAAGAGATTGCAATTCGCAATACGTTATAATTTTGATAGGATCAAAAATCATAAGTGTGGAACGTAGGTAATTATTCTGATCCGGTTATAATTTTGATTGAATCAAAAATCATAAGTATGGGACGTAGGTAATTATTTTGATCCGGTTATACTTTTGATTGAATCAAAAATCATAAGTGTGGGACGTAGGTAATTATTCTAATCCGGTTATAATTTTGATTGAATCAAAAATCATAAGTGTGGAACGTAGGTAATTATTCTGATCCGGTTATAATTTTGATTGAATCAAAAATCATAAGTGTGGATCGTAGGTAATTTGAACCTAGTGGAAAATCTCGTAAGATTGGACCTAATGGGCAGTTTACCAAGACTCGGCTCGGATTTAACTCGTCCATTAGGGTTCTTGGCTACTAAGGCCAATGGTCGGTTTAAGGAAGGATCCTTAAAGGACCTTTCGAACCTTTAGGGTAGTTTACCAGGACTCGGCTCGGATTTAACTCACTCTTAAGGGTTGTGACTGCTTTGGCCGCGTTGGGAGATCACAAAAGATCGGTCCCAAGAAGTTTCTTCCGAAGGAGGAGACTTTAGTTGGTCACATTTTGCTTATGATTTTGATAGAATCAAAAAAAAAAATAAGTGTGGAATGTAGGCGATGCTTATGTTTTTGATAGGATCAAAAAAGATAAGTCTGGAAGGTAGGCAATGCTTATATTTTTGATGGGATCAGAAAAGATAAGTGTATGCATTACATAGATTTGGCACTTTCAAACAGTGGTTTTAAACGTAATAGCATTTTAGCTTCACGGCGTTCCAAGTTCGGAGGATCTCCTTTTTGTCTAAAGTCTCTAATTTGAAAGCACTTGTACCGGTCTTAGTTTTGATACGGTAAGGTCCTTCCCAATTGGGTGCTAACTTCCCCTGGGATGCATTTTTTAGGCCCACATCGGCTCTTCGAAGCACCAAGTCGCCGGAGTCAAAATCTCTGGGTACGACCTTAGCATTATACCGGGATGCAATACCTTGCTTGATGATGGATTCTCGGAGAGTGGCTCGTCCCCTAACTTCATTGATGAGGTCGACCTCTTCTTTCAAAGCTTGGTTGTTTTCGGTTGGAGTTTTGGGATTAGTCGTTCTCCAACTCAACTCGCCAACTTCTACTGGAATGACCGCCTCGCTACCATACGAAAGTCGGAATGGAGTTTCTCCTGTGGAGCTCTGAGAGGTCGTTCTGTAAGCCCAAAGGACATATGGGAGTTCTTCGACCCAATTTCCTTTAGCGTTGTCCAATCGTCTTTTTAAACCATTAAGGAGTACCTTGTTGGCAGCTTCTACTTGACCGTTGGTTTGTGGATGTTCAATCGACGTAAAATGGTGCTTAATTTTAAAATCAGACATCATCTTCCTGAAACCTTTGTCGGTGAATTGAGTTCCATTATCGGTGATAACTTTTTCGGGGATCCCGAATCTACTCATGATGTTCTTTTTGAAAAACTTTATGGAGTTTCTCGCAATGATGGTGGCTAATGGTTCTGCCTCAATCCATTTGGTAAAATAATCGATTGCTACTATGAGGAATTTGTTTTGGCTCGGAGCAGTTGAGAATGGTCCTAATAGATCTATTCCCCATTGTGCAAAGGGCCAAGTCGAGGATAGATTACGGAGTTCAGTTGGTGGACCGATGTAAATGTTGGAGTGGACTTGGCATTTTTTGCACTTTTTTACGAACTTTTTAGCATCGGTTTCCATGGTAGGCCAGAAATATCCTGCGCGTAGAGCTTTTCGAGCCAGGGAACGGGCGCCGAGATGTTGTCCACATATTCCTTCATGGATTTCGGTTAAGACGTAGTCCGCTTCTTCTCCTTCAATGGATTTTAACAATTGTGAGGAGAGGCTTCTTCTGTATAATGTTCCATCTATGATTGAGAAGGCCGAGGCTTTTCTTCTGATGATTTTTGCTTCAGCCGAGTTTAGAGGTTCGATTCCTTCCCTTATGTATTTCAAAATCGAAGTAATCCAGCTTTGGCTTTCCTCAACAACGCATACTGTAGAACTGTAAACAGGATCGAAGGAGATACTGGGTTTTCGGAGTAATTCTTGGATGACCGTCCGGTGATTGCCTGGGATTTTGGTGCTTGCGAGTTTTGACAAGATATTCGCCCTTTGATTCTCCGTTCTGGGGACGTGCTTTACCTCGGCCGTTTTGAATTGTCTTAGCAGTTCTCGTATTCGAAGTTGGTATTTCTGCAGTGTCGGATCTTTGGTTTCAAATTGATTGTTGATCTGTGAAACGACCAAAAGTGAGTCGGTGAATAGATTGACCTGAGTAACTCGGAGGTCAATTGCCAACCTTAAACCTGCGATGCAAGCCTCGTATTCTACCTTATTATTGGTTGTTTGGAAGGTGAAGGTGAGAGAGACTTCAATAATTACGTTATCCGGGCTTTCTAACATTAATCCTGCGCCGCTTCCTTTAGGGTTAGAGGATCCGTCAACGTGTATAGTCCAGGTCTCATCAACAGGATCGGCGAGAATCATTTCTGCCACGAAATCTGCTAACACTTGGGCCTTCATTGTAGCACGAGACTCGTACTTGATTCCGAACTCGGATAGTTCAACTGCCCATTTAATCATTCTCCCGGCAAGGTCGGGCCGGTGTAAGATCTGTCTTATAGGATAGTTGGTTCGTACGACTATTTGGTGAGCCACGAAGTAGGGTCGGAGGCGCCGAGCTGCGATGACTAAAGCCAGGGCAATCTTTTCTACTCTTTGATATCTGCATTCGGGTCCCTGGAGAGCTTTGCTTATAAAGTAAATCGGTTTTTGACCGGCCTGCGTTTCTCGGATAAGGACAGCGCCCAAAGCTTCTTCTGAGATTGAAAGATATAGGTATAAAGTTTCTCCTTCGCATGGGCGAGTTAGGATTGGAGGCTCTGAAAGTGCTTTTTTGAGCTGTTGTAAAGCTTCGTCTTGTTCCTGTGTCCAGTTGAATTCTTCTTCTTCTTTTTCCTTACCTTTCTTTAAAAGTTTAAACAATGGGAGAGATTTAAATGCCGCATTTGATAGGAATCGGGATAAGGCGGCGATCATGCCATTGAGTTTCTGAACCTCTTTCTTTGAAGTCGGGGTTCGTATTTCAGCTACGGATCGGCATTTGTCTGGGTTTGCTTCAATTCCCCTTTCTGTTAAATAGAAGCCGAGAAACTTCCCAGCTCGGACTCCAAAAGTGCATTTCTCTGGGTTTAGCCTCATGTCGTTCCGCCTGATTTCTGTGAAAATTTCTCGAAGGCCTGCCACGTGGGTGTTTTCTTGTTCACTTTTGGCTATCATGTCATCAAGGTATACTTCAACGGTCTTGCCTATTTGCCTTTGGAATACTTTGTTCATCATTCTTTGATAAGTGGCACCGGCGTTTTCAAGCCGAAGGGCATAACTCGATATGCGAAGTTACCTTGGTCCGTCATAAAAGCCATTTTTTCTTGGTCGGGAGGGAACATGGCGGTCTGGTTGTAGCCGGAATACGCGTCCATAAAAGACTGTAGTCGGAAACCCGAAGCATTATCGACGAGGCGATCGATGCTCGGGACCGGAAAAGCGTCCTTCGGGCATGATGTGTTTAAGTCGGTGTAATCGATGCACATGCGCCATTTACCATTGCTTTTTTTTACTAGTACTGGGTTTGATAACCAAGTTGTGTATTTGACCTCTGATATGAAGTTTGCTTTGATCAAATCTTCAACAGCTTTTGTGGTGGCTTTTGCCTTTTCTCCATTTTGTGCTCGTCTCCTTTGAGCAACCCATTTGGCTTCCGGGTCAACAGCGAGTTGGTGACATGCGACTTCTGGAGGGATTCCGGGCATGTCTTCTGCCGACCATTGAAAAAGATCGGCATGATCTTTTAAGCACTGAGTGAGGTTGACTTTCACCCCTTCGGAGAGGTCTGTTCCAATTTTCACTATTTTACTAGGATCGTCTCCGAGCTGTATTTCGGTGGATTCCCCGATTATACAGTTGTAGATTGATTCACATGGTAAGATAAGGAATTTAGTTTTGATAATTCTTACCAAGGGTTCTTGACCGTATGAAACCATCAGTTCCAGGTGTCCAAGGGGTTTAGTCCGAGATCCGTTGAATCCGGATAGTGCGGATCCTCGGTAAGGAGCGATGTCTTCTTTGTCGATCCACATTCTCTCTACCAGGTCGAGAAAAATAATGTCGGAAGAGCTTCCTTGGTCTACCAAAATTCTTCTAATTTCTTTGTTAGCAATTATGGCCGTGACTCGGAGTGGTATGTGTTTGTTGGGCTTCCCGTCAAGAAGGTCTTCATCTACGAAAGATAACGGAGGTCGGTTCGAAGGAGTAGGTGCAGCCGATGTCGAGGTTGTATTTAGTAGCTCTTTCCACTTTCGTTTCATTGTTTTCCCGGATTCTTCGTAGGAGAAGCCTCCCGCGATCATCATCATTACTGATCGACCTTTTGATCTCCTTGGATCAAGCTCGTCATCTTCGGATTCGGTTTTGACTTTACTCCTCGTTTTGGGCTCTTGTTCTTGATTTTCTTTAATCTCGACTGGTTGATGTCTAGGTTTGCTTACATAGCTGGCTAATTTTCCCCTTTTGATCATATCCTCGATGTCATCTTTCAAGGCGTTGCAGTGGTTGGTGTCATGTCTGTTGCTCGTGTGATATCGACAGTATTTATTGGATCGTTGACCGGGTCTCTGGGTGAGTGGTTTTGGGAATTTTTTGTCTCTAAACTGTGTTCTAGCACTCACCCAACAGTTGGGACTGATTCACATTGAGCTCGGTGTAGAATTGATGACGGTTTCGAGGTCGGGGATCCCTGTTACCTCAGCCGTCGCCCTTTTGATCCTTTTCATTTCGATTGCCGGATCGTTCAATTAGGGGTTGTAGGAACTGTTCTTTTCCGGTCATGGTACTTTCTTTTTCATTGATGAAACACTGGGATAGCTGAAGGAAATCTTGGAGGTTCTCTGGTTCCCAAGTATTTATGTGTTTCTTGAACGGGCTTCCAGGGCATAACCCCATCCCCATAAAGTAAACTCGAAAAGAATCGTCGAGGTTCCGAACTTGAACTGCTTCTTTATTAAATTTCTCTATGTATTCTCTTAAAGATTCGGAACTTCCTTGGATGATGGACGCTAAGACGTTCTTGTTTTTTGGTTTGCTTTTGGAATGGGAGAAATTGGCCGAGAATAATTCAGCCAAATGGTCCCACAAGGAGATTGTGTTTGTTTTAAGGACTTCAAACCATTCCGAGGCTATTTTTTCCAATGTTAGGGGGAAAATACGGCATTTCATTTCCATTGGGACATTTCGATACCTCATTATTGTGTCAAAATAACTCAAATGTCTGTCTGGATCGCCTGTCCCGTCATAAGTTTTTAAGCCTTCCGGTGGTTTTTCTAGATACTTGGGTACCGGGTATCGGTCGATCCTCTCAGTGAAAGGTCCTTTGGTTTCTCCTGGTCGGGCTTTTCGTGAAGGCCGATTCCGATGATGAGGGTCGGAGTGCCTTCGATCCTTATGGTGATGTTCTTGGGGTGAATATTCCCTGCTTTTCGAACGTCGTCTTGGAGAAGAAGACGCTAGAAAAGAGTTGACCTCTGCTTCATCGTCGTAGGAATTGGCTCGGGGGAACGGGATCCATTCCCTCGGCGTCTTCGTGGAGGGGATCGATGGTATAGTGGTGTCTTCTGGGTGGAGATCGGTGGCGTCTTCGGGCAGGATTTCTTCTTTCAGGGGAAATCGAATCGGGAGACTCCTGATCCGGAATATTTCGGGCCCTGAGTTCCGCCACCTGTCCTTCGAGGTTAGTAAATCGGTGAGGACCCATTAGGTCGTTATTCCTGACTTCCCTATGTCCCATTCCTGCAGGTTTTAAAACTGGCGGTTACTAAATAAACTCGTAGGCAGATTTCACAGCAACCCCCGCAACTCGCGAAAGTGATGGCTTCTTTCTTGATTGGTCGCTTCATGTTGGTTGGGCAGCAGGACGAGCTGTTGAACAGCACGACCGTGATCGGAAGTGGAGGGGGAGGATGAGGCAGATTATTTCTGGCAGAGTTTTCGGTGACCTGAACGAAGTTCGAAATTTGGTTTTGGATTTGTGCTTGCGTAGAGTTCGGAAGATCTTCCACAAATCCTTCCGGGGTTGGCTGAGGTTCGACTATTCTTCCCAAGGTCGGTCTTCCGATTATGGTCGGTCTCGAAGTTGGTTCGAGTGGAATACCCACCCCAAGGCTGTGAGCATTAGAACGGAGATTTCGAGTTGTCATTTACTAAGTTGAGGGGAGAGGATCTTGAGTTGAAGACCTCCCACTGTGGTCGCCAATGTTTTGCACTGTACTTCCGACCTTGAAGGGTGGTCCGAGGTAGTTAGTGGTGGATGTCCTTAGTCAATGACAGTATCCGATCCTAGCTGGTGTTGTACCTGCAAAGTCACTCCGATGCTAAAGTCAGAGGAGTAGTCTTAGCAAAGTAATAAATGTGAGAATGCTTACCATTAATGAGGCAATGAATGTTGTATTTATAGAATGGGGTGGGGTTGATTCCAATGAATCAGGACCGTCCGATCTGGTGGTTTGATCTGAGCCCTTGATGTTTGGATTGGGCCCTTTTGATATTGGGCCAACAAGGGGTGTGAATAGATGTCAAAAAAGGGGTGTATATGGCAAAAAGTCATTCCATAACAAGACTTATACTAAATTTTTTGGTATTGCCAATTTCACTTAAACTGTTTCAAAGTCACAGATATAAAGTAGGAAACTCAAAACCACGAATAGAACAACAACCAAAATGAATATGAGAATTAGCAGAAACCCCATTCAAGAACTTTAATGATTTTTTGAAACAACGTTATTGATGGATTCGAAGGGTGGTAGGTAAACATCGACGCACCACGTCATGTTTGCTAGGACAGAAATTTGTTTTAGGCTAATTTTGTTGTTTGTTGATAGACATGAGATGTGAAATTGATGTTTACCTCTGAAAAGACTAAGGTTCTCAATGATGTTATATATACTCCAGAGATGACGAATAATTTGATTCTAGTCATGTCCATCACTAATTTGGGATTACCCAAACTATGTGACTAATTTGTATACCCTTACTAAGATTTCTATCTTTGCAAGGAAGAGTTATGTTGCTGATTTTTTTTTTTTTGAGAAATGATTTGTTAAATTTTATTGGGTAAAATATGTTTTTAGTCCCTATAAAATTGGGTCCTTCTAAGTTTAGTCCCTACATTAACGAAATAGGCGTTTTGGTCCTCATCTTATTTAGCCGTTTGCATTATTAGTCCCTGCTGTTAATTATTGCTGATTGAGCTAACGGAAATCATGACCGGACACGCCACGTGGATATTTTAATTCATGTGGTGTCCACATGGCATGCTTACTCATATTTTTTATGCTGACTCATATTTTTTATTACTTATATTTATTTATGATTAAATAAATAAATGGCTAAATTACACTAGAGGTCCTTTAAGTTATTTAATCGTAACAAGTTGGTCTTTTAAGTTTTTTTTGTTTGATTTAGGTCCTTTTAGTTATTTAATGGTAACAAGTTTGTTCTTTAAGTTTTTTTCGTACCATTTAGGTCCTTTAAGTTATTCAATTGTAACAAGTTGGTCCTTTATGGTATTTAATTTTAACTTTTAAAGGCCAAAAAACTTATATTTTTCATCCCCAAATTGTTACAATTAAATAACTTAGAGGACCTAAGTGGTACAAAATAACATAAAGGACCAACTTGTTACAATTAAAAAACTTAAAGGACCTGAGTGGTACGAAAAAACTTAAAGGACTAACTTGTTACAATTAAATAACTTAAAGGACCTCTGGTATAATTTAGCCTAAATAAATTGTTAAATTAAAAATTACAAAATGAACATCACTCACGCTGAACCAGATCCCTTTTTCTCTATTTTAGTTCCAATTAATTGATTAATTGATATCAAAACATCACCATCATCATCTGGTTTTGTTCATCACTCACTCTGAACCAGATCATCACTTCATGGTGAACGTCGGCATCATCATCATCATCATCATCATCATCATCATCGTCTGGTGAAGAAGTCGCCGCTAGAAACCCATTCTTTTTGGCTAACCCCTCCTCAGACACGGTGAAGAAGTCACCGCTAGAAATTCGGAGAAGAAAAACTCTAAATCGGAGTTAACAGGGAACAGGTTGTTTCCTTCTTCGGTTAAAACAATTTCCGATCTAGTCATCAAATTCCAGAAACGCACACAGAACCCAGAAACCCATCTTTTGCTTTGTTATCTTCTCTCTTCTGCAATCTGGTTCTGGTTTTGGTTCTTTTCTTCTATTTGCTTCCTCTCAATCGCACAAAAGAAAGGCACACAAAAGAAAGGCACGGAGAACCATTGCATTTTTCATGAATCAGATCTGTTTGCGTTTGCGTTTTTCATGGATCTGAGAATCTCAAACCGCCACCTTCTTCCTTATTTTCCGGCAACTATGGACCTTCAATCGAAAAACGAGTTTGGTATTCAGAGTCCTCACACCATAATCTCTCAAAGCCCTCAAAAAAATTTGTCATCTGAGTACCCTCCACCGGCGACCACCGTGCCGGCGGTCATATCCGCCGCTTCTACTACCGGAGGAGAGGTAGAAGAAGAACAGTTTTTGGTTTTGTAATTTTTAAGTTAAAAACTAATTTATTTAAACCGAAACAAATATAAATAGTAAAAAATATGAGTCGGCATGCCATGTGGACGCCACATCAATTAAAATGTCCACGTGGCATGTCCATTCATGATTTCTGTTAGCCCAGTCAGCAATAATTAACGGCAGAGACTAATAATGCAAACGTCAAAATAAGATAGGGACCAAAACGCCTATTTCGTTAATGTAGAGACTAAACTTAAAAAACCCAATTTTACAGGGACTAAAAACATATTTTACCCAAATTTATTTTAAAAATCAACTTTTATTGTATTCTTTTCTCTAAACATTGCTTTGTTCTTATTTCATTGATTTGAATCAGAAATGTTTCATCATGATTTTTTAATTGTCTTTAAGACGTGTTATATTGTTGAAAGGAAAATAAGGATAAATCATCTTGGTCAGTTTGGATTTGGAAAATAGAACGTTCCAATTCTCTAGTTTTGAAGAAGTCGTTCGGTTCTTTATTCTAGCAAATGATATATTTTTTTTTAGTCTAGACCAGGGTATCCACCGCCGAACGCAGTGACTAATCCCCTTGCTGAATTGGAGGCACCTCGAAGGGTGGAACAGCTGGCCCAGGGATTTAAAGCAAATGATATATATTGATATATTCATTAATATGATTACTTTATGAGTTCTAAAATTGAGTTTTATTTGATTTAATTTTGTTTTTAAGCAATTAGAGATTTTTTTATGAAACACGTGATTAATAGTAAAACTTATACATTTTTTACGATAATTCTTTTTGAAATGAAGAACGCAGATGTTACGAAAGTCTTTTTTCGTTTAAATGCGAAAAATAGCGGGGTTTTATTTTTTTAATAGTACATTATTAGAAGATGTGATTCTAATAATATTTTTATTGATATATTAGAAGAAAGAAATTTATTTGCATCAACATGATTACTTTTGCGTTTTCTATATTGAGAAATTTAATCTTGTGAATTCTTATGTTTTGAAATTAACAAAAGTGGTAAGTGGTTATATTATATTTTGGATAATAATAGTTGCACTATTATTTTTCTACACGTGGATGACTTACTTAATTTTGGTTTTAATATTATATTTGTGAAAAATATCAAAAATGTGTTTTATAAAAGATTTTTGATATAAAGGATCTTGGTGAAATATTTATAAATTACTTCTGTTATAAACCAGCACTCGTTATGACCTAGTGTCATGTTGCTCAAGAACACTAGTGATAGTGCTAAACAATCTAAGTATGCGAGCTTTATTTCCAGCATTTTGTATGCTTCTAATTGCACTAGAATTATAACTAATGTTGTGACTTTACAATACGCATTTACTACAAATTCTAGTAAAGGCTGCAAAGAAGATCGTATTTTTTGAGAAGACTGTTTTATCCTAAGGACGACAAAGCTAGAAACGACTGCTTGCACATCTTGGGCAGAGCCGCGAAACATCTTAAAGAGAGCGACCTAGTCCGCGACTCAGCCTATTTTGTTCGTGTTCGTCTGTGTTTTCGAATTTGTTCCAACAATTTGAGAAGGCTGGTTTATCTTGGGGACAGCGAGGCTAGAAGAGACTGCTTGAACACCCTGAGCAGATCCGCGAAACGTCTTAAAGTGAGCGACCTAGTCTGCAACTCAGCCTATTTTGTTTGTGATTGTCAGTGTGTCTGCAATTTGTTCTAACAATTTTAAGACGCTCATTTTCTGCCATGTTTGTTGAGCACGATGTTCTCGCTGATCGCGACACCAATGCGGAATTATTCTGGTAAATGGCTATTGAAATTGTCCCTTAAGGTATGTCTTTGATTTATTATTTCAAGTGATTTCAGTAATTGATAAGTTGTTTCTCCCGAAAAATTGCTATTGTACTTCAACTATATATATATATATATATATATATATATATATATATATATATATATATATATCGTGAAGAATAAAATTAGGAAACTCAAAATCCTGAATAGGGGAACAACCAAAATGAAAATTAGAATTAGCAGAAACCCCCCTCAAGAATTGTTATGATTTTTTGGATTGATATTATTGGTGGATCCGAGGGGTGGTGGGCAGACATTGGCGCAACAAGTCATGTTTTCTATGATAGAAATTTTTTTAAGGCAAACTTGGTTGTTTGTTGTTGCTAATATATGAGATGTGAAATTGATGTTTACCTCTGGAAAGATAAAGGTTCTCAATGATATTAAGGTTATCTTCTTAACAAAATGGTTTACTCAAACTAGAATTGACTTGTATACCTTTACAAATAATATTATTTTTGTAAGGAAGAATTTTGCTAGCGATAGGATACTCAAATTGAATTGATGTGATTTTTTAAATTTTTTTTGATTATGAGTATTTAGATATTTTGAATTATTGCTTTTTAATGAGCTACAACTTTTAGCTTTTATTTTGCACTATTATTATGTTTGATTTTGTATTATATATTTTTTTAAGAGCTACAAGAGAAATGTCTTGTAATTGATTTTATTTTTTTATTTTTTTATTGGAAAAATTTTGAAAAAAACACACCTTGAAAAAAATGATTATTTATTTATTTTTGTCCCCATGGAGTTAGATTTTTTATGGTGTATATGGTTAAAAATGAAAGATATAGATTTTAATTAAATGATAATATTTTTATTCAAAAGGATAACGTGGATGTTAAGAAAATCATTTTTCGTTTAAATGTGAAAAATAGTGGGGGTTCTACTTTTTACTAGTGCATTATTATTAGAACATGTGATTCTATTAATAATATTTTTTTTTCCTAAAATAGAAGAAAGAAAATAAATTAGATTAAAATGAAGACTTTTGCTTTCTCTAATTATGAGAAGTTTAATATTGTGATTTCATATGTTTTGAAATTAACAAAAGTGGTAAGTGCTTATATTATATTATAGTTAATAATAGTTGCACTATTATTTTTCTACACGTGGATGACTAATTTAATTTTTGGTTCTAATATTATTTTGTCAAAAATATCAAAAATATGTTTTGTAAAAGTTTTTGATATGAAGGATATTAGTGAAGTAAATATAAATTACTTATGTTATAAACCGAACACTCATTATGATCTTAGTGTCAAGTTGCTCAAGAACACCATGAGAGTGTTGAAAAGTCTGAGTTTGTGAGCATCATTTGAAGTATTCATTATACTATTGGTTGCACTAGAATAATAACTAATGTTGTGAGTTTACAATACAGGTTTATTACTAATTCTAGTAATGAGCATTTGTGTGCTACTGAGAGGGTCCACCTTAAAAGGACCATGCACCTGCGATTAGAAAATTTTTCCCACTGTGCTATGATGTTATAGTGATGATGAATGGAATAGTCTTTTAGATATTCCTAAGTATGAAAAGTTGATTCCAACCATGTGGATCTATTGCGATAGAACCGCGACTATCATAAAGTAAGTGAGAAGATCATATGATGTTTGAAGAAAATTTGGTTGATCCTTTGACGAAAGGATTAACAAGAGGAATGAGATGAATGCCCATTATTTGTCTTTTATAAGGGTAACCCAACTTAATAGACTGGAGATCCCAAGAAATAGGTTCAGTGTGGTAATAACAACTTATAATAAGACGTCGAATCATGCACAAATAATTTTAAGTCTTTTATAGGGCATCATATCATGTAGTGTTGGAAGGTTGAATTAATTTCTTAATGAGTTCTATACTCTATATAGAGTGGAGCACTTAACTACATGAGTACTCTTGATAGACTCACCTATGTGAATGTGGAAGTGTGGCCGCTTCCAATGAAGTTTTGGGAAAAACTTGCTAGAGCGTTCACTATACTGGGATAACGTGCAGGGCCATAATGCACAGACTTATAAACTACACCCTGAAAGATTGAGTGTGTAATGTTGTCTGAGATAGAGTTCAGGACTAGAAGTAGGGATGACAATGGGGCGGGGCGGGGGCGGGGAGTACTCTACCGCTCCCCGTCCCCGCCTCCCATATTCTCCCCCATCCCCATCTCCATTCCCCGCTTCGGGGAGTTTTCCTCCCCCATCCCCATCCCCGCAGATCCCCACGGTCCCCGCGGGGACCCCAAAAATTTATTCAAAGTTAGCAAAAATTAAAATTAAAATATAATAAAACTGCAAAAAATGTATAAAATTTAGTCTTACCTTGATATTTTAATATTTAAAAAGTATAAAGGTAAGAATAAAAATATAAAACTTAGCACAATTTAATATTTTATTAGTATTTTTATTTAAAAACACAATAAAAGACTAAAAAATCTATTACTTAGAATATAATATATATCTATAATATAAACATTTATGTAATGTATTCGGGGGCGGGGTCCTCGCGGGGCGTGGGATATAGACCCATCCCCATCCCCATCCCCGAATTGACTGCGGGGGGATTTTCTCCCCCATCCCCATCCCCACGGGGGAAAATTCCCCGCCCACGGGGCCCCAAACGGGGCAATCCCCGCGGGGATCCCCACTTGCGGGTAGAAATTACCACCCCTAACTAGATGTCACTCTTGTTGAATCAGAAATATCATCACTATGTAATAGTTCAAGTTTACGAACACCAATATTTATGCTCAATCTTATGCTAAGAGAAATGAACCATTAAACTATAGCAAACCGTTCATCCTTTAAATTAACCGAAATGAATAAATAATTGCAGCCATAAACCTTTTTAAAATGAGACAAAACGGATCATATGTTATAAATATGAATTTATGTAATACCGTTTATACATTAATGATGCAATGTTCACATAATGAATATTGAATTTGCCATAATTCATATTTATAAATATGAATTATGTGTTTGGCTTTTTGTTTACTTTGGTTGAATTTGCAGGAGAGTAAGTGTTTATGTGGAGTGAGAGCTTGGTACTAAGTCGGGATCAATATTGCTTGGAAAAAGAACATTAAAAAGAGTTGTTAATGTTGGATGTGTTGTCCTAATGGGCTTTGCTGACAACACAACCACCAACGATAAATGTTTAATTTCAGAAGTTTCTCAAATAACAAGGACAACATACTCTAATAACAAAGGTTAGTGGGGGTGGGAGAATATTAGTTTCCGGGATTTGAACCCTAGATCTCCTTCTTACAACTCCTTCATGTCCTTTAGCTCGCCAACTGAGCTACCTTCCAGGGACAACTACAGCATGAGTAATATTAGTAGCAAATCCATGTGTCATGGTATGATTGAAAAACACCATCAATTACACCTAGGAAACAACACCTAAGCTTTTTCCAGGACAAAAGTGGCAAGCTGAAAAATTACTCGACTAATTTGCATAAGCTACAAATAGTTGTTTCAACTAGCTAGAATTGAGTTTAGAAGACTAAATCAGTTAATCCTGGGGAGCCAGTCATGCTAGAATGTTTAAAGAAAAACTAATGTCTTATTCAATCAACTCTTGGGTTCTTCAGTCACGTGAATTTAGACAAATTTTGTTATATTTTTATATCTAAATAATTAGGCATAAATAAATTGAAATTACATTTTAACTTATTTTAAACAATTCTCTAAATATTGGTATATACGAGTACTGGAATAGATGGTATATTTTTTAGGCTTAAATATATGTTTTGCCCCTGGAAATATCACCATAATCCAGTTATACCCCTGTAAAAATAAAAACTTTAAAATTACCCTTGCAAATATAAATCGCTTACGGTTATGCCCCTCGGTCAGTTTCTCATCCAAAAAATAATTTAAATAAGGTTTAAATATATGTTTTACCCCTACAAATATCACCATAATCCAGTTATGCCCCTGCAAATATCAGTATAATCCAGTTACGCCCCTGTCAAAATCTTTAATTTTTCTATTATGCTGATATTTGCAGGGGCATAACTGGATTATGAATATATTTGCAGGGGCAGAACATATATTTAAACCTTATTTAAATTATTTTTTTGATGGGAAGCTGACCGAGGGGCATAACCGTAAGCGATTTATATTTGCAAGGGTAATTTTAAAGTTTTTATTTTTACAGGGGTATAACTGGATTATGGTGATATTTGCAGGGGCAGAATACATATTTAAGCCTATTTTTTATTATGTACCATTTTGCAATGGTTTTGTGAAATTTAAAAACAATGATATATTATGAGCAGGGGCGGTTCTTTGTGAGGGCTGGGGAGGATCACGGCCCTCCCTAAAAATTCATGTGAAATTTATTGGGTATCCGGACCCATTACTAAAGTGTTTGTTCACCCAACAATTTACTATTAAGCCATCAAATGTTTTTTTTTTGGTATAAAGCTATCAAATGTTATTGCTAGTAAGTTTACAAATATATATATAAAAGCAAAATATGTTTTTTATGCACTAATAATATTCTTTTTACTCAATGTATAGGTGATATGTAACTATATATAGTATTTTTTGTATTTTTTGGAGTATAAATTTTATTCATATTTTTAATTTTTAATATTATCATATCTCTTATATTAGAATTAAAAATTATGAATAAATGGTTGATGATTTTTGAAAAAAATATCTTCTACATTTTAAAATTGGAATAGAATAAATTTAAAATTATACTTTTACAAACAACTTCAATTGAGTCTTTATATGAAATAAAAATTATATTTTTAGCCTTTTAATTTTGTCTCTAAATAATTTATATTTATATTTATCTATTTTAATTGTATTTGCGTTTTTATGTATCTGTTTATGTGTTTCTGAGTTTCCACGTCTATTTCATGACGGCCCTCCCGGATATTTTGTTCAAGATCCGCCACTGATTATGAGTGTAACATTTTTATTTAGTTTAATGTCAATTTCTTCACATAAAGGAATAAAAATTAAAGTAAACAAAAACAAAATAACAACATAACGGGAACATATACAATCAAATCATGTATATATCTTATCTTCTTTAATTTCTCTTATCTGCAATATATTCCTTTTCTCTTTTGGTCTAACCAAACCATGTATATATTTCTAAATAATTACATATACCTTTTAGTCATTAAACCTTATCCCACCCTTCACCCAGAACTATAATTTTATTTTTTTCGCTATATATATATATATATATATATGAAATCCGTAAAACAACAATGCTAATATATTTTAAAATATTACTTTCATTTGACTACTAACAGAGCTGCCAATCAAATCTACAAATCAAACTGTTCTAATATAGTTAAGTTAAATCAGAACTATACTAAAATATTAAATAACATTAGAATTAGATAATGAACAGACAGTAGAATATAAAGAAAATCTTGCAATCTAAGCTAATAGCTATATAGAAAAGGACAATAGAATTTAAAGAAAACAAGTTTTTTATTTGTGTGAAAAAGAGATGCAGAGCTGATTGCTTGAAGAGTGCACTAAACAGCAACATTGGGAAGTGGTGGTTTTCTCAGCTGATCAAAGACTTGAAAGGAAAGAAGAGTGCAAGATGAATAAAAACAGAGAAACTCACCCACGTGGAGAAGAGAGAAGGCAGAATAGAAGGAAACCGTCAAACTTGATGAAAACAAAGGAAATAGAAGCCAATAATGAACTACACTTGGCCAAACATACCTGAAACAATATCTTTGCCAACATCTTCACTCCATCTATGAAGATAACAAAGCTGCAAATCTACTGTTTGATTGAAGAAACTGCAAAAACATCACGATTTGCACGCCCAGTGGAGCTTACTTGGCACCAACAGCCACTTGGATCATACTTGGCACAAATGGCGGCAAGCGAATGGCCGGAAAATTGGAGGGAAACGACGGAGGTTGGCGCCAAGAACCACTGCAGATCCAGCGTGGAGAAGCCCTCCGGATGTAAATGTAGTGATACCTTTCTACCAAAAAAGCGGCATTTAGCCACGGTTAATTTGACCGTGGCTAACATGATAAATTAGCTACCCTTTAACCGTGGCAAAGCAACCCAGAAATTCTGAAGTATCAGTTTCACGGTTAGCTACCCCTCAACCGTGGCAAAGCGACCGGGAAATTCCCCAAATAAAATTTCACTCTCCCTCTAAGTTTTATTCGTTCCAAATTTGTTTCTCCCCCTTTGTTTTTGTCTCCTTCTAACCTAGGGTTTTAATGGTTCAGATTGCCCCCTTCATTCTGCGCTATCCCTTCTCCCTTCTCAATAATCATCTAACACTAACCATCGCTAACCAGGTGAGAGCTAACCTAGAGATGGTTCAGATTTTCTCCCTTTCTCCATTGCTTCCTCTAACCTGCGTTTTCTCTGTCAATGTCTTCTCCCTTTCCTTTATAGGTGAGAACTCAGCGGAGAGGAGAGAAGCATCGATCTGGTTGAGGTTGCTGCTAGGGTATGTCTCTAAACTTCGATTAATGTGAGCTTGAAGGGAAAGTTTCTTTCTTATGAACTGTTTTGCTTTTCTGGGTTTAGGTTTAATCTTTTGTTCAGAAAGATGTCAGTTTTTATTTCTCCTGTTTTTGAAGTGAATTTTGGTATTTGAGTACTTGTTGCAACTTTGTGTATTGGTTAAAAATAGACCATTCATTTCTGTTTGGAATAAAATTGACTTTCCTACGGCATTTGTGAATTTATTGTTTGTGTGTTGTTACCCTGAGAGTTATTTTATATTCTGTTATTAATTGGAATTTGGAACTTCTAGTTATTGCTTCAATTGCTGTCTGATACATGTGTTTGATGTTATTGTTTGATACTACGGTTTGATGTTATTTCTTCTCATTGGGAGAATTAGTGGTATTAGAGCTGGTGTTCTTATGAATTAGTGGTATTAGAGCCCGTTATTTTTCCAGTGTCAATAATAATCTAGATTCAGAATGTTTATTGTTCACCCAACAAGGAAGTTCGGTCTTGCAAACATGGCATTGAAAAATATTGCTTAGCTGGTTTCTACCCTAATTTTTGATTCGGATATTATGTGTCGTGACCGGGGTCCCGACGTCGACGGCTGAAAAATCGTTTATTTAATGGAGTCGCCACCCAATTTATTTATTAAGGGAAATTGAGAAAAACCTGCCTTTAGATCATTGGTCTACGAAAACTAGGTTGGATCCGGGAGTCGATTATGCAAAGGGAAGGGCGAAAACTAAATTCCACTACACCCTAGTACATCCGTCTTAAGACGGTTACCCTAAATTTGATTGTACAATTATAAATTATTTAATCATTTGTTTACCCAAAAGTAATATTTAATAGTAGAAGATAATAAAGACTAATTTAGAAAAATTTCAATTTTGACTTGACGGGGAAGCCTCGCTCCTACGTATCCTCTGGTGCAATGAGGAACTCAAAAGTCACGTAGTTCTTCCTGAAAATTTTGTTGGTTGGTTGATTTTATTTCTGAAGGGGCTTAAGATCGAAACTGTACAGCTAAAGTCTCTTAAACCGGAACTGACAAGGTGTACACCTTGATCAAAACCATTTTTATTATTTTTTTATAGAAAATTGGTGTTAAAGAAAAAAAAGATTGATAAAAAAAAAAAACGATTAATTTTGCTTGACGGGGAGGCCCCGCTCCTACGTATCTCCGCGTGGCAGAGAATCAAAGGCTACGTAGTTCTTCTAGAAACTATTTGTTTGTTTATTTGTTTTAATTATTTTTGGAAGGGGTTTAAAGTCTAAGCCGTACAGCTAAAGTCCCTTAAACCGGAATTTGACAAGATGTACACCTCAATCAAAAACCATTTTTATGATTTTTATTTGTTTTGAAAAAAAAAGAAGAGAGAAAGAAATTAAAAAAAAAAAAAACTTAAGTGAACTAAGACAACTGTTTTTTTCCATGTTTTAGAATAATAATAATAATAATAGCAACAACAACAGTAATATAAAAACGAAAGATAAAAAGAAAAATAAATAAATAACTATGCATATAAAAAAGGAATAAATAAATGAATATCTACGCAAATAAATAAATAAAATAAATAATAAATAAATATGTACCTAAATAAATAAATACAAAGACTAACCTTAACTTGACGAATACGATGAATACCGACCTAGACCGAACAGCCTGACCAGGTCAACTGTGAACCGGACTCCTATTTGGTCTATTTTGAGCCCAGAACCTCCTTGTGCAAAAACCGCTTTGAGAACCGAAAAGCCGACTCAAAAAACGTACAAAGTAATCAAAGACAGACTTTTAGTGTAAAGGACCCGCAAAGGCTAGCCCAAAAGATCACTTAGTCCGTCAATGACCTCCCCATCTAGTCTTCGCCTCTCAACCTCTTATATAGCCCATTGCTAGATGGCTCTTGCTTCTCTCAAGCGATGTGGGACAAAAACAAGATAGCGAACACAATTTTCATTTAGAGAAAGCAATTCCCGTTTTGCTCAAACCAACCATCGTAAAAGTGCGATTCCGGATTCGTTAACCGTTGGATCGTCTTTATTTTTGACATAAGGTTCACGAGGCACATGTCTTCTCTTTCACCATTCGGATCCTTGAAACAAGGTCTGAGGAGAGAGAAATTGCCTTCGCAAGTAGCTATAGTTTTTGGTATTTTTCTCAAACGTGTCACCGTAAAAGTGCAATTCCGGATGCGTTAACCGATGGATCGTCTTCATTTATTTGACAGAAGATTCACGAGACATATATCTTCACTTTCACCGTTTGGATCGTCGAAAAGAGGCCTGTGGATAGAGAAATTTCCTTCGCGGGTAGCTGCAGTTTTAGGCATTTGGTCTATTTTTATATTTTTTGTAACTTTGGCATTCTAGGGCCAAGTCATGTACATGGACATTCTCTTTTTGTATCAAATAGCATATTTTACTTATTTTATGTTTAACCTCTAAAAAAAGTAATAATAACGCAAAATTAGTAAATTAGCACAAAACAACCTTTTTGAGGGATTAAGAATCAAATAAACGCAAAAAACATATTTTTTATGATTTTTTACTAAAAAAGTGAAAAACACCGGTTAAAATTGGGTGTTCACATTATGTCTTTTTTCTTTTTCTTCCGTTTGATCCTAGACATGGTTACTGAATATATACAAGATACAGTGTCATATTGCTTGAAGTCAGATAGTTAAGAAAAGCGATAAGTAGATAGTCAGAAATATGGAAACTAGCTTAAAAACACATGACTTGTGTCTAAATTGGAGTAAAGAAAAGTACGTGGTAAAAATTTGGACATAGAATACCACAAATTACACTTTTAAGTATCTTGAATTCATTATACAAAATGATAGTAAACAGAGAAAACTGTTGACCTAGGATCTAAGCAGGGAGGGAGAGATCAACGAATGCTTTGGGCTTACAATGTTGTATGATATTGCATTTGAACACTTGTTGCAACTCCCTCCTTACTTTGTGTTTTGCTCAGGCTGAGTTTTAGGGATTAAAATCGTAATTCGTGTCTCCTCAGTCAAGTGCATCAACTGAACACTTGCGTAATGCTTTTGTTATTGATTTTGCAGGCAACCTATTGATCTATACAGTAGTAGTGTGCCATAGCCAAGGTTTCACATGAAATTCCTTATGTTCTCTTTTGGACATGCTTTGCTTAATGGTCTGCTTAATGGTAAGTAATTGAACCTTGGTTTGCAATTTTCTCATCTAAGGCACCTATGGAATGCATGTATAAAACCATAAACTATGCACTCAAAATCGCCTACCCTGTATGATTTCTTATGTTGGATTTTGAATGCATAAATGTTCATTGTGGAGTAGGAATCCTTACTACCCCGGATGCTGCTAAAGAAGATGGGTGGATAGGGCTTTCCATCTTGTTCATTTTTGGAATAACCTTGTCTTGAGACATACCCTGACATTGGCCAAGTTGCTTTTGGTACTACTGGATATATTGCCATATCAGTAAGTCTTCATACCAAACTCTACTCTTACTTCAATTCTTTTCCAATTTTCTTGCAAGTGTTTGGGGGAGGGGGTTGCGATGTTTATTAGAAATCAGTGTCTCTAATGATTAATCTCTTTTCCTATGATTTCTCCTTTTTTGTGTGGATGCAGATAATTAAATTTGGCTTTCATCAATCATATGATAGGTCATTTTGCTAGCCTTTTTTATGTATATGGAAGCTTCCTAATTGGTATGTCTGCATGTCTTTCGTGTTTAAGTTTGTTCAAGTAATTATTATGCATGATATATCAGTCCTGCAATTAAACATGTTTTGATAAATAAATGGTCTTTATTTCACCAAAATGCTTTTTTGCTGGTACAGATTGATGTGGTAGACTTCCATATTCAAGTTGGAGATGGATAGTGATCCATGATACCTTTGCCTCTGTTTCACTCTTAAATGTTGAGCTTGTAAAATTGGAATCCACTAATAATGTTAGCATGCATTTTCCATTTGTTTGTGTTCATTCAGTAAAGCTAAGTAGTTGTGCTGATATTTCAGTCAGTTCTTTCAGATTTTTTATGTTATACTTGTAGCAATTGGTTCAAATAACAATTAAAAATTGTTGTTGGTTGATTGCTAGTAATTCTTTTGGCATGTCAGCGAATTTATAGGCAATGGGAAGAAATCATGCTAGTCTATTAATTTATTTTGTTTGCTTCTAGATACAGTTTAATGACTGTTTGTTTCCCCTTATAGGCAATGGGAAGAATTCATGCTAGTCTATCAGATGGAATTTTGGCTTCGGATGTTGAAGTATGGCTTCTTTCCTTATCTTCATTACTATAAATTACTATACTAGGATAACTGTTGCCACTTTTCTGACTCCTGTTCTACTCTTCTCTTATAATCTCTTATAATAATCTCTTATAATCAAAACAAGTACTAGCAAAATGACGCATCTTAAAACTTTGCCATTTGACAAAAAATAAGGATAAATTGGTAACTTCAGCACTAGAAGAAAAAAAACACTTTTCGCAGCTTTTTCAAAAAAAAAAGCTGTCGCGCTGTCAGCTGACATCATAGATATCTTAAAATTTTACCATTTTGGCAAAAAGTAAGGGTAAATTGGTAACTTCAGCACTAAAAGACAAAAAAAAAACACTTTTTGCAGCTTTTTCAAAAAAAAAATAACTTGCTAACGCGTCGTCAGCTGACACGTTGTCAGCAGATTTTTTTTTTAAAACTGTTTTACTTTTTTAAAAAAACTGATTTTCTTTTTTAAAAAAACTGTTTTTCTATTTTAAAAATTATTTTTTTAATCTTTTTTTTTTAAAAAAAATATTTTTTATTCATCATTTTTTTCCAGTTTTTTTTTTTGTCATAAAAATTTAGTTTTTTACCCCTTTTTTTACTAAAAATAATTACTCACAATTTTTATAATTTAGTCAAACTACTAAAATTAATTATTTTTCTAGAGCAGTCATATTAATCATTTAACCACTATCTATTGTTAAAAAAAGACATACATGTAATAAAATCTTAGAATTAACTTTTTTATAAATAATGGAATATGATTAATATTAAGGTGTATAGAAAAAAATAAATCATAATACGTGACAACAAGTGCGGCAGTGCGAGACTGATAATGGAATCGACAACACGAGCAACAACGGGAACAAGAGTGGGAACAAGAGAGGCAACGAGAGCAACAGTAGAGTGCCAACGTGGGTGCATATTTTAAAAATAAACTTATTTTCTTTTTTCTTCATTTTTACTCCATCTAAAATTTATTATTTACTATAATCTCTCTATTAAAACTATTAAGACCAATCAATTTAATCACTTTAGGTCTTGGCAATTGCCAATCCGATCATTAGACCCAAAAAAATCAATTTAAAACTTTAGCCACTACCAAATATTACAAAATAACTTATAATTAAACGAATATGATTTAATTAATATTAAATCATATAGAAAAATATGAGTTAACATGTGGTAACTGGGCGACAACGAGAGACTGGCAATTGGAGCTGCAACAGGAGTGGCAACGGGAGAGACAACGGGTTGGCAACGATAGAGGTAATAAGAGCGCCAACAGGAGGGCCAACGAGGATGCAAACGGGAGGGCCAACGGGGATGCATATTTTACCTCTAATGTCCAAATACATTATTATAGATCGATGTACTTCTGATTTTCAATCTCCTTTAATTTCTGCGACTCAATATAATTTGCATTTCTATGTTATATGACATAATACCTATCTCTTTCCACTTTGAATTTCAAATCATACATTTTGGACATTATTCACAACTTATGAATATCTTTCAAATTATTATTATGACTTCACGGCAATACACCGACCATACAGTATCACCCGTGCATATGCACAGGTAAAATACTAGTCATAAGTAATTACAATCAAGAGATTGTAAACTTATGCTTTCAGGGAAGAGCCAACCAGAAAATTACACGTGGACAAACATCCAGTGAAAAAACTCCACCTGTCAATGAAAAAAATAGGTGGCATCATTGGTTCAAAGTTTAAACCATCGCTCAATTGGTGGTATGGATCCAACGGTTGTAGCAAGTTCGGAAAATAAAAAAAAACAATACACCTTGAGACAATACCTTTTATTACATTTAATCTCTATTAATACCATCTCAAAATTAGAGAGAAGCAATTAGCAGGATATTATTCCCATAATAATACAATAAGGCAGCAGTCAAAGAAGCGACAGATTGGCTGAAAAAGTGGATCCATTCAAATATGGAATAATTCATCCGAACTGTATTTCAAAACCCATATTTTATACAAACAAATAACTACTTCCGTCGTTTATACCAGGTACGTTCTGGTTGGTGATTCCTTCTTAAAATCACCATGAATGGGCCTACAGAATTTTATTTGCATTTCCTGATGCGCTACCAACAACTCCACATCAATTCATTGGAGTCTGCTCCTCCTGCACAGGTAATTTTAACGTTTCAATAGTTTCATTTGTATTAAATCATCTCTGCAAAGTTTAACTTATTCGATATCTGGATTACATCAGGATTCAGGCTACGTTCTCATGGCTAAAATCACACATGTCCTTTCATATAATGCATAAGAATCACAGTTCACCCACTATGGCTACTATATAACACACATGCTTTCAATTAATCTACGCATTTCATACGAGTTATATTTGAAAATTTTTGTAGGTCTGGCATAGATGTTAAAGTACAAGACCACACTGGAACAGCCGTGTTCACACTCAGAGGAATTGCTGCCATTGACTTCTATGATCTACATCTACCCGGCCATGATCGTCGTCATCCGGTAAGATCCATATATAATAACGCAGGGTATTGAATTATAAGAACTATGCCTTATTTAATATCAAATAAAACCATTGCCTTACAAAAATTTGAAGGCGTCCACTGTTAATTGAAGTTCCATTGCCTTCAATTAAAATTTCAAGTGCAAATGTACCTTTGGCAGAAGAGACTTTATCCAGCCAGTTTGTATAGATGTTATCAAGCAATGCAGTAAGCAAAAGTTGTGTTAACAATAGCAGCCTTTGATGTTATTGTGTTACATTAATTTAAAGTAAAACTCTTCATTCACAAACACTCATAGTTCCATGGTGCATAGGAACTTTGATTTCGTGCCAGCACCATGTATTAGGTATCAGGAAATCTCAAAGTGTATTTGATTTTGACCCCCTATTTTACTAACTATGACACATTATAAATCACACCTAAAAGAGGAATTATCAAACAACATAGAAATACATTTAACCACTAATTCGTGTAATTTCGTGACACCAACCCAAAAACTAAAATTCAGAGTATTACCAGACACCATCTTTCAAATCGTGAACATTTCTAACAGTGGGGGTGAAATTTTGAAAGGGGAAATACGAATTTACCTCATTGGCGGTGAACTCGCGGAATTCCCGATAACTTCTAGAAATTCTCCCACGATCGTTGTGGACAGGAATTTCTAGAAAGATCAAACAATTATAATATTCAATACATAAAAAACGTGAGCCAAATTTAAAAATCCACTGCCCGCAACAGTGGGGATTTACAAGTTTTACGACCAACTATCTATTTCCAGAGTCCTAAAAGGATTGAGCAGTGTATTCTGCTTGATTCATTCGATGACAGAATTGAACAAAATTTGCTAAAATCAAATTATTATAAAGAGTAACTTTCAAGTTAAACAAGTAAACCAATTCCATAGAAGTCTCAGCATAGGAATACACATGAAGCCACGAATATCATGCAACAAATATTCGAACCCCAAATTGATATAAATTCATCCAAACAACTATAAGCAATGTTTGTATCAGCTGAATCCAAACAAGCACAATTCGTCATTGATAAAGAACTAACGGTAAGTAAACATATCTACCCAAAAATCCATAATATGGTACCTGTATGTCGGTTAGATCAAGAAATTGAGAAGAGGAACCTGTTGATAACCACCACAAATTCACGCGGCCATTGCAGATCGATTGTACCACAGCAATCTCACGATGAATTAAGTTATTGCTGATACCCACGAATCAAGCTTTAAGCAGGGATTTCTGAGAACTCCCGTTTCAACGGCAAAGAAAAGAAGAAAGGGGAAAGTCAGGTTGATGAGCGGAGGAATAGGGTTTCGTTAATGGTAAGTTGAGTTAAACACTAAGCTAAATGACTAAAACACCCCACGTTTAATTGCATAAAAAATTTACAACCCTTTCAGATTAACTTCAATTTGGGTCAATCTAAAATTTTTTATTATGTTATTCTACACACAGTTAAAAATATATAGTTAGTTCATAGGGGGTGTATTATTAATTATGCTATAATTTTATATTTAGTTTGGACAAAAATTATATATATTTTATTGTTAAATTACATATTTCAATATATCATTATGTTTAAATTTAAATATAGTTGACTAAAATAATTTATGTATATAGTTACGCCACTTATACTTATATAGGCACTTTTTAAAGTAAAAAAAATTATGTATTTAAGTATTTTTTATATTTAAATTTATATATTATGCTAAAATAATGATTCTTAATATTAATATTTGAAAGCTTCGAAAAAATATATTAATATAAGAATAATTGCATAATTACAATTTTTGTATTATCTATTATAAGACTTATATTTAGTATCAAAAATTTCTCCATAAAACCAGGATTAGATAGGATACAAAGTGAATGCACAATTAATCTTTTACTATACTACCATTAAATTATGACTGAAATAGACTCACCTCCAACGCTCGGTTGCTAACCCTACCTCTCTTGCATTCGGTGCGCACAATTTTAATTGTTCATCTATACAACATCATTACAAATTTGTTTTCGAAAATATTACAACATCATAATCTTTTTGTACTAAAAATTTGTATGCCCGTGCTGGCACGGGTGATGCAAACTAGTTAGTATTATAATGATCTGAATATGAATGACTTTTGCATGACTTTTGCGTAGCCTTAATTTCTAAGTTCATATTGTTTGTGTGGAATTACAGGTAAATGCAGAGCACATAAAAATACTTTTGCACTTTTTTTTTTGACAAGAAATACTTTTGCACTTAACATAACACCTAAGGTAGTTTTTTGAATTTAGTTGGGCTGATGTAGTCATGCTAGACTTTCATGTAGAAAAAATGTAGTTATATTTATAAGCCCGAGAACCATTAAATCTTGACAATATCCTTGTGGTTGTAGTACAAAAAATCTTAATGAAATGTATTTATGTTTCAATTACCAATGTTGTGAATGCCTAATGTGGTTTTATTACAGAAAATCTTACTAAAATGTATTCCCTATGTTTCAATTGTCAATGCTGTGAATGTCTAGTATTAATTTTTTTTTTAAAAAAACTACTCGTTTAGCCACGGTTAACCCGTGGCTAACAGTTAGTTGCGTGACTTGACAACGGATTTTACCGGGGCTAACGAAAGATTTAACCGTGGCTAGGTCAATGTCTCCACGGTTCTTTTTTGGCGTGGCTAACTGTTCATTTAACCGTGGCTAAAAATATGCGACGCCAGGTTCTTTCACGGTCGCCGTAACCGTGGCCAATTGGATTTGCCACGCGATTATGCTTATTCTGTCACGGTTTTAACCGTGGCTAAACGCCGGTTTTTTTGTAGTAATTTTGTACTATATTGATCCTGCCTATCCTTGTCATTCTCACATATGCCGATCAATAGTTTTTCTTTAATTTTGGACTTATGGACTGACACAAATCTTCTTTCGGAAAGCTTAAAACCAAAATATAAGGATTGGCTCTTGTCAGGGGTTTGGTGTGTCTCTTGTTTCTTGAGGGCTTTATTTACCTAAAGATTGGCTCGTAACGAAGTAGTGGCCGAATACATAGTTATGTAATATATTATTGGTATTTATTGCAAATATTAATACTAAGTGTATTAGTAAAGACCTTCAGGTGCTTTATTAATACTAAGTGTGTTGCAAATATTGGTATGTATTGTAAATTATTATGTAATATATTATTGGTAAAAGTAGTTATATGTATCTAATACATTCTGGCAGGATAAAATAGCCCGTTTTGTAAACAAGAGGCAATGCCTATCTTCCATTCTCGTTTTAGGTGGTTAACCTGATTGGAGATCTCTTTGTAAAAAAAAACCTGGAAAGATACCTAAATCACTTTTTTTTTGCGAAAATCAAGATTGAAAAGGAATGTCTTCCATCCTTAAACATATTTTCATCCTTTCAGAAGCTCTGATTTTTCAAAAACAAAATAAAAGCATAGTGTTCCGAATAGTTTTGTTTTCTTAATACTTGAAATAGATGAGGGTTTGTCTTTGTCCTATCTCATGGGACTTGTAGTTACTAGTATTTGTGAAACCCTTTTCCTTTGGAGAACTGAAGAGCAAAGTTATGCAACCCAAGTTGCAATTAAATATTTTATATGTATCAAATACATTCTGGCAGGATCTAATTAATAGCTCGTTTTGGTAAACAGGAGGCGATAATTCTGTTTGGCAAAAAGTAGCGGATAGCGGATAAGCTAGCTTATAACGGATGAGGTAGCGGATTGAATTTAAAGTGTTTGGTATAATTAGCGGTTGAAGTAGCTTATAAAAATAAAATTAATTACATAGACATTCGTAATTAATGCTTACAAATGAGAGAGAAATTCATTTAATAGAGGATAAGTAAGGAATTTAATTAAAGTAATGAAGGTAAAGTTGGGAGAAAAATGAAACGCTATAAGTTAGTGGAAAAACGCTAAAAACTAGTTGTGCCAAACAAGGCTCTGTTTGGTAAAAAATAGCGGATAGCGGATAAGCTAGCGGATAGCGGATAGCTGATAGCTGCTAAGCTAGCTTATGACAAATGAAATGTTTGGTAAAATTAGCGGTTGAACTAGCTGATAAATGTAAAATGACACAGAAGGACATATCTAATTAATTGTTAGATTTATTTAATCAGTATAAAATGTTAAAATGTGTATAAATTGTTTTGCTATAAATTCTTGGTAATTAAACTAATTATTAATATATTTAGGAAAGTATAATTTTAAATACAATTAAAAGAAAAATAAAATAAAAGATAAAGTATGATAAACAAAATAATGGTTCAATTGACCTTAAAAAATGAGACGGAACAAAAAAAATTTCATTTCAATTTGATACACTTATTGACAATATAATATAAAAAGTAAAGAAATAACAAAAACAATTACAGTCATGACCTTACGTCAAAAAAATTTACAGCCATGACGTAAAGCTAATGAAAAGAAACAATACCTTCAGCTATAACCACATTTTTCAAACAAAAAAGAAGTAATAAGCTGCGAACAGTGAGAGGAATAATGATAAATTGCTTTTTACTTTATTCAGGATATAGATGGAATATTATAAAATTAATAGGGGTAAAAATAACTAAATAGAAGAGACGCTATAAGTTATAAGCTCAAACGCTACTTGAAGTAGCGTTTCAAAAAACGCTAAAAGCTACCTCTGAAACGCTATCCGTTACTGCTTGCCAAACACCTCTAATTTTTTTAATCCGCTATCTGCTGGTCAAATCCGCTATAAGCTAGCGGATTTGGTTTGCCAAACAGAGCCTTACAACTAGCGGATACGCTACAAGCTATCCGCTATAAGCTAGCGGATGCTCATTGCCAAACAAAGCCAATGCCTAGTGAATTCTTTACAGAATAAATGTTTTATTAATATTTGAAAAACTCAGCATCGCAATTTCCTTGATTCGTATTCCTTACATTGCATAATAAGTGTTCAATACGTGACCTCATCATACTCTAGGTCCTGAGTCAATAGCTGTTGCTTGATGTCTTTGTATAGTCTTCACCTTGGCTTGAGGTCGGAAGAGTATTTTCTGAGTCAAAATCCTCCAAGGTTGTCTTTGTCAACGTCGCCGTCTCCCGAGGTTGGACTCGGAAAGGTTGGGTACCTGCAGACACTCTGATGCCAAAGTCTGCAATCAGAAATTTGTGCGAGGTACACATGAAAGTAACATACCTTATCTCCTGGGGTAGTGTCGTATTTATAGGCGCAGGTCAGGGAGCTCTACGGGTCTTGCCTGGTTCTGAACTGTCGGATCGGGGTAAAGTATCTGGATCGTTGATCTTGATTCCTTGTGGAGAGTGGAGATATATTCTCCAGTGGATGTTATAATCATGATGAACTATTGTTAAGTTCATTTGGGATGTGAGGCTCTGATATTATGACATCGGTGTCAGGATTAATATTTAAGTTGTAAACTTATTTGTTATTTTTTTAAGGCAAAATTACACCAGGGGACCTTTAACTTATTTATTTGTAACAAGTTGGCCCTTTAAGTTTCTTTTGTAACAAATAGGCCCTTTAAGTTACCTGACGTTGACACCGTTGGCCCTTTTAGTAAAATGTAATATCGTTTATTACATCAAAATACACCAAAATATGTTTGTTTGCATCAAAATACATAAGCTAGAGTAGTCACAATATAGAAAGTAGCATTACATCAAAATATATAAGCTAGAGAAATCATTAAAAGGGCCTATTTGTTACAAAAAAAACTTAAAGGTCCAACTTGTTACAAATAAATAACTTAAAGGTCCTCTAGTGTAATTTTGCCTTTTTTTAATTATTACTACGTACTATTTTATTTGCGAATGACTGTAAGGCTTTTAAGAAGCCAATACATATTTTTATCTTAAACTATGATTTAAAGTTGGGATGTGTGGTGATGACGTGATACCCTTTTTCCAGAAGAAGAATTGTTATTAGTATCTTTTTCCATTCCATTTGTTTCAGTTACTAGCTAGTATTTTTTACTAAATCACGTAAATTTTTTTACAAATCATTAAAAAATTTATTTTGGGGTTTAGGGTGTCACACAATCAAGATGGAAAAATTGTATTTTATTTACCAAAACAGAAGCATGCAAAATATTTGCTAAGTGAAACAAGTGAGGCAATTAGAGATCCACAAGCACAACTCAAACAGAGCTTATACAGCCCATAGGAAAATTGAACCAGTCTGACATTGTCAATAGAGCTTACAAAGCAGCCCCATGATATGTTTTTAATAGAATATACAATAGAGCTTACATTATGTATTCCCCCTTAAATAAAATGTTGTTTCTAATAGCTTTTTGGCTTTTCTTTTTGCAAAGTGTCCCAAATAATAAAAAGTCACCAACAGGTTCATTGCTTGGAGTTACCCATCGAGCCGTTGCACTCTGCTCCACTCCTCTCACCTCTGCCAATCGTCGAGGCCGTCCCCGTGCCGGTTCAGGCAGTCAACCAGATCCTCGATCGCCTGGATAGACGACGCCGCGACTTCGCCCAACAGGAACTGCGGCTCACCCAAATGGAAAAGGAAGTCGCCCCTGTCCGAGCCAACACAGCAGCAACATCGGCTTTACCTCATGACAAGTCTCCGATCCACAACGCCGCTCTCTCAAAGCGACACCGCTCTCCACCTCGGAGGAAGGCAGGCCATCGACGCCATGTCCACCGATCCCCACCATGCAGGGGTGACCAATGCCACGGCTCGTGATCACCTCCGAATCCTCCACTTTCAAGTCCCAGTCAAGCATCCTCTTACGGTTCATCAACCTCCCGTAGCGCTTTTCCGCGCCGGAAGCGTTCTCCGCGCAAGAAGGATCGCCCCTCTCACCGGGACGACACTTCTCGTGGCACAAGAAAGGCTCCTTTAATCCGAGATATTTCCGCCTGTAAAATACCAAGGTTAATCGAAAAGCCACCACAACTCAACATGTACGACGAAACCGGTGATCCGGACGAACACGTCGACACATTCGACCTGAGCCATAGCCCTCATCACCACACCCGCTGTAAGGTTCTCCCGTGTCGAAGGGTCGTTCAAAGGAAGAACCCAGACACTTTCCTTTTGGTTCCTCCTCGCCTCCTCCTCACTTGAGGCCACAGAAGACTCTAGCTCGGAAATCCCACTCTCCAACTTTTGGGCTTCAACCTTGATGGACAAGACCTCCTCCTCCAAGATCGGCACCAGCGCCGCTGGCCTAGCCTTACCGCCCGGCGCAACCCGTCCGTAGTAGCTCGGGCCCTCTCCAGCCGGTCCAACCATTCCTGCAACTCGGCCCTTTCTTTCCGATGCCTCTCAGAATCTTGACGTGCCTCCAGGCAAGCGTTCAACTTATCGGTCTTGTCCAGAAGATCCGAGTCCAACCACAAGTTTCGGTTCTCCGAGGGATTGCTTCTTTACGAGGCCAGCAGGTCTCTGGCTTCCCAACACCACTGCAAACGTCTGCCCAACTCCGCTACCTGAAGGCACGCTTCGAAGTCTTCAGCTAAACAAACGACTTCACTCCCAAGGCGAAGCTCCACTTATGAAGCTGATGCCAGCTGGACCTTGGTGAGAGGACGGGGCGCGTCAGGTCCGTTCTTATGAAAGATTGATTGGTGAGCCACGCTAGGCTCGACCTCGTGGTAGAGGTCAATGGGCCACTCTAGGCCTGACCTTGTGAATGAGGGGTCATTTGTAGGCACGTTGGAGCGACCCTTCGAGAGAAGGAAGTCAGTCCAATTCACCAAGTGCAGAGCTTGGAGAGAACGCAGAGTTAAGAAGCTCGTTTGAGATCAGGTGCAAGGGCTCGGCCTCGACCTCGATCAGTGTTCTTTGCGAAGCAGCTAAGTTCCTGAAAAAGAAACCACTTTATTGATATGGAACGGGGTCCAACGGGAATACAATCATTAGTAATGAAGACTCGGAGGTCCGAAATGATCTAAATTTGTTGACAAGAGTAATGAAAACGAGTGTAACAGCAGTAGTAGATGTTTTTTAGATCAGGGGTCCGGGGAGTAGTTTATTCGATGGGGATTCTGTGCCTAGGGTCACCGAGTCGGTTACTAGTGTCTTTAGTGAGTTCTAGGGGCTCCGTTTGGAGCGGGTTGTGGTGCGTTATGCTTGTTACCAGAGGTGGCTTGTTGGGGAATGTGGGATGCTTGATGTGGCTCAGAGTCCTTGTAATGAGCCGTTTTGAGGCGGAGGGAGCTCTGTGGTGCCGTGGTGGAGGATCTTTTAGATAGGTCGATTGGTGCACTTATACTCTCGAGCTCGGGCTCGGTGGCAATGACACGTCCTTTTGGGCCCTTCTGCTCACCCACTGGGCTTCCAGAGTCGTAATGATCCCCGAGGTCGATCAAATTGACTTTAGATACCACCTTTTTTCCTGCGTGCTCTTTTTTCTGTTCGGTTTTATCTGACTTGTCTTCTGTTTTTACTGAGAGGTAGTGACATTTCTTTGCAGATTCCAGGTCGGCAGCGATAGTGATAATTTCATCATCAACTGAATGAAAACTCATATTTAGGTGGACTGTAGAAGCCATTGCTCCGAGTCTGCCCAACGTCGACCTCCCAATGATGCAATTGTACGGAGACTTGGAGGGAAGAACTAGGAATTGGGTCTTCACCGTTTAGTAGAGCATATCAATTCCATATGTGACCTTAATTCGAGGTACTAGAGTGGCACAGTTTTTGCTCCGTCGAATTCGATCAGGTCCGTGCCTCTGTACGGAGTGAGGCTTGTTTCAGTGATTTTTATCTTGGAGTGCAGGTCTTGAAATAGTATGTCTGTCGAGCTTCCTTGGTCCACCAGAATCCTTAAAACCTAGACATTCACCATTACAGCAGAGATAATCAATGGAATGTACTTGTGTGGTCTGCCGTCTGGGAGGTCTTGGTTGGAGAAGGCCAATGGGAGCCTGTCGGAGAGGTTGGTGGTCTTCGGGTTGCTGGTTATGCTTAGAATTTTCTTCCATCTTCTTTTCATTGATCTCTTGGTCTCGCCCGAGTCGACGGATTAACCACCTATGACACACTAGCTTCCTTTGTTGGCTTCCTTTTATGTTTAACTTCCAACAAAGGAAGTCAGCGTGTCAACCACGTAGAATAAGTGAAGTGACTGACAAATCAGTGCCAATTTTGACCATATTACAGGGGTAGGGGGACTTTGTTTTTACAAATTTGGAAAATAGGGGGACTCAATTCGTCAAAAAAATTCTTGGGAGACTAAAATCGTGAGTTGGTGAAAATAGACGGGACCAAAACTATAATTAAGCCTATTTTAAATGGTAGATTGATTTGTCAAAAATAAATAAATAAATAAATAAATTATGTTGATGGCTTATGATATGCTTTATGTAGAAGAAAAATGCTGTTAGATTTAGTATTTAAAAAAAGTGTTATTCGCTATATTATCAGAGAGTAATTAGAGTTAGTAATTTATATATATATATATATATATATATATATATATATATATATATATATGTTATGGTGAGCCTTTTGACCACATACACCCCCTTCTTTCGCATCTATTCACATCACACAAAAGCCCAATATCAAAGGGCCCAGTCCGAACATCAAGGGCTCAGATCAAACCACCAGATCGGACGGTCCTGATTCATTGGAATCAACCCCACCCCACTCTATAAATACAACATTCATTGCCTCATTAATGGTAAGCATTCTCTTATTTATCACTTCGCTAAGACTATCCCACTGACTTTAGCATCGGAGTGGCTTTGCAGGTACAACACCAGCAGGATCGGATACGGTCATTGACTAAGGATATCAACCACTAACTACCTCGGATCGCTCTTCAAGGTCGGAAGTACAGTGCAGAACATTGGCGACCACAGTGGGAGATCTCAGAACCAAGATCTTCTCCCCTCACCTTAATCAATGACAACTCGAAATCTTCGTTCCAAGGCAAACAGCCACACAATGGGAGTCCATCACGACCCTATCCTGAGACCGGTCATGCCCCATTTGGCCGAACCTCAGGCGACCCCGGACGGATTCGTTCAAAACCTTCCAAACTCCGATCGAGGGCGAGCCCAACATCAGATTCCGGACCTCGTTTTGGTATCCGGAAGCTCCGCAAGGAACCACGTACCTCCTCAAAATCCACTTTCTGTCCCGGCCGATGCTGTCCAACAGAGGAGTTACCGATTTACGGATCTTGAAGCACAGGTGGCGGAGCTCCGAGCTCGGAATATTCCGGATCAGGTCTCGCCCGACCGAGATTCCCCCGAAAGAAGAAATCCGGCTCGAAAGCGCCAGGTCTCGCCCGACCGAGATTCCCCCGAAAGAAGAAATCCGGCTCGAAAGCGCCAGGTCTCGCCCGACCGAGATTCCCCCGAAAGAAGAAATCCGGCTCGAAAGCGCCATCGATCTCCACCCAGAAGGCGACACTACCATCGCTCTCCTCCTCGTAGGCTCGAAAGGAAAGTTTCCCGTTCGCCATGCGTCGGTAGGGCAGACGCCGATTCTTCACCCGAAGTTCATTCTTCTCTGGCATCCTCTTCTCCTAGGCAACGATCGAGGAGTAGAGAATATTCACCTCGAGGGTATCGCCCTCATAACCGCAGGCACCCGCACCATCGGCACCGATCTCCGCCGCAGGATCAAACAACCGAGCGCAAAGGCCCTTTTACGGATAAAATCGACCGTTACCCGGTGCCCAGATATCTCGAAAAACCTCCAGAAGGATTGAAGACCTACGACGGAACAGGCGACCCAGACAGACATTTGAGTTACTTTGACACAGTAATGCAGTATCGGAACGTCCCCGTAGAAATGAAATGCCGAATTTTCCCCCTAACATTGGAAAAAATAGCATCAGAATGGTTTGAGACCCTCAAATCAAACACAATCTCCTCCTGGGACCAACTGGCCAAATTATTCTCAGCAAATTTTTCCCATTCCAAAAGCAAGCCAAAAAACAAAAACATCTTAGCTTCCATCATCCAAGAGAACTCCGAATCTTTAAGACAATATATAGAGAGATTTAATAAGGAAGCAGTTCAAGTTCGGAACCTCGATGATGCCTTCCGAGTTTACTTCATGGGAATGGGGCTGCGTCCCGGAAGCCCGTTCAAAAAACACATCAACACATGGGAGCCAAAGAACCTCCAAGATTTCCTCCAGTTATCCCAATGCTTTATCAATGAAGAAGAAAGCGCGATGGTCGGTAAGAAACCACCACCAATCACCGAATCATCAAAGCCCCCAAATGAAAGAGATCAAAAAAACGACGGCCGAGGCTTCAGGGACCCCCGACCTCGGAACCGTCATCAATTCTACACCGAGCTCAATGTCACTCAAGCTCAAATTCTGGGTGAATGCTGGAACACGGAGTTCAGAGACGAAAAATTCCCAAAACCACTCACCAACAGGCCAGGACAGCGTTCTAATAAATACTGCCGATACCATCGGCGTAACGATCACGACACCAACCATTGCAACGCCTTGAGAGATGACATTGAGGATATGATTAAAAGGGGAAAACTTGCCGGCTATGTAAACAAACCAGGGCGTCGAGCTGACGAGAAAAAAGAAGAACGGGAACAGGAACCCAGAACAAAGGGAAAAATCAAAGCCGAGTCTGACGACGACGAACTTGATTCAAGGAAATCAAAAGGACGGTCCGTGATGATGATGATCGCAGGAGGTTTCACCCACGAAGAATCCGGGAAGACAATGAAACGAAAATGGAAAGAGTTACTCAATATAGCATCCACTTCAGTCGCACAAACGCCTTCAAACCGACCTCCGTTGTCTTTTAGAGATGAAGACCTTCTAGATGGAAAACCCAACAAACACGTACCACTAGTTATCACGGCGGTGATCGCCAATAAAGAAATTAGAAGGATTTTGGTCGATCAAGGAAGTTCTTCAGACATCATTTTCCTCGACCTCGTGGAAAGAATGGGAATCGATAAAGAAGACATCGCTCCTTACAGAGGATCGGCACTATCAGGATTCAATGGATCTCGAACTAAACCTCTTGGACACCTGGAACTGATGGTTTCCTACGGTGAAGAACCTTTGATAAGAATCATCAAAACAAAATTCCTC
>OY754313.1:33638297-33640797 GCA_963573325.1 Astragalus glycyphyllos | reverse complement strand
ATGTTGCCACGTGCCTCAACAAAGCGCCATGAGCAAGACATCACTTGTGCCCTCCCCGGGCACGACTAATAATTTCTCCTCAAGCATGATTTCCTACAAATTTTAAGATTTGCCTTCATTCCCCGTGTCCATAGTTAAGTTTGGTTGGGAGCACATCTCATCGAAGCATTTTACGGTAGTCGCAAAAAAACGGTATTTTGCTCAAAAAATGGTAAAAAATAGGTCGCTTGGAAGAATCGGAAAATACTTGGTGGAAACATTGTACATGATACCATGATGTCCCAGAAAAATAGAGGGGCCGAATAGAAACCTCTAGACGCACGTTTGTATTTTTACAGTTTTTGCCAATTTCCAACAAAAAATTATATAAAATCCATCCCTTGGTAGAATCAATTGGAAATTTTTGAGGGCATTCCATATGTTCCCAGTATCTCCCAGAAAAATGGAGAAGCCAAGATTCACACTCTAAGTGCAAAAAAGTATTTTTCGGCATGACGGTTTTGTGCGATTCGGTAAAAAATTCAAATTCGGAGTTTGGGACCTCAAAATGAAAAAATGGCTCCTTCAGTTCTTCTAAATGTTACTAGGAACTCCCAGAAAAAAAAGAAACTCAAAATTCAATTTCTATGATTTATTGTGTATTTTTCAAGTTTTACGGTAAAAAATTCATAATAAATAGACCGCTTGTCGAAAAATTACAAAACTTGGTACTTTTGTACCTCTCAATAGGTTCTACAACCTTGCAAAATATTGGAAAAAAAATTCGTTGTGGAACTCCAAAAAAGGGCCTTATGTCTGTAGAAAAAAAGTGTCGACGCTCGGGTTGGAGTGGTTTTGGTCCGTTTGTCTACTATAGGGGGGAGCTCCCTGCCAGCCCCGTGCCCCAGGCGCATGGCAGGGCGCCAGGCTCCCTTCCTGGTGCAACATGTTGCCCTTTTTGGGCAACATGTTGCATGCTTCTATGGCAAATGTGGGAATCGGATGGAGTTATGTTTTTGAAAAAAAACCGTAATTCCATGGGGACGTCATGTTGTGCCTTGTCTAGAATCTATGCCATCCAAGCAACACTTGGGCGTGCCCATGCCATTCTTATTCAGCATTAATTTGCTTGTTTGGCTAGCGGCAAGCTCCGGAAGTTGCTTGTGTGACAAATTCGCCAGACTTGGCACTTCATGGCATGGTTGCCTTTCGGATGTCTTGGTGTGGGCACTTGGGTGCTGGGTGCTTTGGCGCCCTGTGCTTAGGCGCCTGCACTGAGCCCTTGGCACAGGTGCCTAGTGTGCCTGTTGCTTGGGGACATCATTGCGTGCCTTGTCTAGCACTGGCGCCTCACGAGCAACAAATTTTGGGCTTGGCCATGCCATTCTTATTCAGCATTAATTTGCTTGCTTGGCGCGTCTTGCTTGGGAATTGTTGGTTGTGGGGCAAATTTGTTGGACTTGGCACAACATGGTGTGGTTGCCTTTCGGATGTCTTGGTGTGGGCACTTGGGTGCTGGGTGCTTTGGCGCCCTGTGCTTAGGCGCCTGCACTGAGCCCTTGGCGCAGGTGCCTTGTGTGCCTGTTGCTTGGGGACATCATTGCGTGCCTTGTCTAGCACTGGCGCCTCACGAGCAACAAATATTGGGCTTGGCCATGCCATTCTTATTCAGCATTAGTTTGCTTGCTTGGCGCGTCTTGCCTTGGAATTGTTGGTTGTGGGGCAAATTTATTGGACTTGGCACAACGTGGTGTGGTTGCCTTTCGGATGTCATAGTGTGGGAACTTGGGTGCTGGGTGCTTTGGCGCCCTGTGCTTAGGCGCCTGCACTGAGCCCTTGGCACAGGTGCCTTGTGTGCCTGTTGCTTGGGGACATCATTGCGTGCCTTGTCTAGCACTGGCGCCTCACGGGCAACAAATTTTGGGCTTGGCCATGCCATTCTTATTCAGCATTAATTTGCTTGCTTGGCGCGTCTTGCTTGGGAATTGTTGGTTGTGGGGCAAATTTGTTGGACTTGGCACAACGTGGTGTGGTTGCCTTTCGGATGTCTTGGTGTGGGAACTTGGGTGCTGGGTGCTTTGGCGCCCTGTGCTTAGGCGCCTGCACTGAGCCCTTGGCACAGGTGCCTTGTGTGCCTGTTGCTTGGGGACATCATTGCGTGCCTTGTCTAGCACTGGCGCCTCACGGGCAACAAATTTTGGGCTTGGCCATGCCATTCTTATTCAGCATTAATTTGCTTGCTTGGCGCGTCTTGCTTTGGAATTGTTGGTTGTGGGGAAAATTTGTTGGACTTGGCACAACGTGGTGTGGTTGCCTTTCGGATGTCTTGGTATGGGCACTTGGGTGCTGGGTGCTTTTGCGCCCTGTGCTTAGGCGCCTGCACTGAGCCCTTGGCGCAGGTGCCTTGTGTGCCTGTTGCTTGGGGACATCATTGCGTGCCTTGTCTTGCACTGGCGCCTCACGAGCAACAAGTTTTGGGCTTGGCCATGCCATTCTTATTCAGCATTAGTTTGCTTGCTTG
>OY754313.1:33615797-33618297 GCA_963573325.1 Astragalus glycyphyllos | reverse complement strand
TTTTAAGATTTGCCTTCATTCCCCGTGTCCATAGTTAAGTTTGGTTGGGAGCACATCTCATCGAAGCATTTTACGGTAGTCGCAAAAAAACGGTATTTTGCTCAAAAAATGGTAAAAAATAGGTCGCTTGGAAGAATCGGAAAATACTTGGTGGAAACATTGTACATGATACCATGATGTCCCAGAAAAATAGAGGGGCCGAATAGAAACCTCTAGACGCACGTTTGTATTTTTACGGTTTTTGCCAATTTCCAACAAAAAATTATATAAAATCCATCCCTTGGTAGAATCAATTGGAAATTTTTGAGGGCATTCCATATGTTCCCAGTATCTCCCAGAAAAATGGAGAAGCCAAGATTCACACTCTAAGTGCAAAAAAGTATTTTTCGGCATGACGGTTTTGTGCGATTCGGTAAAAAATTCAAATTCGGAGTTTGGGACCTCAAAATGAAAAAATGGCTCCTGAAGTTCTTCTAAATGTTACTAGGAACTCCCAGAAAAAAAAGAAACTCAAAATTCAATTTCTATGATTTATTGTGTATTTTTCAAGTTTTACGGTAAAAAATTCATAATAAATAGACCGCTTGTCGAAAAATTACAAAACTTGGTACTTTTGTACCTCTCAATAGGTTCTACAACCTTGCAAAATATTGGAAAAAAAATCGTTGTGGAACTCCAAAAAAGGGCCTTATGTCTGTAGAAAAAAAGTGTCGACGCTCGGGTTGGAGTGGTTTTGGTCCGTTTGTCTACTATAGGGGGGAGCTCCCTGCCAGCCCCGTGCCCCAGGCGCATGGCAGGGCGCCAGGCTCCCTTCCTGGTGCAACATGTTGCCCTTTTTGGGCAACATGTTGCATGCTTCTATGGCAAATGTGGGAATCGGATGGAGTTATGTTTTTGAAAAAAAACCGTAATTCCATGGGGACGTCATGTTGTGCCTTGTCTAGAATCTATGCCATCCAAGCAACACTTGGGCGTGCCCATGCCATTCTTATTCAGCATTAATTTGCTTGTTTGGCTAGCGGCAAGCTCCGGAAGTTGCTTGTGTGACAAATTCGCCAGACTTGGCACTTCATGGCATGGTTGCCTTTCGGATGTCTTGGTGTGGGCACTTGGGTGCTGGGTGCTTTGGCGCCCTGTGCTTAGGCGCCTGCACTGAGCCCTTGGCACAGGTGCCTTGTGTGCCTGTTGCTTGGGGACATCATTGCGTGCCTTGTCTAGCACTGGCGCCTCACGAGCAACAAATTTTGGGCTTGGCCATGCCATTCTTATTCAGCATTAATTTGCTTGCTTGGCGCGTCTTGCTTGGGAATTGTTGGTTGTGGGGAAAATTTGTTGGACTTGGCACAACATGGTGTGGTTGCCTTTCGGATGTCTTGGTGTGGGCACTTGGGTGCTGGGTGCTTTGGCGCCCTGTGCTTAGGCGCCTGCACTGAGCCCTTGGCGCAGGTGCCTTGTGTGCCTGTTGCTTGGGGACATCATTGCGTGCCTTGTCTAGCACTGGCGCCTCACGAGCAACAAATTTTGGGCTTGGCCATGCCATTCTTATTCAGCATTAGTTTGCTTGCTTGGCGCGTCTTGCCTTGGAATTGTTGGTTGTGGGGCAAATTTATTGGACTTGGCACAACGTGGTGTGGTTGCCTTTCGGATGTCTTAGTGTGGGAACTTGGGTGCTGGGTGCTTTGGCGCCCTGTGCTTAGGCGCCTGCACTGAGCCCTTGGCACAGGTGCCTTGTGTGCCTGTTGCTTGGGGACATCATTGCGTGCCTTGTCTAGCACTGGCGCCTCACGGGCAACAAATTTTGGGCTTGGCCATGCCATTCTTATTCAGCATTAATTTGCTTGCTTGGCGCGTCTTGCTTGGGAATTGTTGGTTGTGGGGCAAATTTGTTGGACTTGGCACAACGTGGTGTGGTTGCCTTTCGGATGTCTTGGTGTGGGAACTTGGGTGCTGGGTGCTTTGGCGCCCTGTGCTTAGGCGCCTGCACTGAGCCCTTGGCACAGGTGCCTTGTGTGCCTGTTGCTTGGGGACATCATTGCGTGCCTTGTCTAGCACTGGCGCCTCACGGGCAACAAATTTTGGGCTTGGCCATGCCATTCTTATTCAGCATTAATTTGCTTGCTTGGCGCGTCTTGCTTTGGAATTGTTGGTTGTGGGGCAAATTTGTTGGACTTGGCACAACGTGGTGTGGTTGCCTTTCGGATGTCTTGGTGTGGGCACTAGGGTGCTGGGTGCTTTTGCGCCCTGTGCTTAGGCGCCTGCACTGAGCCCTTGGCGCAGGTGCCTTGTGTGCCTGTTGCTTGGGGACATCATTGCGTGCCTTGTCTTGCACTGGCGCCTCACGAGCAACAAGTTTTGGGCTTGGCCATGCCATTCTTATTCAGCATTAGTTTGCTTGCTTGGCGCGTCTTGCCTGGGAATTGTTGGTTGTGGGGCAAATTTGTTGGACTTGTCACACCGTGGTGTGGTTGCCTTTCGGATGTCTTGGTGTGGGTACTTGGGT
>OY754313.1:33595797-33598297 GCA_963573325.1 Astragalus glycyphyllos | reverse complement strand
TAGGTCGCTTGGAAGAATCGGAAAATACTTGGTCGAAACATTGTACATGATACCATGATGTCCCAGAAAAATAGAGGGGCCGAATAGAAACCTCTAGACGCACGTTTGTATTTTTACGGTTTTTACCAATTTCCATCAAAAAATTATATAAAATCCATCCCTTGGTAGAATCAATTGGAAATTTTTGAGGGCTTTCCATATGTTCCCAGTAGCTCCCAGAAAAATGGAGAAGCCAAGATTCACACTCTAAGTGCAAAAAAGTATTTTTCGGCATGACGGTTTTGTGCGATTCGGTAAAAAATTCAAATTCGGAGTTTGGGACCTCAAAATGAAAAAATGGCTCCTGCAGTTCTTCTAAATGTTACTAGGAACTCCCAGAAAAAAAAGAAACTCAAAATTCAATTTCTATGATTTATTGTGTATTTTTCAAGTTTTACGGTAAAAAATTCATAATAAATAGACCGCTTGTCGAAAAATTACAAAACTTGGTACTTTTGTACCTCTCAATAGGGTCTACAACCCTGCAAAATATTGGAAAAAAATTCGTTGTGGAACTCCAAAAAAGGGCCTTATGTCTGTAGAAAAAAAGTGTCGACGCTCGGGTTGGAGTGGTTTTGGTCCGTTTGTCTACTATAGGGGGGAGCTCCCTGCCAGCCCCGTGCCCCAGGCGCATGGCAGGGCGCCAGGCTCCCTTCCTGGTGCAACATGTTGCCCTTTTTGGGCAACATGTTGCATGCTTCTATGGCAAATGTGGGAATCGGATGGAGTTATGTTTTTGAAAAAAAACCGTAATTCCATGGGGACGTCATGTTGTGCCTTGTCTAGAATCTATGCCATCCAAGCAACACTTGGGCATGCCCATGCCATTCTTATTCAGCATTAATTTGCTTGTTTGGCAAGCGGCAAGCTCCGGAAGTTGCTTGTGTGACAAATTCGCCAGACTTGGCACTTCATGGCATGGTTGCCTTTCGGATGTCTTGGTGTGGGCACTTGGGTGCTGGGTGCTTTGGCGCCCTGTGCTTAGGCGCCTGCACTGAGCCCTTGGCACAGGTGCCTTGTGTGCCTGTTGCTTGGGGACATCATTGCGTGCCTTGTCTAGCACTGGCGCCTCACGAGCAACAAATTTTGGGCTTGGCCATGCCATTCTTATTCAGCATTAATTTGCTTGCTTGGCGCGTCTTGCTTGGGAATTGTTGGTTGTGGGGCAAATTTGTTGGACTTGGCACAACATGGTGTGGTTGCCTTTCGGATGTCTTGGTGTGGGCACTTGGGTGCTGGGTGCTTTGGCGCCCTGTGCTTAGGCGCCTGCACTGAGCCCTTGGCGCAGGTGCCTTGTGTGCCTGTTGCTTGGGGACATCATTGCGTGCCTTGTCTAGCACTGGCGCCTCACGAGCAACAAATTTTGGGCTTGGCCATGCCATTCTTATTCAGCATTAGTTTGCTTGCTTGACGCGTCTTGCCTTGGAATTGTTGGTTGTGGGGCAAATTTATTGGACTTGGCACAACGTGGTGTGGTTGCCTTTCGGATGTCTTAGTGTGGGAACTTGGGTGCTGGGTGCTTTGGCGCCCTGTGCTTAGGCGCCTGCACTGAGCCCTTGGCACAGGTGCCTTGTGTGCCTGTTGCTTGGGGACATCATTGCGTGCCTTGTTTAGCACTGGCGCCTCACGGGCAACAAATTTTGGGCTTGGCCATGCCATTCTTATTCAGCATTAATTTGCTTGCTTGGCGCGTCTTGCTTGGGAATTGTTGGTTGTGGGGCAAATTTGTTGGACTTGGCACAACGTGGTGTGGTTGCCTTTCGGATGTGTTGGTGTGGGAACTTGGGTGCTGGGTGCTTTGGCGCCCTGTGCTTAGGCGCCTGCACTAAGCCCTTGGCACAGGTGCCTTGTGTGCCTGTTGCTTGGGGACATCATTGCGTGCCTTGTCTAGCACTGGCGCCTCACGGGCAACAAATTTTGGGCTTGGCCATGCCATTCTTATTCAGCATTAATTTGCTTGCTTGGCGCGTCTTGCTTTGGAATTGTTGGTTGTGGGGCAAATTTGTTGGACTTGGCACAACGTGGTGTGGTTGCCTTTCGGATGTCTTGGTGTGGGCACTTGGGTGCTGGGTGCTTTTGCGCCCTGTGCTTAGGCGCCTGCACTTAGCCCTTGGCGCAGGTGCCTTGTGTGCCTGTTGCTTGGGGACATCATTGCGTGCCTTGTCTTGCACTGGCGCCTCACGAGCAACAAGTTTTGGGCTTGGCCATGCCATTCTTATTCAGCATTAGTTTGCTTGCTTGGCGCGTCTTGCCTGGGAATTGTTGGTTGTGGGGCAAATTTGTTGGACTTGTCACAACGTGGTGTGGTTGCCTTTCGGATGTCTTGGTGTGGGCACTTGGGTGCTGGGTGCTTTGGCGCCCTGTGCTTAGGCGCCTACACTGAGCCCTTGGCGCAGGTGCCTTGTGTGCCTGTTGCTTGGGGACATCATTGCGTGCCTTGTCTAGCACCGGCGCCTCACGA
>OY754313.1:33573297-33575797 GCA_963573325.1 Astragalus glycyphyllos | reverse complement strand
AAGGGCCTTATGTCTGTAGAAAAAAAGTGTCGACGCTCGGGTAGAAGTGGTTTTGGTCCGTTTGTCTACTATAGGGAGCATCACACAACCTGCCCCTGGCGCCCATGGCCTAGGGCGCCAGGATCCCTGGCGCCAGTGCCCCAAGTTGCCAAGCCACAGGGATCCAATCATGGCGCCACGACGTCTCGGTCCCTATATATCAAAGAAGGAAGGAAGGAAGGAAGGAAGAAAGAAAGAATCAAAGAATAAAAATAAAAGGAAGGCGCCCATGCCCCAGGATCCTAGCAGGGATCCACGTCCCGTTCCGTTCCCAGGCACCGAACCACAGGGATCCAATCATGGCGCCACGACGTCTCGGTCCCTATATATATCAAAGAAGGAAGGAAGGAAGGAAGGAAGAAAGAAAGAATCAAAGAATAAAAATAAAAGGAAGGCGCCCGGTCCCTAGACAAATGTTGCCACGTGCCTCAACAAAGCGCCATGAGCAAGACATCACTTGTGCCCTCCCCGGGCACGACTAATAATTTCTCCTCAAGCATGATTTCCTACAAATTTTAAGATTTGCCTTCATTCCCCGTGTCCATAGTTAAGTTTGGTTGGGAGCACATCTCATCGAAGCATTTTACGGTAGTCGCAAAAAAACGGTATTTTGCTCAAAAAATGGTAAAAAATAGGTCGCTTGGAAGAATCGGAAAATACTTGGTGGAAACATTGTACATGATACCATGATGTCCCAGAAAAATAGAGGGGCCGAATAGAAACCTCTAGACGCACGTTTGTATTTTTACGGTTTTTGCCAATTTCCAACAAAAAATTATATAAAATCCATCCCTTGGTAGAATCAATTGGAAATTTTTGAGGGCATTCCATATGTTCCCAGTAGCTCCCAGAAAAATGGAGAAGCCAAGATTCACTCTCTAAGTACAAAAAAGTATTTTTCGGCATGACGGTTTTGTGCGATTCGGTAAAAAATTCAAATTCGGAGTTTGGGACCTCAAAATGAAAAAATGGCTCCTGCAGTTCTTCTAAATGTTACTAGGAACTCCCAGAAAAAAAAGAAACTCAAAATTCAATTTCTATGATTTATTGTGTATTTTTCAAGTTTTACGGTAAAAAATTCATAATAAATAGACCGCTTGTCGAAAAATTACAAAACTTGGTACTTTTGTACCTCTCAATAGGGTCTACAACCCTGCAAAATATTGGAAAAAAATTCGTTGTGGAACTCCAAAAAAGGGCCTTATGTCTGTAGAAAAAAAGTGTCGACGCTCGGGTTGGAGTGGTTTTGGTCCGTTTGTCTACTATAGGGGGGAGCTCCCTGCCAGCCCCGTGCCCCAGGCGCATGGCAGGGCGCCAGGCTCCCTTCCTGGTGCAACATGTTGCCCTTTTTGGGCAACATGTTGCATGCTTCTATGGCAAATGTGGGAATCGGATGGAGTTATGTTTTTGAAAAAAAACCGTAATTCCATGGGGACGTCATGTTGTGCCTTGTCTAGAATCTATGCCATCCAAGCAACACTTGGGCGTGCCCATGCCATTCTTATTCAGCATTAATTTGCTTGTTTGGCTAGCGGCAAGCTCCGGAAGTTGCTTGTGTGACAAATTCGCCAGACTTGGCACTTCATGGCATGGTTGCCTTTCGGATGTCTTGGTGTGGGCACTTGGGTGCTGGGTGCTTTGGCGCCCTGTGCTTAGGCGCCTGCACTGAGCCCTTGGCACAGGTGCCTTGTGTGCCTGTTGCTTGGGGACATCATTGCGTGCCTTGTCTAGCACTGGCGCCTCACGAGCAACAAATTTTGGGCTTGGCCATGCCATTCTTATTCAGCATTAATTTGCTTGCTTGGCGCGTCTTGCTTGGGAATTGTTGGTTGTGGGGCAAATTTGTTGGACTTGGCACAACATGGTGTGGTTGCCTTTCAGATGTCTTGGTGTGGGCACTTGGGTGCTGGGTGCTTTGGCGCCCTGTGCTTAGGCGCCTGCACTGAGCCCTTGGCGCAGGTGCCTTGTGTGCCTGTTGCTTGGGGACATCATTGCGTGCCTTGTCTAGCACTGGCGCCTCACGAGCAACAAATTTTGGGCTTGGCCATGCCATTCTTATTCAGCATTAGTTTGCTTGCTTGGCGCGTCTTGCCTTGGAATTGTTGGTTGTGGGGCAAATTTATTGGACTTGGCACAACGTGGTGTGGTTGCCTTTCGGATGTCTTGGTGTGGGAACTTGGGTGCTGGGTGCTTTGGCGCCCTGTGCTTAGGCGCCTGCACTGAGCCCTTGGCACAGGTGCCTTGTGTGCCTGTTGCTTGGGGACATCATTGCGTGCCTTGTCTAGCACTGGCGCCGCACGGGCAACAAATTTTGGGCTTGGCCATGCCATTCTTATTCAGCATTAATTTGCTTGCTTGGCGCGTCTTGCTTGGGAATTGTTGGTTGTGGGGCAAATTTGTTGGACTTGTCACAACGTGGTGTGGTTGCCTTTCGGATGTCTTGGTGTGGGAACTTGGGTGC
>OY754313.1:33550797-33553297 GCA_963573325.1 Astragalus glycyphyllos | reverse complement strand
AGGATCCTAGCAGGGATCCACGTCCCGTTCCGTTCCCAGGCACCGAACCACAGGGATCCAATCATGGCGCCACGACGTCTCGGTCCCTATATATATCAAAGAAGGAAGGAAGGAAGGAAGGAAGAAAGAAAGAATCAAAGAATAAAAATAAAAGGAAGGCGCCCGGTCCCTAGACAAATGTTGCCACGTGCCTCAACAAAGCGCCATGAGCAAGACATCACTTGTGCCCTCCCCGGGCACGACTAATAATTTCTCCTCAAGCATGATTTCCTACAAATTTTAAGATTTGCCTTCATTCCCCGTGTCCATAGTTAAGTTTGGTTGGGAGCACATCTCATCGAAGCATTTTACGGTAGTCGCAAAAAAACGGTATTTTGCTCAAAAAATGGTAAAAAATAGGTCGCTTGGAAGAATCGGAAAATACTTGGTGGAAACATTGTACATGATACCATGATGTCCCAGAAAAATAGAGGGGCCGAATAGAAACCTCTAGACGCACGTTTGTATTTTTACGGTTTTTGCCAATTTCCAACAAAAAATTATATAAAATCCATCCCTTGGTAGAATCAATTGGAAATTTTTGAGGGCATTCCATATGTTCCCAGTAGCTCCCAGAAAAATGGAGAAGCCAAGATTCACACTCTAAGTACAAAAAAGTATTTTTCGGCATGACGGTTTTGTGCGATTCGGTAAAAAATTCAAATTCGGAGTTTGGGACCTCAAAATGAAAAAATGGCTCCTGCAGTTCTTCTAAATGTTACTAGGAACTCCCAGAAAAAAAAGAAACTCAAAATTCAATTTCTATGATTTATTGTGTATTTTTCAAGTTTTACGGTAAAAAATTCATAATAAATAGACCGCTTGTCGAAAAATTACAAAACTTGGTACTTTTGTACCTCTCAATAGGGTCTACAACCCTGCAAAATATTGGAAAAAAATTCGTTGTGGAATTCCAAAAAAGGGCCTTATGTCTGTAGAAAAAAAGTGTCGACGCTCGGGTTGGAGTGGTTTTGGTCCGTTTGTCTACTATAGGGGGGAGCTCCCTGCCAGCCCCGTGCCCCAGGCGCATGGCAGGGCGCCAGGCTCCCTTCCTGGTGCAACATGTTGCCCTTTTTGGGCAACATGTTGCATGCTTCTATGGCAAATGTGGGAATCGGATGGAGTTATGTTTTTGAAAAAAAACCGTAATTCCATGGGGACGTCATGTTGTGCCTTGTCTAGAATCTATGCCATCCAAGCAACACTTGGGCGTGCCCATGCCATTCTTATTCAGCATTAATTTGCTTGTTTGGCTAGCGGCAAGCTCCGGAAGTTGCTTGTGTGACAAATTCGCCAGACTTGGCACTTCATGGCATGGTTGCCTTTCGGATGTCTTGGTGTGGGCACTTGGGTGCTGGGTGCTTTGGCGCCCTGTGCTTAGGCGCCTGCACTGAGCCCTTGGCGCAGGTGCCTTGTGTGCCTGTTGCTTGGGGACATCATTGCGTGCCTTGTCTAGCACTGGCGCCTCACGAGCAACAAGTTTTGGGCTTGGCCATGCCATTCTTATTCAGCATTAGTTTGCTTGCTTGGCGCGTCTTGCCTGGGAATTGTTGGTTGTGGGGCAAATTTGTTGGACTTGGCACAACGTGGTGTGGTTGCCTTTCGGATGTCTTGGTGTGGGAACTTGGGTGCTGGGTGCTTTGGCGCGCTGTGCTTAGGCGCCTTCACTGAGCCCTTGGCACAGGTGCCTTGTGTGCCTGTTGCTTGGGGACATCATTGCGTGCCTTGTCTAGCACTGGCGCCTCACGGGCAACAAATTTTGGGCTTGTCCATGCCATTCTTATTCAGCATTAATTTGCTTGCTTGGCGCGTCTTGCTTTGGAATTGTTGGTTGTGGGGCAAATTTGTTGTACTTGGCACAACGTGGTGTGGTTGCCTTTCGGATGTCTTGGTGTGGGCACTTGGGTGCTGGGTGCTTTTGCGCCCTGTGCTTAGGCGCCTGCACTGAGCCCTTGGCGCAGGTGCCTTGTGTGCCTGTTGCTTGGGGACATCATTGCGTGCCTTGTCTAGCACTGGCGCCTCACGAGCAACAAGTTTTGGGCTTGGCCATGCCATTCTTATTCAGCATTAGTTTGCTTGCTTGGCGCGTCTTGCCTGGGAATTGTTGGTTGTGGGAAAATTTGTTGGACTTGTCACAACGTGGTGTGGTTGCCTTTCGGATGTCTTGGTGTGGGCACTTGGGTGCTGGGCGCTTTGGCGCCCTGTGCTTAGGCGCCTGCACTGAGCCCTTGGCGCAGGTGCCTTGTGTGCCTGTTGCTTGGGGACATCATTGCGTGCCTTGTCTAGCACTGGCGCCTCACGAGCAACAAGTTTTGGGCTTGGCCATGCCATTCTTATTCAGCATTAGTTTGCTTGCTTGGCGCGTCTTGCCTGGGAATTGTTGGTTGTGGGGCAAATTTGTTGGACTTGGCACAACGTGGTGTGGTTGCCTTCGGATGTCTTGGTGTGGGCACTAGAGTGC
>OY754313.1:33538297-33543297 GCA_963573325.1 Astragalus glycyphyllos | reverse complement strand
GAAAAAGGGCCTTATGTCTGTAGAAAAAAAGTGTCGACGCTCGGGTAGAAGTGGTTTTGGTCCGTTTGTCTACTATAGGGAGCACCACACAACCTGCCCCTGGCGCCCATGGCCTAGGGCGCCAGGATCCCTGGCGCCAGTGCCCCAAGTTGCCAAGCCACAGGGATCCAATCATGGCGCCACGACGTCTCGGTCCCTATATATATCAAAGAAGGAAGGAAGGAAGGAAGGAAGGAAGGAAGAAAGAAAGAATCAAAGAAGAAAAATAAAAGGAAGGCGCCCATGCCCCAGGATCCTAGCAGGGATCCACGTCCCGTTCCGTTCCCAGGCACCGAGCCACAGGGATCCAATCATGGCGCCACGACGTCTCGGTCCCTATATATATCAAAGAAGGAAGGAAGGAAGGAAGGAAGAAAGAAAGAATCAAAGAATAAAAATAAAAGGAAGGCGCCCATGCCCCAGGATCCTAGCAGGGATCCACGTCCCGTTCCGTTCCCAGGCACCGAACCACAGGGATCCAATCATGGCGCCACGACGTCTCGGTCCCTATATATATCAAAGAAGGAAGGAAGGAAGGAAGGAAGAAAGAAAGAATCAAAGAATAAAAATAAAAGGAAGGCGCCCGGTCCCTAGACAAATGTTGCCACGTGCCTCAACAAAGCGCCATGAGCAAGACATCACTTGTGCCCTCCCCGGGCACGACTAATAATTTCTCCTCAAGCATGATTTCCTACAAATTTTAAGATTTGCCTTCATTCCCCGTGTCCATAGTTAAGTTTGGTTGGGAGCACATCTCATCGAAGCATTTTACGGTAGTCGCAAAAAAACGGTATTTTGCTCAAAAAATGGTAAAAAATAGGTCGCTTGGAAGAATCGGAAAATACTTGGTGGAAACATTGTACATGATACCATGATGTCCCAGAAAAATAGAGGGGCCGAATAGAAACCTCTAGACGCACGTTTGTATTTTTACGGTTTTTGCCAATTTCCAACAAAAAATTATATAAAATCCATCCCTTGGTAGAATCAATTGGAAATTTTTGAGGGCATTCCATATGTTCCCAGTAGCTCCCAGAAAAATGGAGAAGCCAAGATTCACACTCTAAGTACAAAAAAGTATTTTTCGGCATGACGGTTTTGTGCGATTCGGTAAAAAATTCAAATTCGGAGTTTGGGACCTCAAAATGCAAAAATGGCTCCTGCAGTTCTTCTAAATGTTACTAGGAACTCCCAGAAAAAAAAAGAAACTCAAAATTCAATTTCTATGATTTATTGTGTATTTTTCAAGTTTTACGGTAAAAAATTCATAATAAATAGACCGCTTGTCGAAAAATTACAAAACTTGGTACTTTTGTACCTCTCAATAGGGTCTACAACCCTGCAAAAGATTGGAAAAAAATTCCTCGTGGAACTCCGAAAAAGGGCCTTATGTCTGTAGAAAAAAAGTGTCGACGCTCGGGTAGAAGTGGTTTTGGTCCGTTTGTCTACTATAGGGAGCACCACACAACCTGCCCCTGGCGCCCATGGCCTAGGGCGCCAGGATCCCTGGCGCCAGTGCCCCAAGTTGCCAAGCCACAGGGATCCAATCATGGCGCCACGACGTCTCGGTCCCTATATATATCAAAGAAGGAAGGAAGGAAGGAAGGAAGGAAGGAAGAAAGAAAGAATCAAAGAAGAAAAATAAAAGGAAGGCGCCCATGCCCCAGGATCCTAGCAGGGATCCACGTCCCGTTCCGTTCCCAGGCACCGAGCCACAGGGATCCAATCATGGCGCCACGACGTCTCGGTCCCTATATATATCAAAGAAGGAAGGAAGGAAGGAAGGAAGAAAGAAAGAATCAAAGAATAAAAATAAAAGGAAGGCGCCCATGCCCCAGGATCCTAGCAGGGATCCACGTCCCGTTCCGTTCCCAGGCACCGAACCACAGGGATCCAATCATGGCGCCACGACGTCTCGGTCCCTATATATATCAAAGAAGGAAGGAAGGAAGGAAGGAAGAAAGAAAGAATCAAAGAATAAAAATAAAAGGAAGGCGCCCGGTCCCTAGACAAATGTTGCCACGTGCCTCAACAAAGCGCCATGAGCAAGACATCACTTGTGCCCTCCCCGGGCACGACTAATAATTTCTCCTCAAGCATGATTTCCTACAAATTTTAAGATTTGCCTTCATTCCCCGTGTCCATAGTTAAGTTTGGTTGGGAGCACATCTCATCGAAGCATTTTACGGTAGTCGCAAAAAAACGGTATTTTGCTCAAAAAATGGTAAAAAATAGGTCGCTTGGAAGAATCGGAAAATACTTGGTGGAAACATTGTACATGATACCATGATGTCCCAGAAAAATAGAGGGGCCGAATAGAAACCTCTAGACGCACGTTTGTATTTTTACGGTTTTTGCCAATTTCCAACAAAAAATTATATAAAATCCATCCCTTGGTAGAATCAATTGGAAATTTTTGAGGGCATTCCATATGTTCCCAGTAGCTCCCATAAAAATGGAGAAGCCAAGATTCACACTCTAAGTACAAAAAAGTATTTTTCGGCATGACGGTTTTGTGCGATTCGGTAAAAAATTCAAATTCGGAGTTTGGGACCTCAAAATGAAAAAATGGCTCCTGCAGTTCTTCTAAATGTTACTAGGAACTCCCAGAAAAAAAAGAAACTCAAAATTCAATTTCTATGATTTATTGTGTATTTTTCAAGTTTTACGGTAAAAAATTCATAATAAATAGACCGCTTGTCGAAAAATTACAAAACTTGGTACTTTTGTACCTCTCAATAGGGTCTACAACCCTGCAAAATATTGGAAAAAAATTCGTTGTGGAACTCCAAAAAAGGGCTTTATGTCTGTAGAAAAAAAGTGTCGACGCTCGGGTTGGAGTGGTTTTGGTCCGTTTGTCTACTATAGGGGGGAGCTCCCTGCCAGCCCCGTGCCCCAGGCGCATGGCAGGGCGCCAGGCTCCCTTCCTGGTGCAACATGTTGCCCTTTTTGGGCAACATGTTGCATGCTTCTATGGCAAATGTGGGAATCGGATGGAGTTATGTTTTTGAAAAAAAACCGTAATTCCATGGGGACGTCATGTTGTGCCTTGTCTAGAATCTATGCCATCCAAGCAACACTTGGGCGTGCCCATGCCATTCTTATTCAGCAATAATTTGCTTGTTTGGCTAGCGGCAAGCTCCGGAAGTTGCTTGTGTGACAAATTCGCCAGACTTGGCACTTCATGGCATGGTTGCCTTTCGGATGTCTTGGTGTGGGCACTTGGGTGCTGGGTGCTTTGGCGCCCTGTGCTTAGGCGCCTGCACTGAGCCCTTGGCACAGGTGCCTTGTGTGCCTGTTGCTTGGGGACATCATTGCGTGCCTTGTCTAGCACTGGCGCCTCACGAGCAACAAATTTTGGGCTTGGCCATGCCATTCTTATTCAGCATTAATTTGCTTGCTTGGCGCGTCTTGCTTGGGAATTGTTGGTTGTGGGGCAAATTTGTTGGACTTGGCACAACATGGTGTGGTTGCCTTTCGGATGTCTTGGTGTGGGCACTTGGGTGCTGGGTGCTTTGGCGCCCTGTGCTTAGGCGCCTGCACTGAGCCCTTGGCGCAGGTGCCTTGTGTGCCTGTTGCTTGGGGACATCATTGCGTGCCTTGTCTAGCACTGGCGCCTCACGAGCAACAAATTTTGGGCTTGGCCATGCCATTCTTATTCAGCATTAGTTTGCTTGCTTGGCGCGTCTTGCCTTGGAATTGTTGGTTGTGGGGCAAATTTATTGGACTTGGCACAACGTGGTGTGGTTGCCTTTCGGATGTCTTGGTGTGGGAACTTGGGTGCTGGGTGCTTTGGCGCCCTGTGCTTAGGCGCCTGCACTGAGCCCTTGGCACAGGTGCCTTGTGTGCCTGTTGCTTGGGGACATCATTGCGTGCCTTGTCTAGCACTGGCGCCTCACGGGCAACAAATTTTGGGCTTGGCCATGCCATTCTTATTCAGCATTAATTTGCTTGCTTGGCGCGTCTTGCTTGGGAATTGTTGGTTGTGGGGCAAATTTGTTGGACTTGTCACAACGTGGTGTGGTTGCCTTTCGGATGTCTTGGTGTGGGAACTTGGGTGCTGGGTGCTTTGGCGCCCTGTGCTTAGGCGCCTGCACTGAGCCCTTGGCACAGGTGCCTTGTGTGCCTGTTGCTTGGGGACATCATTGCGTGCCTTGTCTAGCACTGGCGCCTCACGGGCAACAAATTTTGGGCTTGTCCATGCCATTCTTATTCAGCATTAATTTGCTTGCTTGGCGCGTCTTGCTTTGGAATTGTTGGTAGTGGGGCAAATTTGTTGTACTTGGCACAACGTGGTGTGGTTGCCTTTCGGATGTCTTGGTGTGGGCACTTGGGTGCTGGGTGCTTTTGCGCCCTGTGCTTAGGCGCCTGCACTGAGCCCTTGGCGCAGGTGCCTTGTGTGCCTGTTGCTTGGGGACATTATTGCGTGCCTTGTCTAGCACTGGCGCCTCACGAGCAACAAGTTTTGGGCTTGGCCATGCCATTCTTATTCAGCATTAGTTTGCTTGCTTGGCGCGTCTTGCCTGGGAATTGTTGGTTGTGGGGCAAATTTGTTGGACTTGTCACAACGTGGTGTGGTTGCCTTTCGGATGTCTTGGTGTGGGCACTTGGGTGCTGGGTGCTTTGGCGCCCTGTGCTTAGGCGCCTGCACTGAGCCCTTGGCGCAGGTGCCTTGTGTGCCTGTTGCTTGGGGACATCATTGCGTGCCTTGTCTAGCACTGGCGCCTCACGAGCAACAAGTTTTGGGCTTGGCCATGCCATTCTTATTCAGCATTAGTTTGCTTGCTTGGCGCGTCTTGCCTGGGAATTGTTGGTTGTGGGGCAAATTTGTTGGACTTGGCACAACGTGGTGTGGTTGCCTTTCGGATGTCTTGGTGTGGGAACTTGGGTGCTGGGTGCTTTGGCGCCCTGTGCTTAGGCGCCTTCACTGAGCCCTTGGCACAGGTGCCTTGTGTGCCTGT
>OY754313.1:33515797-33518297 GCA_963573325.1 Astragalus glycyphyllos | reverse complement strand
TCCAACAAAAAATTATATAAAATCCATCCCTTGGTAGAATCAATTGGAAATTTTTGAGGGCATTCCATATGTTCCCAGTAGCTCCCAGAAAAATGGAGAAGCCAAGATTCACACTCTAAGTACAAAAAAGTATTTTTCGGCATGACGGTTTTGTGCGATTCGGTAAAAAATTCAAATTCGGAGTTTGGGACCTCAAAATGAAAAAATGGCTCCTGCAGTTCTTCTAAATGTTACTAGGAACTCCCAGAAAAAAAAGAAACTCAAAATTCAATTTCTATGATTTATTGTGTATTTTTCAAGTTTTACGGTAAAAAATTCATAATAAATAGACCGCTTGTCGAAAAATTACAAAACTTGGTACTTTTGTACCTCTCAATAGGGTCTACAACCCTGCAAAATATTGGAAAAAAATTCGTTGTGGAACTCCAAAAAAGGGCCTTATGTCTGTAGAAAAAAAGTGTCGACGCTCGGGTTGGAGTGGTTTTGGTCCGTTTGTCTACTATAGGGGGGAGCTCCCTGCCAGCCCCGTGCCCCAGGCGCATGGCAGGGCGCCAGGCTCCCTTCCTGGTGCAACATGTTGCCCTTTTTGGGCAACATGTTGCATGCTTCTATGGCAAATGTGGGAATCGGATGGAGTTATGTTTTTGAAAAAAAACCGTAATTCCATGGGGACGTCATGTTGTGCCTTGTCTAGAATCTATGCCATCCAAGCAACACTTGGGCGTGCCCATGCCATTCTTATTCAGCATTAATTTGCTTGTTTGGCTAGCGGCAAGCTCCGGAAGTTGCTTGTGTGACAAATTCGCCAGACTTGGCACTTCATGGCATGGTTGCCTTTCGGATGTCTTGGTGTGGGCACTTGGGTGCTGGGTGCTTTGGCGCCCTGTGCTTAGGCGCCTGCACTGAGCCCTTGGCACAGGTGCCTTGTGTGCCTGTTGCTTGGGGACATCATTGCGTGCCTTGTCTAGCACTGGCGCCTCACGAGCAACAAATTTTGGGCTTGGCCATGCCATTCTTATTCAGCATTAATTTGCTTGCTTGGCGCGTCTTGCTTGGGAATTGTTGGTTGTGGGGCAAATTTGTTGGACTTGGCACAACATGGTGTGGTTGCCTTTCGGATGTCTTGGTGTGGGCACTTGGGTGCTGGGTGCTTTGGCGCCCTGTGCTTAGGCGCCTGCACTGAGCCCTTGGCGCAGGTGCCTTGTGTGCCTGTTGCTTGGGGACATCATTGCGTGCCTTGTCTAGCACTGGCGCCTCACGAGCAACAAATTTTGGGCTTGGCCATGCCATTCTTATTCAGCATTAGTTTGCTTGCTTGGCGCGTCTTGCCTTGGAATTGTTGGTTGTGGGGCAAATTTATTGGACTTGGCACAACGTGGTGTGGTTGCCTTTCGGATGTCTTGGTGTGGGAACTTGGGTGCTGGGTGCTTTGGCGCCCTGTGCTTAGGCGCCTGCACTGAGCCCTTGGCACAGGTGCCTTGTGTGCCTGTTGCTTGGGGACATCATTGCGTGCCTTTTCTAGCACTGGCGCCTCACGGGCAACAAATTTTGGGCTTGGCCATGCCATTCTTATTCAGCATTAATTTGCTTGCTTGGCGCGTCTTGCTTGGGAATTGTTGGTTGTGGGGCAAATTTGTTGGACTTGTCACAACGTGGTGTGGTTGCCTTTCGGATGTCTTGGTGTGGGAACTTGGGTGCTGGGTGCTTTGGCGCCCTGTGCTTAGGCGCCTGCACTGAGCCCTTGGCACAGGTGCCTTGTGTGCCTGTTGCTTGGGGACATCATTGCGTGCCTTGTCTAGCACTGGCGCCTCACGGGCAACAAATTTTGGGCTTGTCCATGCCATTCTTATTCAGCATTAATTTGCTTGCTTGGCGCGTCTTGCTTTGGAATTGTTGGTTGTGGGGCAAATTTGTTGTACTTGGCACAACGTGGTGTGGTTGCCTTTCGGATGTCTTGGTGTGGGCACTTGGGTGCTGGGTGCTTTTGCGCCCTGTGCTTAGGCGCCTGCACTGAGCCCTTGGCGCAGGTGCCTTGTGTGCCTGTTGCTTGGGGACATCATTGCGTGCCTTGTCTAGCACTGGCGCCTCACGAGCAACAAGTTTTGGGCTTGGCCATGCCATTCTTATTCAGCATTAGTTTGCTTGCTTGGCGCGTCTTGCCTGGGAATTGTTGGTTGTGGGGCAAATTTGTTGGACTTGTCACAACGTGGTGTGGTTGCCTTTCGGATGTCTTGGTGTGGGCACTTGGGTGCTGGGTGCTTTGGCGCCCTGTGCTTAGGCGCCTGCACTGAGCCCTTGGCGCAGGTGCCTTGTGTGCCTGTTGCTTGGGGACATCATTGCGTGCCTTGTCTAGCACTGGCGCCTCACGAGCAACAAGTTTTGGGCTTGGCCATGCCATTCTTATTCAGCATTAGTTTGCTTGCTTGGCGCGTCTTGCCTGGGAATTGTTGGTTGTGGGGCAAATTTGTTGGACTTGGCACAACGTGGTGTGGTTGCCTTT
>OY754313.1:33493297-33495797 GCA_963573325.1 Astragalus glycyphyllos | reverse complement strand
TGGTCCGTTTGTCTACTATAGGGAGCACCACACAACCTGCCCCTGGCGCCCATGGCCTAGGGCGCCAGGATCCCTGGCGCCAGTGCCCCAAGTTGCCAAGCCACAGGGATCCAATCATGGCGCCACGACGTCTCGGTCCCTATATATATCAAAGAAGGAAGGAAGGAAGGAAGGAAGGAAGGAAGGAAGGAAGAAAGAAAGAATCAAAGAAGAAAAATAAAAGGAAGGCGCCCATGCCCCAGGATCCTAGCAGGGATCCACGTCCCGTTCCGTTCCCAGGCACCGAGCCACAGGGATCCAATCATGGCGCCACGACGTCTCGGTCCCTATATATATCAAAGAAGGAAGGAAGGAAGGAAGGAAGAAAGAAAGAATCAAAGAATAAAAATAAAAGGAAGGCGCCCATGCCCCAGGATCCTAGCAGGGATCCACGTCCCGTTCCGTTCCCAGGCACCGAACCACAGGGATCCAATCATGGCGCCACGACGTCTCGGTCCCTATATATATCAAAGAAGGAAGGAAGGAAGGAAGGAAGAAAGAAAGAATCAAAGAATAAAAATAAAAGGAAGGCGCCCATGCCCCAGGATCCTAGCAGGGATCCACGTCCCGTTCCGTTCCCAGGCACCGAACCACAGGGATCCAATCATGGCGCCACGACGTCTCGGTCCCTATATATATCAAAGAAGGAAGGAAGGAAGGAAGGAAGAAAGAAAGAATCAAAGAATAAAAATAAAAGGAAGGCGCCCGGTCCCTAGACAAATGTTGCCACGTGCCTCAACAAAGCGCCATGAGCAAGACATCACTTGTGCCCTCCCCGGGCACGACTAATAATTTCTCCTCAAGCATGATTTCCTACAAATTTTAAGATTTGCCTTCATTCCCCGTGTCCATAGTTAAGTTTGGTTGGGAGCACATCTCATCGAAGCATTTTACGGTAGTCGCAAAAAAACGGTATTTTGCTCAAAAAATGGTAAAAAATAGGTCGCTTGGAAGAATCGGAAAATACTTGGTGGAAACATTGTACATGATACCATGATGTCCCAGAAAAATAGAGGGGCCGAATAGAAACCTCTAGACGCACGTTTGTATTTTTACGGTTTTTGCCAATTTCCAACAAAAAATTATATAAAATCCATCCCTTGGTAGAATCAATTGGAAATTTTTGAGGGCATTCCATATGTTCCCAGTAGCTCCCAGAAAAATGGAGAAGCCAAGATTCACACTCTAAGTACAAAAAAGTATTTTTCGGCATGACGGTTTTGTGCGATTCGGTAAAAAATTCAAATTCGGAGTTTGGGACCTCAAAATGAAAAAATGGCTCCTGCAGTTCTTCTAAATGTTACTAGGAACTCCCAGAAAAAAAAGAAACTCAAAATTCAATTTCTATGATTTATTGTGTATTTTTCAAGTTTTACGGTAAAAAATTCATAATAAATAGACCGCTTGTCGAAAAATTACAAAACTTGGTACTTTTGTACCTCTCAATAGGGTCTACAACCCTGCAAAATATTGGAAAAAAATTCGTTGTGGAACTCCAAAAAAGGGCCTTATGTCTGTAGAAAAAAAGTGTCGACGCTCGGGTTGGAGTGGTTTTGGTCCGTTTGTCTACTATAGGGGGGAGCTCCCTGCCAGCCCCGTGCCCCAGGCGCATGGCAGGGCGCCAGGCTCCCTTCCTGGTGCAACATGTTGCCCTTTTTGGGCAACATGTTGCATGCTTCTATGGCAAATGTGGGAATCGGATGGAGTTATGTTTTTGAAAAAAAACCGTAATTCCATGGGGACGTCATGTTGTGCCTTGTCTAGAATCTATGCCATCCAAGCAACACTTGGGCGTGCCCATGCCATTCTTATTCAGCATTAATTTGCTTGTTTGGCTAGCGGCAAGCTCCGGAAGTTGCTTGTGTGACAAATTCGCCAGACTTGGCACTTCATGGCATGGTTGCCTTTCGGATGTCTTGGTGTGGGCACTTGGGTGCTGGGTGCTTTGGCGCCCTGTGCTTAGGCGCCTGCACTGAGCCCTTGGCACAGGTGCCTTGTGTGCCTGTTGCTTGGGGACATCATTGCGTGCCTTGTCTAGCACTGGCGCCTCACGAGCAACAAATTTTGGGCTTGGCCATGCCATTCTTATTCAGCATTAATTTGCTTGCTTGGCGCGTCTTGCTTGGGAATTGTTGGTTGTGGGGCAAATTTGTTGGACTTGGCACAACATGGTGTGGTTGCCTTTCGGATGTCTTGGTGTGGGCACTTGGGTGCTGGGTGCTTTGGCGCCCTGTGCTTAGGCGCCTGCACTGAGCCCTTGGCGCAGGTGCCTTGTGTGCCTGTTGCTTGGGGACATCATTGCGTGCCTTGTCTAGCACTGGCGCCTCACGAGCAACAAATTTTGGGCTTGGCCATGCCATTCTTATTCAGCATTAGTTTGCTTGCTTGGCGCGTCTTGCCTTGGAATTGTTGGTTGTGGGGCAAATTTATTGGACTTGGCACAACGTGGTGTGGTTGCCTT
>OY754313.1:33465797-33473297 GCA_963573325.1 Astragalus glycyphyllos | reverse complement strand
CAGGGATCCAATCATGGCGCCACGACGTCTCGGTCCCTATATATATCAAAGAAGGAAGGAAGGAAGGAAGGAAGAAAGAAAGAATCAAAGAATAAAAATAAAAGGAAGGCGCCCATGCCCCAGGATCCTAGCAGGGATCCACGTCCCGTTCCGTTCCCAGGCACCGAGCCACAGGGATCCAATCATGGCGCCACGACGTCTCGGTCCCTATATATATCAAAGAAGGAAGGAAGGAAGGAAGGAAGAAAGAAAGAATCAAAGAAGAAAAATAAAAGGAAGGCGCCCATGCCCCAGGATCCTAGCAGGGATCCACGTCCCGTTCCGTTCCCAGGCACCGAACCACAGGGATCCAATCATGGCGCCACGACGTCTCGGTCCCTATATATATCAAAGAAGGAAGGAAGGAAGGAAGGAAGAAAGAAAGAATCAAAGAATAAAAATAAAAGGAAGGCGCCCATGCCCCAGGATCCTAGCAGGGATCCACGTCCCGTTCCGTTCCCAGGCACCGAACCACAGGGATCCAATCATGGCGCCACGACGTCTCGGTCCCTATATATATCAAAGAAGGAAGGAAGGAAGGAAGGAAGAAAGAAAGAATCAAAGAATAAAAATAAAAGGAAGGCGCCCATGCCCCAGGATCCTAGCAGGGATCCACGTCCCGTTCCGTTCCCAGGCACCGAACCACAGGGATCCAATCATGGCGCCACGACGTCTCGGTCCCTATATATATCAAAGAAGGAAGGAAGGAAGGAAGGAAGAAAGAAAGAATCAAAGAATAAAAATAAAAGGAAGGCGCCCATGCCCCAGGATCCTAGCAGGGATCCACGTCCCGTTCCGTTCCCAGGCACCGAACCACAGGGATCCAATCATGGCGCCACGACGTCTCGGTCCCTATATATATCAAAGAAGGAAGGAAGGAAGGAAGGAAGAAAGAAAGAATCAAAGAATAAAAATAAAAGGAAGGCGCCCGGTCCCTAGACAAATGTTGCCACGTGCCTCAACAAAGCGCCATGAGCAAGACATCACTTGTGCCCTCCCCGGGCACGACTAATAATTTCTCCTCAAGCATGATTTCCTACAAATTTTAAGATTTGCCTTCATTCCCCGTGTCCATAGTTAAGTTTGGTTGGGAGCACATCTCATCGAAGCATTTTACGGTAGTCGCAAAAAAACGGTATTTTGCTCAAAAAATGGTAAAAAATAGGTCGCTTGGAAGAATCGGAAAATACTTGGTGGAAACATTGTACATGATACCATGATGTCCCAGAAAAATAGAGGGGCCGAATAGAAACCTCTAGACGCACGTTTGTATTTTTACGGTTTTTGCCAATTTCCAACAAAAAATTATATAAAATCCATCCCTTGGTAGAATCAATTGGAAATTTTTGAGGGCATTCCATATGTTCCCAGTAGCTCCCAGAAAAATGGAGAAGCCAAGATTCACACTCTAAGTACAAAAAAGTATTTTTCGGCATGACGGTTTTGTGCGATTCGGTAAAAAATTCAAATTCGGAGTTTGGGACCTCAAAATGAAAAAACGGCTCCTGGAGTTCTTCTAAATGTTACTAGGAACTCCCAGAAAAATAACCAACTCAAAATTCTATTTCTATGATTTATTGTGTATTTTTCAAGTTTTACGGTAAAAAATTCATAATAAATAGACCGCTTGTCGAAAAATTACAAAACTTGGTACTTTTGTACCTCTCAATAGGGTCTACAACCCTGCAAAAGATTGGAAAAAAATTCCTCGTGGAACTCCGAAAAAGGGCCTTATGTCTGTAGAAAAAAAGTGTCGACGCTCGGGTAGAAGTGGTTTTGGTCCGTTTGTCTACTATAGGGAGCACCACACAACCTGCCCCTGGCGCCCATGGCCTAGGGCGCCAGGATCCCTGGCGCCAGTGCCCCAAGTTGCCAAGCCACAGGGATCCAATCATGGCGCCACGACGTCTCGGTCCCTATATATATCAAAGAAGGAAGGAAGGAAGGAAGGAAGAAAGAAAGAATCAAAGAATAAAAATAAAAGGAAGGCGCCCATGCCCCAGGATCCTAGCAGGGATCCACGTCCCGTTCCGTTCCCAGGCACCGAGCCACAGGGATCCAATCATGGCGCCACGACGTCTCGGTCCCTATATATATCAAAGAAGGAAGGAAGGAAGGAAGGAAGAAAGAAAGAATCAAAGAAGAAAAATAAAAGGAAGGCGCCCATGCCCCAGGATCCTAGCAGGGATCCACGTCCCGTTCCGTTCCCAGGCACCGAGCCACAGGGATCCAATCATGGCGCCACGACGTCTCGGTCCCTATATATATCAAAGAAGGAAGGAAGGAAGGAAGGAAGAAAGAAAGAATCAAAGAAGAAAAATAAAAGGAAGGCGCCCATGCCCCAGGATCCTAGCAGGGATCCACGTCCCGTTCCGTTCCCAGGCACCGAACCACAGGGATCCAATCATGGCGCCACGACGTCTCGGTCCCTATATATATCAAAGAAGGAAGGAAGGAAGGAAGGAAGAAAGAAAGAATCAAAGAATAAAAATAAAAGGAAGGCGCCCATGCCCCAGGATCCTAGCAGGGATCCACGTCCCGTTCCGTTCCCAGGCACCGAACCACAGGGATCCAATCATGGCGCCACGACGTCTCGGTCCCTATATATATCAAAGAAGGAAGGAAGGAAGGAAGGAAGAAAGAAAGAATCAAAGAATAAAAATAAAAGGAAGGCGCCCATGCCCCAGGATCCTAGCAGGGATCCACGTCCCGTTCCGTTCCCAGGCACCGAACCACAGGGATCCAATCATGGCGCCACGACGTCTCGGTCCCTATATATATCAAAGAAGGAAGGAAGGAAGGAAGGAAGAAAGAAAGAATCAAAGAATAAAAATAAAAGGAAGGCGCCCATGCCCCAGGATCCTAGCAGGGATCCACGTCCCGTTCCGTTCCCAGGCACCGAACCACAGGGATCCAATCATGGCGCCACGACGTCTCGGTCCCTATATATATCAAAGAAGGAAGGAAGGAAGGAAGGAAGAAAGAAAGAATCAAAGAATAAAAATAAAAGGAAGGCGCCCGGTCCCTAGACAAATGTTGCCACGTGCCTCAACAAAGCGCCATGAGCAAGACATCACTTGTGCCCTCCCCGGGCACGACTAATAATTTCTCCTCAAGCATGATTTCCTACAAATTTTAAGATTTGCCTTCATTCCCCGTGTCCATAGTTAAGTTTGGTTGGGAGCACATCTCATCGAAGCATTTTACGGTAGTCGCAAAAAAACGGTATTTTGCTCAAAAAATGGTAAAAAATAGGTCGCTTGGAAGAATCGGAAAATACTTGGTGGAAACATTGTACATGATACCATGATGTCCCAGAAAAATAGAGGGGCCGAATAGAAACCTCTAGACGCACGTTTGTATTTTTACGGTTTTTGCCAATTTCCAACAAAAAATTATATAAAATCCATCCCTTGGTAGAATCAATTGGAAATTTTTGAGGGCATTCCATATGTTCCCAGTAGCTCCCAGAAAAATGGAGAAGCCAAGATTCACACTCTAAGTACAAAAAAGTATTTTTCGGCATGACGGTTTTGTGCGATTCGGTAAAAAATTCAAATTCGGAGTTTGGGACCTCAAAATGAAAAAACGGCTCCTGGAGTTCTTCTAAATGTTACTAGGAACTCCCAGAAAAATAACCAACTCAAAATTCTATTTCTATGATTTATTGTGTATTTTTCAAGTTTTACGGTAAAAAATTCATAATAAATAGACCGCTTGTCGAAAAATTACAAAACTTGGTACTTTTGTACCTCTCAATAGGGTCTACAACCCTGCAAAAGATTGGAAAAAAATTCCTCGTGGAACTCCGAAAAAGGGCCTTATGTCTGTAGAAAAAAAGTGTCGACGCTCGGGTAGAAGTGGTTTTGGTCCGTTTGTCTACTATAGGGAGCACCACACAACCTGCCCCTGGCGCCCATGGCCTAGGGCGCCAGGATCCCTGGCGCCAGTGCCCCAAGTTGCCAAGCCACAGGGATCCAATCATGGCGCCACGACGTCTCGGTCCCTATATATATCAAAGAAGGAAGGAAGGAAGGAAGGAAGAAAGAAAGAATCAAAGAATAAAAATAAAAGGAAGGCGCCCATGCCCCAGGATCCTAGCAGGGATCCACGTCCCGTTCCGTTCCCAGGCACCGAGCCACAGGGATCCAATCATGGCGCCACGACGTCTCGGTCCCTATATATATCAAAGAAGGAAGGAAGGAAGGAAGGAAGAAAGAAAGAATCAAAGAAGAAAAATAAAAGGAAGGCGCCCATGCCCCAGGATCCTAGCAGGGATCCACGTCCCGTTCCGTTCCCAGGCACCGAGCCACAGGGATCCAATCATGGCGCCACGACGTCTCGGTCCCTATATATATCAAAGAAGGAAGGAAGGAAGGAAGGAAGAAAGAAAGAATCAAAGAAGAAAAATAAAAGGAAGGCGCCCATGCCCCAGGATCCTAGCAGGGATCCACGTCCCGTTCCGTTCCCAGGCACCGAACCACAGGGATCCAATCATGGCGCCACGACGTCTCGGTCCCTATATATATCAAAGAAGGAAGGAAGGAAGGAAGGAAGAAAGAAAGAATCAAAGAATAAAAATAAAAGGAAGGCGCCCATGCCCCAGGATCCTAGCAGGGATCCACGTCCCGTTCCGTTCCCAGGCACCGAACCACAGGGATCCAATCATGGCGCCACGACGTCTCGGTCCCTATATATATCAAAGAAGGAAGGAAGGAAGGAAGGAAGAAAGAAAGAATCAAAGAATAAAAATAAAAGGAAGGCGCCCGGTCCCTAGACAAATGTTGCCACGTGCCTCAACAAAGCGCCATGAGCAAGACATCACTTGTGCCCTCCCCGGGCACGACTAATAATTTCTCCTCAAGCATGATTTCCTACAAATTTTAAGATTTGCCTTCATTCCCCGTGTCCATAGTTAAGTTTGGTTGGGAGCACATCTCATCGAAGCATTTTACGGTAGTCGCAAAAAAACGGTATTTTGCTCAAAAAATGGTAAAAAATAGGTCGCTTGGAAGAATCGGAAAATACTTGGTGGAAACATTGTACATGATACCATGATGTCCCAGAAAAATAGAGGGGCCGAATAGAAACCTCTAGACGCACGTTTGTATTTTTACGGTTTTTGCCAATTTCCAACAAAAAATTATATAAAATCCATCCCTTGGTAGAATCAATTGGAAATTTTTGAGGGCATTCCATATGTTCCCAGTAGCTCCCAGAAAAATGGAGAAGCCAAGATTCACACTCTAAGTACAAAAAAGTATTTTTCGGCATGACGGTTTTGTGCGATTCGGTAAAAAATTCAAATTCGGAGTTTGGGACCTCAAAATGAAAAAATGGCTCCTGCAGTTCTTCTAAATGTTACTAGGAACTCCCAGAAAAAAAAGAAACTCAAAATTCAATTTCTATGATTTATTGTGTATTTTTCAAGTTTTACGGTAAAAAATTCATAATAAATAGACCGCTTGTCGAAAAATTACAAAACTTGGTACTTTTGTACCTCTCAATAGGGTCTACAACCCTGCAAAATATTGGAAAAAAATTCGTTGTGGAACTCCAAAAAAGGGCCTTATGTCTGTAGAAAAAAAGTGTCGACGCTCGGGTTGGAGTGGTTTTGGTCCGTTTGTCTACTATAGGGGGGAGCTCCCTGCCAGCCCCGTGCCCCAGGCGCATGGCAGGGCGCCAGGCTCCCTTCCTGGTGCAACATGTTGCCCTTTTTGGGCAACATGTTGCATGCTTCTATGGCAAATGTGGGAATCGGATGGAGTTATGTTTTTGAAAAAAAACCGTAATTCCATGGGGACGTCATGTTGTGCCTTGTCTAGAATCTATGCCATCCAAGCAACACTTGGGCGTGCCCATGCCATTCTTATTCAGCATTAATTTGCTTGTTTGGCTAGCGGCAAGCTCCGGAAGTTGCTTGTGTGACAAATTCGCCAGACTTGGCACTTCATGGCATGGTTGCCTTTCGGATGTCTTGGTGTGGGCACTTGGGTGCTGGGTGCTTTGGCGCCCTGTGCTTAGGCGCCTGCACTGAGCCCTTGGCACAGGTGCCTTGTGTGCCTGTTGCTTGGGGACATCATTGCGTGCCTTGTCTAGCACTGGCGCCTCACGAGCAACAAATTTTGGGCTTGGCCATGCCATTCTTATTCAGCATTAATTTGCTTGCTTGGCGCGTCTTGCTTGGGAATTGTTGGTTGTGGGGCAAATTTGTTGGACTTGGCACAACATGGTGTGGTTGCCTTTCGGATGTCTTGGTGTGGGCACTTGGGTGCTGGGTGCTTTGGCGCCCTGTGCTTAGGCGCCTGCACTGAGCCCTTGGCGCAGGTGCCTTGTGTGCCTGTTGCTTGGGGACATCATTGAGTGCCTTGTCTAGCACTGGCGCCTCACGAGCAACAAATTTTGGGCTTGGCCATGCCATTCTTATTCAGCATTAGTTTGCTTGCTTGGCGCGTCTTGCCTTGGAATTGTTGGTTGTGGGGCAAATTTATTGGACTTGGCACAACGTGGTGTGGTTGCCTTTCGGATGTCTTGGTGTGGGAACTTGGGTGCTGGGTGCTTTGGCGTCCTGTGCTTAGGCGCCTGCACTGAGCCCTTGGCACAGGTGCCTTGTGTGCCTGTTGCTTGGGGACATCATTGCGTGCCTTGTCTAGCACTGGCGCCTCACGGGCAACAAATTTTGGGCTTGGCCATGCCATTCTTATTCAGCATTAATTTGCTTGCTTGGCGCGTCTTGCTTGGGAATTGTTGGTTGTGGGGCAAATTTGTTGGACTTGTCACAACGTGGTGTGGTTGCCTTTCGGATGTCTTGGTGTGGGAACTTGGGTGCTGGGTGCTTTGGCGCCCTGTGCTTAGGCGCCTGCACTGAGCCCTTGGCACAGGTGCCTTGTGTGCCTGTTGCTTGGGGACATCATTGCGTGCCTTGTCTAGCACTGGCGCCTCACGGGCAACAAATTTTGGGCTTGTCCATGCCATTCTTATTCAGCATTAATTTGCTTGCTTGGCGCGTCTTGCTTTGGAATTGTTGGTTGTGGGGCAAATTTGTTGTACTTGGCACAACGTGGTGTGGTTGCCTTTCGGATGTCTTGGTGTGGGCACTTGGGTGCTGGGTGCTTTTGCGCCCTGTGCTTAGGCGCCTGCACTGAGCCCTTGGCGCAGGTGCCTTGTGTGCCTGTTGCTTGGGGACATCATTGCGTGCCTTGTCTAGCACTGGCGCCTCACGAGCAACAAGTTTTGGGCTTGGCCATGCCATTCTTATTCAGCATTAGTTTGCTTGCTTGGCGCGTCTTGCCTGGGAATTGTTGGTTGTGGGGCAAATTTGTTGGACTTGTCACAACGTGGTGTGGTTGCCTTTCGGATGTCTTGGTGTGGGCACTTGGGTGCTGGGTGCTTTGGCGCCCTGTGCTTAGGCGCCTGCACTGAGCCCTTGGCGCAGGTGCCTTGTGTGCCTGTTGCTTGGGG
>OY754313.1:33440797-33445797 GCA_963573325.1 Astragalus glycyphyllos | reverse complement strand
TACTATAGGGAGCACCACACAACCTGCCCCTGGCGCCCATGGCCTAGGGCGCCAGGATCCCTGGCGCCAGTGCCCCAAGTTGCCAAGCCACAGGGATCCAATCATGGCGCCACGACGTCTCGGTCCCTATATATATCAAAGAAGGAAGGAAGGAAGGAAGGAAGAAAGAAAGAATCAAAGAAGAAAAATAAAAGGAAGGCGCCCATGCCCCAGGATCCTAGCAGGGATCCACGTCCCGTTCCGTTCCCAGGCACCGAGCCACAGGGATCCAATCATGGCGCCACGACGTCTCGGTCCCTATATATATCAAAGAAGGAAGGAAGGAAGGAAGGAAGAAAGAAAGAATCAAAGAATAAAAATAAAAGGAAGGCGCCCATGCCCCAGGATCCTAGCAGGGATCCACGTCCCGTTCCGTTCCCAGGCACCGAACCACAGGGATCCAATCATGGCGCCACGACGTCTCGGTCCCTATATATATCAAAGAAGGAAGGAAGGAAGGAAGGAAGAAAGAAAGAATCAAAGAAGAAAAATAAAAGGAAGGCGCCCATGCCCCAGGATCCTAGCAGGGATCCACGTCCCGTTCCGTTCCCAGGCACCGAGCCACAGGGATCCAATCATGGCGCCACGACGTCTCGGTCCCTATATATATCAAAGAAGGAAGGAAGGAAGGAAGGAAGAAAGAAAGAATCAAAGAATAAAAATAAAAGGAAGGCGCCCATGCCCCAGGATCCTAGCAGGGATCCACGTCCCGTTCCGTTCCCAGGCACCGAGCCACAGGGATCCAATCATGGCGCCACGACGTCTCGGTCCCTATATATATCAAAGAAGGAAGGAAGGAAGGAAGGAAGAAAGAAAGAATCAAAGAATAAAAATAAAAGGAAGGCGCCCATGCCCCAGGATCCTAGCAGGGATCCACGTCCCGTTCCGTTCCCAGGCACCGAGCCACAGGGATCCAATCATGGCGCCACGACGTCTCGGTCCCTATATATATCAAAGAAGGAAGGAAGGAAGGAAGGAAGGAAGAAAGAATCAAAGAATAAAAATAAAAGGAAGGCGCCCATGCCCCAGGATCCTAGCAGGGATCCACGTCCCGTTCCGTTCCCAGGCACCGAGCCACAGGGATCCAATCATGGCGCCACGACGTCTCGGTCCCTATATATATCAAAGAAGGAAGGAAGGAAGGAAGGAAGAAAGAAAGAATCAAAGAATAAAAATAAAAGGAAGGCGCCCATGCCCCAGGATCCTAGCAGGGATCCACGTCCCGTTCCGTTCCCAGGCACCGAACCACAGGGATCCAATCATGGCGCCACGACGTCTCGGTCCCTATATATATCAAAGAAGGAAGGAAGGAAGGAAGGAAGAAAGAAAGAATCAAAGAAGAAAAATAAAAGGAAGGCGCCCATGCCCCAGGATCCTAGCAGGGATCCACGTCCCGTTCCGTTCCCAGGCACCGAGCCACAGGGATCCAATCATGGCGCCACGACGTCTCGGTCCCTATATATATCAAAGAAGGAAGGAAGGAAGGAAGGAAGAAAGAAAGAATCAAAGAATAAAAATAAAAGGAAGGCGCCCATGCCCCAGGATCCTAGCAGGGATCCACGTCCCGTTCCGTTCCCAGGCACCGAACCACAGGGATCCAATCATGGCGCCACGACGTCTCGGTCCCTATATATATCAAAGAAGGAAGGAAGGAAGGAAGGAAGAAAGAAAGAATCAAAGAAGAAAAATAAAAGGAAGGCGCCCATGCCCCAGGATCCTAGCAGGGATCCACGTCCCGTTCCGTTCCCAGGCACCGAGCCACAGGGATCCAATCATGGCGCCACGACGTCTCGGTCCCTATATATATCAAAGAAGGAAGGAAGGAAGGAAGGAAGAAAGAAAGAATCAAAGAATAAAAATAAAAGGAAGGCGCCCATGCCCCAGGATCCTAGCAGGGATCCACGTCCCGTTCCGTTCCCAGGCACCGAGCCACAGGGATCCAATCATGGCGCCACGACGTCTCGGTCCCTATATATATCAAAGAAGGAAGGAAGGAAGGAAGGAAGAAAGAAAGAATCAAAGAATAAAAATAAAAGGAAGGCGCCCATGCCCCAGGATCCTAGCAGGGATCCACGTCCCGTTCCGTTCCCAGGCACCGAGCCACAGGGATCCAATCATGGCGCCACGACGTCTCGGTCCCTATATATATCAAAGAAGGAAGGAAGGAAGGAAGGAAGAAAGAAAGAATCAAAGAATAAAAATAAAAGGAAGGCGCCCATGCCCCAGGATCCTAGCAGGGATCCACGTCCCGTTCCGTTCCCAGGCACCGAACCACAGGGATCCAATCATGGCGCCACGACGTCTCGGTCCCTATATATATCAAAGAAGGAAGGAAGGAAGGAAGGAAGAAAGAAAGAATCAAAGAATAAAAATAAAAGGAAGGCGCCCGGTCCCTAGACAAATGTTGCCACGTGCCTCAACAAAGCGCCATGAGCAAGACATCACTTGTGCCCTCCCCGGGCACGACTAATAATTTCTCCTCAAGCATGATTTCCTACAAATTTTAAGATTTGCCTTCATTCCCCGTGTCCATAGTTAAGTTTGGTTGGGAGCACATCTCATCGAAGCATTTTACGGTAGTCGCAAAAAAACGGTATTTTGCTCAAAAAATGGTAAAAAATAGGTCGCTTGGAAGAATCGGAAAATACTTGGTGGAAACATTGTACATGATACCATGATGTCCCAGAAAAATAGAGGGGCCGAATAGAAACCTCTAGACGCACGTTTGTATTTTTACGGTTTTTGCCAATTTCCAACAAAAAATTATATAAAATCCATCCCTTGGTAGAATCAATTGGAAATTTTTGAGGGCATTCCATATGTTCCCAGTAGCTCCCAGAAAAATGGAGAAGCCAAGATTCACACTCTAAGTACAAAAAAGTATTTTTCGGCATGACGGTTTTGTGCGATTCGGTAAAAAATTCAAATTCGGAGTTTGGGACCTCAAAATGAAAAAATGGCTCCTGCAGTTCTTCTAAATGTTACTAGGAACTCCCAGAAAAAAAAGAAACTCAAAATTCAATTTCTATGATTTATTGTGTATTTTTCAAGTTTTACGGTAAAAAATTCATAATAAATAGACCGCTTGTCGAAAAATTACAAAACTTGGTACTTTTGTACCTCTCAATAGGGTCTACAACCCTGCAAAATATTGGAAAAAAATTCGTTGTGGAACTCCAAAAAAGGGCCTTATGTCTGTAGAAAAAAAGTGTCGACGCTCGGGTTGGAGTGGTTTTGGTCCGTTTGTCTACTATAGGGGGGAGCTCCCTGCCAGCCCCGTGCCCCAGGCGCATGGCAGGGCGCCAGGCTCCCTTCCTGGTGCAACATGTTGCCCTTTTTGGGCAACATGTTGCATGCTTCTATGGCAAATGTGGGAATCGGATGGAGTTATGTTTTTGAAAAAAAACCGTAATTCCATGGGGACGTCATGTTGTGCCTTGTCTAGAATCTATGCCATCCAAGCAACACTTGGGCGTGCCCATGCCATTCTTATTCAGCATTAATTTGCTTGTTTGGCTAGCGGCAAGCTCCGGAAGTTGCTTGTGTGACAAATTCGCCAGACTTGGCACTTCATGGCATGGTTGCCTTTCGGATGTCTTGGTGTGGGCACTTGGGTGCTGGGTGCTTTGGCGCCCTGTGCTTAGGCGCCTGCACTGAGCCCTTGGCACAGGTGCCTTGTGTGCCTGTTGCTTGGGGACATCATTGCGTGCCTTGTCTAGCACTGGCGCCTCACGAGCAACAAATTTTGGGCTTGGCCATGCCATTCTTATTCAGCATTAATTTGCTTGCTTGGCGCGTCTTGCTTGGGAATTGTTGGTTGTGGGGCAAATTTGTTGGACTTGGCACAACATGGTGTGGTTGCCTTTCGGATGTCTTGGTGTGGGCACTTGGGTGCTGGGTGCTTTGGCGCCCTGTGCTTAGGCGCCTGCACTGAGCCCTTGGCGCAGGTGCCTTGTGTGCCTGTTGCTTGGGGACATCATTGCGTGCCTTGTCTAGCACTGGCGCCTCACGAGCAACAAATTTTGGGCTTGGCCATGCCATTCTTATTCAGCATTAGTTTGCTTGCTTGGCGCGTCTTGCCTTGGAATTGTTGGTTGTGGGGCAAATTTATTGGACTTGGCACAACGTGGTGTGGTTGCCTTTCGGATGTCTTGGTGTGGGAACTTGGGTACTGGGTGCTTTGGCGCCCTGTGCTTAGGCGCCTGCACTGAGCCCTTGGCACAGGTGCCTTGTGTGCCTGTTGCTTGGGGACATCATTGCGTGCCTTGTCTAGCACTGGCGCCTCACGGGCAACAAATTTTGGGCTTGGCCATGCCATTCTTATTCAGCATTAATTTGCTTGCTTGGCGCGTCTTGCTTGGGAATTGTTGGTTGTGGGGCAAATTTGTTGGACTTGTCACAACGTGGTGTGGTTGCCTTTCGGATGTCTTGGTGTGGGAACTTGGGTGCTGGGTGCTTTGGCGCCCTGTGCTTAGGCGCCTGCACTGAGCCCTTGGCACAGGTGCCTTGTGTGCCTGTTGCTTGGGGACATCATTGCGTGCCTTGTCTAGCACTGGCGCCTCACGGGCAACAAATTTTGGGCTTGTCCATGCCATTCTTATTCAGCATTAATTTGCTTGCTTGGCGCGTCTTGCTTTGGAATTGTTGGTTGTGGGGCAAATTTGTTGTACTTGGCACAACGTGGTGTGGTTGCCTTTCGGATGTCTTGGTGTGGGCACTTGGGTGCTGGGTGCTTTTGCGCCCTGTGCTTAGGCGCCTGCACTGAGCCCTTGGCGCAGGTGCCTTGTGTGCCTGTTGCTTGGGGACATCATTGCGTGCCTTGTCTAGCACTGGCGCCTCACGAGCAACAAGTTTTGGGCTTGGCCATGCCATTCTTATTCAGCATTAGTTTGCTTGCTTGGCGCGTCTTGCCTGGGAATTGTTGGTTGTGGGGCAAATTTGTTGGACTTGTCACAACGTGG
>OY754313.1:33418297-33420797 GCA_963573325.1 Astragalus glycyphyllos | reverse complement strand
CCCTAGACAAATGTTGCCACGTGCCTCAACAAAGCGCCATGAGCAAGACATCACTTGTGCCCTCCCCGGGCACGACTAATAATTTCTCCTCAAGCATGATTTCCTACAAATTTTAAGATTTGCCTTCATTCCCCGTGTCCATAGTTAAGTTTGGTTGGGAGCACATCTCATCGAAGCATTTTACGGTAGTCGCAAAAAAACGGTATTTTGCTCAAAAAATGGTAAAAAATAGGTCGCTTGGAAGAATCGGAAAATACTTGGTGGAAACATTGTACATGATACCATGATGTCCCAGAAAAATAGAGGGGCCGAATAGAAACCTCTAGACGCACGTTTGTATTTTTACGGTTTTTGCCAATTTCCAACAAAAAATTATATAAAATCCATCCCTTGGTAGAATCAATTGGAAATTTTTGAGGGCATTCCATATGTTCCCAGTAGCTCCCAGAAAAATGGAGAAGCCAAGATTCACACTCTAAGTACAAAAAAGTATTTTTCGGCATGACGGTTTTGTGCGATTCGGTAAAAAATTCAAATTCGGAGTTTGGGACCTCAAAATGAAAAAATGACTCCTGCAGTTCTTCTAAATGTTACTAGGAACTCCCAGAAAAAAAAGAAACTCAAAATTCAATTTCTTTGATTTATTGTGTATTTTTCAAGTTTTACGGTAAAAAATTCATAATAAATAGACCGCTTGTCGAAAAATTACAAAACTTGGTACTTTTGTACCTCTCAATAGGGTCTACAACCCTGCAAAATATTGGAAAAAAATTCGTTGTGGAACTCCAAAAAAGGGCCTTATGTCTGTAGAAAAAAAGTGTCGACGCTCGGGTTGGAGTGGTTTTGGTCCGTTTGTCTACTATAGGGGGGAGCTCCCTGCCAGCCCCGTGCCCCAGGCGCATGGCAGGGCGCCAGGCTCCCTTCCTGGTGCAACATGTTGCCCTTTTTGGGCAACATGTTGCATGCTTCTATGGCAAATGTGGGAATCGGATGGAGTTATGTTTTTGAAAAAAAACCGTAATTCCATGGGGACGTCATGTTGTGCCTTGTCTAGAATCTATGCCATCCAAGCAACACTTGGGCGTGCCCATGCCATTCTTATTCAGCATTAATTTGCTTGTTTGGCTAGCGGCAAGCTCCGGAAGTTGCTTGTGTGACAAATTCGCCAGACTTGGCACTTCATGGCATGGTTGCCTTTCGGATGTCTTGGTGTGGGCACTTGGGTGCTGGGTGCTTTGGCGCCCTGTGCTTAGGCGCCTGCACTGAGCCCTTGGCACAGGTGCCTTGTGTGCCTGTTGCTTGGGGACATCATTGCGTGCCTTGTCTAGCACTGGCGCCTCACGAGCAACAAATTTTGGGCTTGGCCATGCCATTCTTATTCAGCATTAATTTGCTTGCTTGGCGCGTCTTGCTTGGGAATTGTTGGTTGTGGGGCAAATTTGTTGGACTTGGCACAACATGGTGTGGTTGCCTTTCGGATGTCTTGGTGTGGGCACTTGGGTGCTGGGTGCTTTGGCGCCCTGTGCTTAGGCGCCTGCACTGAGCCCTTGGCGCAGGTGCCTTGTGTTCCTGTTGCTTGGGGACATCATTGCGTGCCTTGTCTAGCACTGGCGCCTCACGAGCAACAAATTTTGGGCTTGGCCATGCCATTCTTATTCAGCATTAGTTTGCTTGCTTGGCGCGTCTTGCCTTGGAATTGTTGGTTGTGGGGCAAATTTATTGGACTTGGCACAACGTGGTGTGGTTGCCTTTCGGATGTCTTGGTGTGGGAACTTGGGTGCTGGGTGCTTTGGCGCCCTGTGCTTAGGCGCCTGCACTGAGCCCTTGGCACAGGTGCCTTGTGTGCCTGTTGCTTGGGGACATCATTGCGTGCCTTGTCTAGCACTGGCGCCTCACGGGCAACAAATTTTGGGCTTGGCCATGCCATTCTTATTCAGCATTAATTTGCTTGCTTGGCGCGTCTTGCTTGGGAATTGTTGGTTGTGGGGCAAATTTGTTGGACTTGTCACAACGTGGTGTGGTTGCCTTTCGGATGTCTTGGTGTGGGAACTTGGGTGCTGGGTGCTTTGGCGCCCTGTGCTTAGGCGCCTGCACTGAGCCCTTGGCACAGGTGCCTTGTGTGCCTGTTGCTTGGGGACATCATTGCGTGCCTTGTCTAGCACTGGCGCCTCACGGGCAACAAATTTTGGGCTTGTCCATGCCATTCTTATTCAGCATTAATTTGCTTGCTTGGCGCGTCTTGCTTTGGAATTGTTGGTTGTGGGGCAAATTTGTTGTACTTGGCACAACGTGGTGTGGTTGCCTTTCGGATGTCTTGGTGTGGGCACTTGGGTGCGGGGTGCTTTTGCGCCCTGTGCTTAGGCGCCTGCACTGAGCCCTTGGCGCAGGTGCCTTGTGTGCCTGTTGCTTGGGGACATCATTGCGTGCCTTGTCTAGCACTGGCGCCTCACGAGCAACAAGTTTTGGGCTTGGCCATGCCATTCTTATTCAGCATTAGTTT
>OY754313.1:33405797-33408297 GCA_963573325.1 Astragalus glycyphyllos | reverse complement strand
AGATTTGCCTTCATTCCCCGTGTCCATAGTTAAGTTTGGTTGGGAGCACATCTCATCGAAGCATTTTACGGTAGTCGCAAAAAAACGGTATTTTGCTCAAAAAATGGTAAAAAATAGGTCGCTTGGAAGAATCGGAAAATACTTGGTGGAAACATTGTACATGATACCATGATGTCCCAGAAAAATAGAGGGGCCGAATAGAAACCTCTAGACGCACGTTTGTATTTTTACGGTTTTTGCCAATTTCCAACAAAAAATTATATAAAATCCATCCCTTGGTAGAATCAATTGGAAATTTTTGAGGGCATTCCATATGTTCCCAGTAGCTCCCAGAAAAATGGAGAAGCCAAGATTCACACTCTAAGTACAAAAAAGTATTTTTCGGCATGACGGTTTTGTGCGATTCGGTAAAAAATTCAAATTCGGAGTTTGGGACCTCAAAATGAAAAAATGGCTCCTGCAGTTCTTCTAAATGTTACTAGGAACTCCCAGAAAAAAAAGAAACTCAAAATTCAATTTCTATGATTTATTGTGTATTTTTCAAGTTTTACGGTAAAAAATTCATAATAAATAGACCGCTTGTCGAAAAATTACAAAACTTGGTACTTTTGTACCTCTCAATAGGGTCTACAACCCTGCAAAATATTGGAAAAAAATTCGTTGTGGAACTCCAAAAAAGGGCCTTATGTCTGTAGAAAAAAAGTGTCGACGCTCGGGTTGGAGTGGTTTTGGTCCGTTTGTCTACTATAGGGGGGAGCTCCCTGCCAGCCCCGTGCCCCAGGCGCATGGCAGGGCGCCAGGCTCCCTTCCTGGTGCAACATGTTGCCCTTTTTGGGCAACATGTTGCATGCTTCTATGGCAAATGTGGGAATCGGATGGAGTTATGTTTTTGAAAAAAAACCGTAATTCCATGGGGACGTCATGTTGTGCCTTGTCTAGAATCTATGCCATCCAAGCAACACTTGGGCGTGCCCATGCCATTCTTATTCAGCATTAATTTGCTTGTTTGGCTAGCGGCAAGCTCCGGAAGTTGCTTGTGTGACAAATTCGCCAGACTTGGCACTTCATGGCATGGTTGCCTTTCGGATGTCTTGGTGTGGGCACTTGGGTGCTGGGTGCTTTGGCGCCCTGTGCTTAGGCGCCTGCACTGAGCCCTTGGCACAGGTGCCTTGTGTGCCTGTTGCTTGGGGACATCATTGCGTGCCTTGTCTAGCACTGGCGCCTCACGAGCAACAAATTTTGGGCTTGGCCATGCCATTCTTATTCAGCATTAATTTGCTTGCTTGGCGCGTCTTGCTTGGGAATTGTTGGTTGTGGGGCAAATTTGTTGGACTTGGCACAACATGGTGTGGTTGCCTTTCGGATGTCTTGGTGTGGGCACTTGGGTGCTGGGTGCTTTGGCGCCCTGTGCTTAGGCGCCTGCACTGAGCCCTTGGCGCAGGTGCCTTGTGTGCCTGTTGCTTGGGGACATCATTGCGTGCCTTGTCTAGCACTGGCGCCTCACGAGCAACAAATTTTGGGCTTGGCCATGCCATTCTTATTCAGCATTAGTTTGCTTGCTTGGCGCGTCTTGCCTTGAAATTGTTGGTTGTGGGGCAAATTTATTGGACTTGGCACAACGTGGTGTGGTTGCCTTTCGGATGTCTTGGTGTGGGAACTTGGGTGCTGGGTGCTTTGGCGCCCTGTGCTTAGGCGCCTGCACTGAGCCCTTGGCACAGGTGCCTTGTGTGCCTGTTGCTTGGGGACATCATTGCGTGCCTTGTCTAGCACTGGCGCCTCACGGGCAACAAATTTTGGGCTTGGCCATGCCATTCTTATTCAGCATTAATTTGCTTGCTTGGCGCGTCTTGCTTGGGAATTGTTGGTTGTGGGGCAAATTTGTTGGACTTGTCACAACGTGGTGTGGTTGCCTTTCGGATGTCTTGGTGTGGGAACTTGGGTGCTGGGTGCTTTGGCGCCCTGTGCTTAGGCGCCTGCACTGAGCCCTTGGCACAGGTGCCTTGTGTGCCTGTTGCTTGGGGACATCATTGCGTGCCTTGTCTAGCACTGGCGCCTCACGGGCAACAAATTTTGGGCTTGTCCATGCCATTCTTATTCAGCATTAATTTGCTTGCTTGGCGCGTCTTGCTTTGGAATTGTTGGTTGTGGGGCAAATTTGTTGTACTTGGCACAACGTGGTGTGGTTGCCTTTCGGATGTCTTGGTGTGGGCACTTGGGTGCTGGGTGCTTTTGCGCCCTGTGCTTAGGCGCCTGCACTGAGCCCTTGGCGCAGGTGCCTTGTGTGCCTGTTGCTTGGGGACATCATTGCGTGCCTTGTCTAGCACTGGCGCCTCACGAGCAACAAGTTTTGGGCTTGGCCATGCCATTCTTATTCAGCATTAGTTTGCTTGCTTGGCGCGTCTTGCCTGGGAATTGTTGGTTGTGGGGCAAATTTGTTGGACTTGTCACAACGTGGTGTGGTTGCCTTTCGGATGTCTTGGTGTGGGCACTTGGGTGCTGG
>OY754313.1:33383297-33385797 GCA_963573325.1 Astragalus glycyphyllos | reverse complement strand
CGGTCCCTATATATATCAAAGAAGGAAGGAAGGAAGGAAGGAAGAAAGAAAGAATCAAAGAATAAAAATAAAAGGAAGGTGCCCATGCCCCAGGATCCTAGCAGGGATCCACGTCCCGTTCCGTTCCCAGGCACCGAACCACAGGGATCCAATCATGGCGCCACGACGTCTCGGTCCCTATATATATCAAAGAAGGAAGGAAGGAAGGAAGGAAGAAAGAAAGAATCAAAGAATAAAAATAAAAGGAAGGCGCCCGGTCCCTAGACAAATGTTGCCACGTGCCTCAACAAAGCGCCATGAGCAAGACATCACTTGTGCCCTCCCCGGGCACGACTAATAATTTCTCCTCAAGCATGATTTCCTACAAATTTTAAGATTTGCCTTCATTCCCCGTGTCCATAGTTAAGTTTGGTTGGGAGCACATCTCATCGAAGCATTTTACGGTAGTCGCAAAAAAACGGTATTTTGCTCAAAAAATGGTAAAAAATAGGTCGCTTGGAAGAATCGGAAAATACTTGGTGGAAACATTGTACATGATACCATGATGTCCCAGAAAAATAGAGGGGCCGAATAGAAACCTCTAGACGCACGTTTGTATTTTTACGGTTTTTGCCAATTTCCAACAAAAAATTATATAAAATCCATCCCTTGGTAGAATCAATTGGAAATTTTTGAGGGCATTCCATATGTTCCCAGTAGCTCCCAGAAAAATGGAGAAGCCAAGATTCACACTCTAAGTACAAAAAAGTATTTTTCGGCATGACGGTTTTGTGCGATTCGGTAAAAAATTCAAATTCGGAGTTTGGGACCTCAAAATGAAAAAATGGCTCCTGCAGTTCTTCTAAATGTTACTAGGAACTCCCAGAAAAAAAAGAAACTCAAAATTCAATTTCTATGATTTATTGTGTATTTTTCAAGTTTTACGGTAAAAAATTCATAATAAATAGACCGCTTGTCGAAAAATTACAAAACTTGGTACTTTTGTACCTCTCAATAGGGTCTACAACCCTGCAAAATATTGGAAAAAAATTCGTTGTGGAACTCCAAAAAAGGGCCTTATGTCTGTAGAAAAAAAGTGTCGACGCTCGGGTTGGAGTGGTTTTGGTCCGTTTGTCTACTATAGGGGGGAGCTCCCTGCCAGCCCCGTGCCCCAGGCGCATGGCAGGGCGCCAGGCTCCCTTCCTGGTGCAACATGTTGCCCTTTTTGGGCAACATGTTGCATGCTTCTATGGCAAATGTGGGAATCGGATGGAGTTATGTTTTTGAAAAAAAACCGTAATTCCATGGGGACGTCATGTTGTGCCTTGTCTAGAATCTATGCCATCCAAGCAACACTTGGGCGTGCCCATGCCATTCTTATTCAGCATTAATTTGCTTGTTTGGCTAGCGGCAAGCTCCGGAAGTTGCTTGTGTGACAAATTCGCCAGACTTGGCACTTCATGGCATGGTTGCCTTTCGGATGTCTTGGTGTGGGCACTTGGGTGCTGGGTGCTTTGGCGCCCTGTGCTTAGGCGCCTGCACTGAGCCCTTGGCACAGGTGCCTTGTGTGCCTGTTGCTTGGGGACATCATTGCGTGCCTTGTCTAGCACTGGCGCCTCACGAGCAACAAATTTTGGGCTTGGCCATGCCATTCTTATTCAGCATTAATTTGCTTGCTTGGCGCGTCTTGCTTGGGAATTGTTGGTTGTGGGGCAAATTTGTTGGACTTGGCACAACATGGTGTGGTTGCCTTTCGGATGTCTTGGTGTGGGCACTTGGGTGCTGGGTGCTTTGGCGCCCTGTGCTTAGGCGCCTGCACTGAGCCCTTGGCGCAGGTGCCTTGTGTGCCTGTTGCTTGGGGACATCATTGCGTGCCTTGTCTAGCACTGGCGCCTCACGAGCAACAAATTTTGGGCTTGGCCATGCCATTCTTATTCAGCATTAGTTTGCTTGCTTGGCGCGTCTTGCCTTGGAATTGTTGGTTGTGGGGCAAATTTATTGGACTTGGCACAACGTGGTGTGGTTGCCTTTCGGATGTCTTGGTGTGGGAACTTGGGTGCTGGGTGCTTTGGCGCCCTGTGCTTAGGCGCCTGCACTGAGCCCTTGGCACAGGTGCCTTGTGTGCCTGTTGCTTGGGGACATCATTGCGTGCCTTGTCTAGCACTGGCGCCTCACGGGCAACAAATTTTGGGCTTGGCCATGCCATTCTTATTCAGCATTAATTTGCTTGCTTGGCGCGTCTTGCTTGGGAATTGTTGGTTGTGGGGCAAATTTGTTGGACTTGTCACAACGTGGTGTGGTTGCCTTTCGGATGTCTTGGTGTGGGAACTTGGGTGCTGGGTGCTTTGGCGCCCTGTGCTTAGGCGCCTGCACTGAGCCCTTGGCACAGGTGCCTTGTGTGCCTGTTGCTTGGGGACATCATTGCGTGCCTTGTCTAGCACTGGCGCCTCACGGGCAACAAATTTTGGGCTTGTCCATGCCATTCTTATTCAGCATTAATTTGCTTGCTTGGCGCGTCTTG
>OY754313.1:33370797-33373297 GCA_963573325.1 Astragalus glycyphyllos | reverse complement strand
TCCGTTCCCAGGCACCGAATTACAGGGATCCAATCATGGCGCCACGACGTCTCGGTCCCTATATATATCAAAGAAGGAAGGAAGGAAGGAAGAAAGAAAGAAAGAATCAAAGAATAAAAATAAAAGGAAGGCGCCCGGTCCCTAGACAAATGTTGCCACGTGCCTCAACAAAGCGCCATGAGCAAGACATCACTTGTGCCCTCCCCGGGCACGACTAATAATTTCTCCTCAAGCATGATTTCCTACAAATTTTAAGATTTGCCTTCATTCCCCGTGTCCATAGTTAAGTTTGGTTGGGAGCACATCTCATCGAAGCATTTTACGGTAGTCGCAAAAAAACGGTATTTTGCTCAAAAAATGGTAAAAAATAGGTCGCTTGGAAGAATCGGAAAATACTTGGTGGAAACATTGTACATGATACCATGATGTCCCAGAAAAATAGAGGGGCCGAATAGAAACCTCTAGACGCACGTTTGTATTTTTACGGTTTTTGCCAATTTCCAACAAAAAATTATATAAAATCCATCCCTTGGTAGAATCAATTGGAAATTTTTGAGGGCATTCCATATGTTCCCAGTAGCTCCCAGAAAAATGGAGAAGCCAAGATTCACACTCTAAGTCCAAAAAAGTATTTTTCGGCATGACGGTTTTGTGCGATTCGGTAAAAAATTCAAATTCGGAGTTTGGGACCTCAAAATGAAAAAATGGCTCCTGCAGTTCTTCTAAATGTTACTAGGAACTCCCAGAAAAAAAAGAAACTCAAAATTCAATTTCTATGATTTATTGTGTATTTTTCAAGTTTTACGGTAAAAAATTCATAATAAATAGACCGCTTGTCGAAAAATTACAAAACTTGGTACTTTTGTACCTCTCAATAGGGTCTACAACCCTGCAAAATATTGGAAAAAAATTCGTTGTGGAACTCCAAAAAAGGGCCTTATGTCTGTAGAAAAAAAGTGTCGACGCTCGGGTTGGAGTGGTTTTGGTCCGTTTGTCTACTATAGGGGGGAGCTCCCTGCCAGCCCCGTGCCCCAGGCGCATGGCAGGGCGCCAGGCTCCCTTCCTGGTGCAACATGTTGCCCTTTTTGGGCAACATGTTGCATGCTTCTATGGCAAATGTGGGAATCGGATGGAGTTATGTTTTTGAAAAAAAACCGTAATTCCATGGGGACGTCATGTTGTGCCTTGTCTAGAATCTATGCCATCCAAGCAACACTTGGGCGTGCCCATGCCATTCTTATTCAGCATTAATTTGCTTGTTTGGCTAGCGGCAAGCTCCGGAAGTTGCTTGTGTGACAAATTCGCCAGACTTGGCACTTCATGGCATGGTTGCCTTTCGGATGTCTTGGTGTGGGCACTTGGGTGCTGGGTGCTTTGGCGCCCTGTGCTTAGGCGCCTGCACTGAGCCCTTGGCACAGGTGCCTTGTGTGCCTGTTGCTTGGGGACATCATTGCGTGCCTTGTCTAGCACTGGCGCCTCACGAGCAACAAATTTTGGGCTTGGCCATGCCATTCTTATTCAGCATTAATTTGCTTGCTTGGCGCGTCTTGCTTGGGAATTGTTGGTTGTGGGGCAAATTTGTTGGACTTGGCACAACATGGTGTGGTTGCCTTTCGGATGTCTTGGTGTGGGCACTTGGGTGCTGGGTGCTTTGGCGCCCTGTGCTTAGGCGCCTGCACTGAGCCCTTGGCGCAGGTGCCTTGTGTGCCTGTTGCTTGGGGACATCATTGCGTGCCTTGTCTAGCACTGGCGCCTCACGAGCAACAAATTTTGGGCTTGGCCATGCCATTCTTATTCAGCATTAGTTTGCTTGCTTGGCGCGTCTTGCCTTGGAATTGTTGGTTGTGGGGCAAATTTATTGGACTTGGCACAACGTGGTGTGGTTGCCTTTCGGATGTCTTGGTGTGGGAACTTGGGTGCTGGGTGCTTTGGCGCCCTGTGCTTAGGCGCCTGCACTGAGCCCTTGGCACAGGTGCCTTGTGTGCCTGTTGCTTGGGGACATCATTGCGTGCCTTGTCTAGCACTGGCGCCTCACGGGCAACAAATTTTGGGCTTGGCCATGCCATTCTTATTCAGCATTAATTTGCTTGCTTGGCGCGTCTTGCTTGGGAATTGTTGGTTGTGGGGCAAATTTGTTGGACTTGTCACAACGTGGTGTGGTTGCCTTTCGGATGTCTTGGTGTGGGAACTTGGGTGCTGGGTGCTTTGGCGCCCTGTGCTTAGGCGCCTGCACTGAGCCCTTGGCACAGGTGCCTTGTGTGCCTGTTGCTTGGGGACATCATTGCGTGCCTTGTCTAGCACTGGCGCCTCACGGGCAACAAATTTTGGGCTTGTCCATGCCATTCTTATTCAGCATTAATTTGCTTGCTTGGCGCGTCTTGCTTTGGAATTGTTGGTTGTGGGGCAAATTTGTTGTACTTGGCACAACGTGGTGTGGTTGCCTTTCGGATGTCTTGGTGTGGGCACTTGGGTGCTGGGTGCTTTTGCGCCCTGTGCTTAG
>OY754313.1:33358297-33360797 GCA_963573325.1 Astragalus glycyphyllos | reverse complement strand
TTTGGTTGGGAGCACATCTCATCGAAGCATTTTACGGTAGTCGCAAAAAAACGGTATTTTGCTCAAAAAATGGTAAAAAATAGGTCGCTTGGAAGAATCGGAAAATACTTGGTGGAAACATTGTACATGATACCATGATGTCCCAGAAAAATAGAGGGGCCGAATAGAAACCTCTAGACGCACGTTTGTATTTTTACGGTTTTTGCCAATTTCCAACAAAAAATTATATAAAATCCATCCCTTGGTAGAATCAATTGGAAATTTTTGAGGGCATTCCATATGTTCCCAGTAGCTCCCAGAAAAATGGAGAAGCCAAGATTCACACTCTAAGTACAAAAAAGTATTTTTCGGCATGACGGTTTTGTGCGATTCGGTAAAAAATTCAAATTCGGAGTTTGGGACCTCAAAATGAAAAAATGGCTCCTGCAGTTCTTCTAAATGTTACTAGGAACTCCCAGAAAAAAAAGAAACTCAAAATTCAATTTCTATGATTTATTGTGTATTTTTCAAGTTTTACGGTAAAAAATTCATAATAAATAGACCGCTTGTCGAAAAATTACAAAACTTGGTACTTTTGTACCTCTCAATAGGGTCTACAACCCTGCAAAATATTGGAAAAAAATTCGTTGTGGAACTCCAAAAAAGGGCCTTATGTCTGTAGAAAAAAAGTGTCGACGCTCGGGTTGGAGTGGTTTTGGTCCGTTTGTCTACTATAGGGGGGAGCTCCCTGCCAGCCCCGTGCCCCAGGCGCATGGCAGGGCGCCAGGCTCCCTTCCTGGTGCAACATGTTGCCCTTTTTGGGCAACATGTTGCATGCTTCTATGGCAAATGTGGGAATCGGATGGAGTTATGTTTTTGAAAAAAAACCGTAATTCCATGGGGACGTCATGTTGTGCCTTGTCTAGAATCTATGCCATCCAAGCAACACTTGGGCGTGCCCATGCCATTCTTATTCAGCATTAATTTGCTTGTTTGGCTAGCGGCAAGCTCCGGAAGTTGCTTGTGTGACAAATTCGCCAGACTTGGCACTTCATGGCATGGTTGCCTTTCGGATGTCTTGGTGTGGGCACTTGGGTGCTGGGTGCTTTGGCGCCCTGTGCTTAGGCGCCTGCACTGAGCCCTTGGCACAGGTGCCTTGTGTGCCTGTTGCTTGGGGACATCATTGCGTGCCTTGTCTAGCACTGGCGCCTCACGAGCAACAAATTTTGGGCTTGGCCATGCCATTCTTATTCAGCATTAATTTGCTTGCTTGGCGCGTCTTGCTTGGGAATTGTTGGTTGTGGGGCAAATTTGTTGGACTTGGCACAACATGGTGTGGTTGCCTTTCGGATGTCTTGGTGTGGGCACTTGGGTGCTGGGTGCTTTGGCGCCCTGTGCTTAGGCGCCTGCACTGAGCCCTTGGCGCAGGTGCCTTGTGTGCCTGTTGCTTGGGGACATCATTGCGTGCCTTGTCTAGCACTGGCGCCTCACGAGCAACAAATTTTGGGCTTGGCCATGCCATTCTTATTCAGCATTAGTTTGCTTGCTTGGCGCATCTTGCCTTGGAATTATTGGTTGTGGGGCAAATTTATTGGACTTGGCACAACGTGGTGTGGTTGCCTTTCGGATGTCTTGGTGTGGGAACTTGGGTGCTGGGTGCTTTGGCGCCCTGTGCTTAGGCGCCTGCACTGAGCCCTTGGCACAGGTGCCTTGTGTGCCTGTTGCTTGGGGACATCATTGCGTGCCTTGTCTAGCACTGGCGCCTCACGGGCAACAAATTTTGGGCTTGGCCATGCCATTCTTATTCAGCATTAATTTGCTTGCTTGGCGCGTCTTGCTTGGGAATTGTTGGTTGTGGGGCAAATTTGTTGGACTTGTCACAACGTGGTGTGGTTGCCTTTCGGATGTCTTGGTGTGGGAACTTGGGTGCTGGGTGCTTTGGCGCCCTGTGCTTAGGCGCCTGCACTGAGCCCTTGGCACAGGTGCCTTGTGTGCCTGTTGCTTGGGGACATCATTGCGTGCCTTGTCTAGCACTGGCGCCTCACGGGCAACAAATTTTGGGCTTGTCCATGCCATTCTTATTCAGCATTAATTTGCTTGCTTGGCGCGTCTTGCTTTGGAATTGTTGGTTGTGGGGCAAATTTGTTGTACTTGGCACAACGTGGTGTGGTTGCCTTTCGGATGTCTTGGTGTGGGCACTTGGGTGCTGGGTGCTTTTGCGCCCTGTGCTTAGGCGCCTGCACTGAGCCCTTGGCGCAGGTGCCTTGTGTGCCTGTTGCTTGGGGACATCATTGCGTGCCTTGTCTAGCACTGGCGCCTCACGAGCAACAAGTTTTGGGCTTGGCCATGCCATTCTTATTCAGCATTAGTTTGCTTGCTTGGCGCGTCTTGCCTAGGAATTGTTGGTTGTGGGGCAAATTTGTTGGACTTGTCACAACGTGGTGTGGTTGCCTTTCGGATGTCTTGGTGTGGGCACTTGGGTGCTGGGTGCTTTGGCGCCCTGTGCTTAGGCGCCTGCACT
>OY754313.1:33335797-33338297 GCA_963573325.1 Astragalus glycyphyllos | reverse complement strand
ATCAAAGAAGGAAGGAAGGAAGGAAGGAAGGAAGGAAGAAAGAAAGAATCAAAGAAGAAAAATAAAAGGAAGGCGCCCATGCCCCAGGATCCTAGCAGGGATCCACGTCCCGTTCCGTTCCCAGGCACCGAGCCACAGGGATCCAATCATGGCGCCACGACGTCTCGGTCCCTATATATATCAAAGAAGGAAGGAAGGAAGGAAGGAAGAAAGAAAGAATCAAAGAATAAAAATAAAAGGAAGGCGCCCATGCCCCAGGATCCTAGCAGGGATCCACGTCCCGTTCCGTTCCCAGGCACCGAACCACAGGGATCCAATCATGGCGCCACGACGTCTCGGTCCCTATATATATCAAAGAAGGAAGGAAGGAAGGAAGGAAGAAAGAAAGAATCAAAGAATAAAAATAAAAGGAAGGCGCCCGGTCCCTAGACAAATGTTGCCACGTGCCTCAACAAAGCGCCATGAGCAAGACATCACTTGTGCCCTCCCCGGGCACGACTAATAATTTCTCCTCAAGCATGATTTCCTACAAATTTTAAGATTTGCCTTCATTCCCCGTGTCCATAGTTAAGTTTGGTTGGGAGCACATCTCATCGAAGCATTTTACGGTAGTCGCAAAAAAACGGTATTTTGCTCAAAAAATGGTAAAAAATAGGTCGCTTGGAAGAATCGGAAAATACTTGGTGGAAACATTGTACATGATACCATGATGTCCCAGAAAAATAGAGGGGCCGAATAGAAACCTCTAGACGCACGTTTGTATTTTTACGGTTTTTGCCAATTTCCAACAAAAAATTATATAAAATCCATCCCTTGGTAGAATCAATTGGAAATTTTTGAGGGCATTCCATATGTTCCCAGTAGCTCCTAGAAAAATGGAGAAGCCAAGATTCACACTCTAAGTACAAAAAAGTATTTTTCGGCATGACGGTTTTGTGCGATTCGGTAAAAAATTCAAATTCGGAGTTTGGGACCTCAAAATGAAAAAATGGCTCCTGCAGTTCTTCTAAATGTTACTAGGAACTCCCAGAAAAAAAAGAAACTCAAAATTCAATTTCTATGATTTATTGTGTATTTTTCAAGTTTTACGGTAAAAAATTCATAATAAATAGACCGCTTGTCGAAAAATTACAAAACTTGGTACTTTTGTACCTCTCAATAGGGTCTACAACCCTGCAAAATATTGGAAAAAAATTCGTTGTGGAACTCCAAAAAAGGGCCTTATGTCTGTAGAAAAAAAGTGTCGACGCTCGGGTTGGAGTGGTTTTGGTCCGTTTGTCTACTATAGGGGGGAGCTCCCTGCCAGCCCCGTGCCCCAGGCGCATGGCAGGGCGCCAGGCTCCCTTCCTGGTGCAACATGTTGCCCTTTTTGGGCAACATGTTGCATGCTTCTATGGCAAATGTGGGAATCGGATGGAGTTATGTTTTTGAAAAAAAACCGTAATTCCATGGGGACGTCATGTTGTGCCTTGTCTAGAATCTATGCCATCCAAGCAACACTTGGGCGTGCCCATGCCATTCTTATTCAGCATTAATTTGCTTGTTTGGCTAGCGGCAAGCTCCGGAAGTTGCTTGTGTGACAAATTCGCCAGACTTGGCACTTCATGGCATGGTTGCCTTTCGGATGTCTTGGTGTGGGCACTTGGGTGCTGGGTGCTTTGGCGCCCTGTGCTTAGGCGCCTGCACTGAGCCCTTGGCACAGGTGCCTTGTGTGCCTGTTGCTTGGGGACATCATTGCGTGCCTTGTCTAGCACTGGCGCCTCACGAGCAACAAATTTTGGGCTTGGCCATGCCATTCTTATTCAGCATTAATTTGCTTGCTTGGCGCGTCTTGCTTGGGAATTGTTGGTTGTGGGGCAAATTTGTTGGACTTGGCACAACATGGTGTGGTTGCCTTTCGGATGTCTTGGTGTGGGCACTTGGGTGCTGGGTGCTTTGGCGCCCTGTGCTTAGGCGCCTGCACTGAGCCCTTGGCGCAGGTGCCTTGTGTGCCTGTTGCTTGGGGACATCATTGCGTGCCTTGTCTAGCACTGGCGCCTCACGAGCAACAAATTTTGGGCTTGGCCATGCCATTCTTATTCAGCATTAGTTTGCTTGCTTGGCGCGTCTTGCCTTGGAATTGTTGGTTGTGGGGCAAATTTATTGGACTTGGCACAACGTGGTGTGGTTGCCTTTCGGATGTCTTGGTGTGGGAACTTGGGTGCTGGGTGCTTTGGCGCCCTGTGCTTAGGCGCCTGCACTGAGCCCTTGGCACAGGTGCCTTGTGTGCCTGTTGCTTGGGGACATCATTGCGTGCCTTGTCTAGCACTGGCGCCTCACGGGCAACAAATTTTGGGCTTGGCCATGCCATTCTTATTCAGCATTAATTTGCTTGCTTGGCGCGTCTTGCTTGGGAATTGTTGGTTGTGGGGCAAATTTGTTGGACTTGTCACAACGTGGTGTGGTTGCCTTTCGGATGTCTTGGTGTGGGAACTTGGGTGCTGGGTGCTTTGGCGCCCTG
>OY754313.1:33313297-33315797 GCA_963573325.1 Astragalus glycyphyllos | reverse complement strand
CATGGCGCCACGACGTCTCGGTCCCTATATATATCAAAGAAGGAAGGAAGGAAGGAAGGAAGAAAGAAAGAATCAAAGAAGAAAAATAAAAGGAAGGCGCCCATGCCCCAGGATCCTAGCAGGGATCCACGTCCCGTTCCGTTCCCAGGCACCGAGCCACAGGGATCCAATCATGGCGCCACGACGTCTCGGTCCCTATATATATCAAAGAAGGAAGGAAGGAAGGAAGGAAGAAAGAAAGAATCAAAGAATAAAAATAAAAGGAAGGCGCCCATGCCCCAGGATCCTAGCAGGGATCCACGTCCCGTTCCGTTCCCAGGCACCGAACCACAGGGATCCAATCATGGCGCCACGACGTCTCGGTCCCTATATATATCAAAGAAGGAAGGAAGGAAGGAAGGAAGAAAGAAAGAATCAAAGAATAAAAATAAAAGGAAGGCGCCCATGCCCCAGGATCCTAGCAGGGATCCACGTCCCGTTCCGTTCCCAGGCACCGAACCACAGGGATCCAATCATGGCGCCACGACGTCTCGGTCCCTATATATATCAAAGAAGGAAGGAAGGAAGGAAGGAAGAAAGAAAGAATCAAAGAAGAAAAATAAAAGGAAGGCGCCCATGCCCCAGGATCCTAGCAGGGATCCACGTCCCGTTCCGTTCCCAGGCACCGAGCCACAGGGATCCAATCATGGCGCCACGACGTCTCGGTCCCTATATATATCAAAGAAGGAAGGAAGGAAGGAAGGAAGAAAGAAAGAATCAAAGAATAAAAATAAAAGGAAGGCGCCCATGCCCCAGGATCCTAGCAGGGATCCACGTCCCGTTCCGTTCCCAGGCACCGAACCACAGGGATCCAATCATGGCGCCACGACGTCTCGGTCCCTATATATATCAAAGAAGGAAGGAAGGAAGGAAGGAAGAAAGAAAGAATCAAAGAAGAAAAATAAAAGGAAGGCGCCCATGCCCCAGGATCCTAGCAGGGATCCACGTCCCGTTCCGTTCCCAGGCACCGAGCCACAGGGATCCAATCATGGCGCCACGACGTCTCGGTCCCTATATATATCAAAGAAGGAAGGAAGGAAGGAAGGAAGAAAGAAAGAATCAAAGAATAAAAATAAAAGGAAGGCGCCCATGCCCCAGGATCCTAGCAGGGATCCACGTCCCGTTCCGTTCCCAGGCACCGAACCACAGGGATCCAATCATGGCGCCACGACGTCTCGGTCCCTATATATATCAAAGAAGGAAGGAAGGAAGGAAGAAAGAAAGAAAGAATCAAAGAATAAAAATAAAAGGAAGGCGCCCGGTCCCTAGACAAATGTTGCCACGTGCCTCAACAAAGCGCCATGAGCAAGACATCACTTGTGCCCTCCCCGGGCACGACTAATAATTTCTCCTCAAGCATGATTTCCTACAAATTTTAAGATTTGCCTTCATTCCCCGTGTCCATAGTTAAGTTTGGTTGGGAGCACATCTCATCGAAGCATTTTACGGTAGTCGCAAAAAAACGGTATTTTGCTCAAAAAATGGTAAAAAATAGGTCGCTTGGAAGAATCGGAAAATACTTGGTGGAAACATTGTACATGATACCATGATGTCCCAGAAAAATAGAGGGGCCGAATAGAAACCTCTAGACGCACGTTTGTATTTTTACGGTTTTTGCCAATTTCCAACAAAAAATTATATAAAATCCATCCCTTGGTAGAATCAATTGGAAATTTTTGAGGGCATTCCATATGTTCCCAGTAGCTCCCAGAAAAATGGAGAAGCCAAGATTCACACTCTAAGTCCAAAAAAGTATTTTTCGGCATGACGGTTTTGTGCGATTCGGTAAAAAATTCAAATTCGGAGTTTGGGACCTCAAAATGAAAAAATGGCTCCTGCAGTTCTTCTAAATGTTACTAGGAACTCCCAGAAAAAAAAGAAACTCAAAATTCAATTTCTATGATTTATTGTGTATTTTTCAAGTTTTACGGTAAAAAATTCATAATAAATAGACCGCTTGTCGAAAAATTACAAAACTTGGTACTTTTGTACCTCTCAATAGGGTCTACAACCCTGCAAAATATTGGAAAAAAATTCGTTGTGGAACTCCAAAAAAGGGCCTTATGTCTGTAGAAAAAAAGTGTCGACGCTCGGGTTGGAGTGGTTTTGGTCCGTTTGTCTACTATAGGGGGGAGCTCCCTGCCAGCCCCGTGCCCCAGGCGCATGGCAGGGCGCCAGGCTCCCTTCCTGGTGCAACATGTTGCCCTTTTTGGGCAACATGTTGCATGCTTCTATGGCAAATGTGGGAATCGGATGGAGTTATGTTTTTGAAAAAAAACCGTAATTCCATGGGGACGTCATGTTGTGCCTTGTCTAGAATCTATGCCATCCAAGCAACACTTGGGCGTGCCCATGCCATTCTTATTCAGCATTAATTTGCTTGTTTGGCTAGCGGCAAGCTCCGGAAGTTGCTTGTGTGACAAATTCGCCAGACTTGGCACTTCATGGCATGGTTGCCTTT
>OY754313.1:33300797-33303297 GCA_963573325.1 Astragalus glycyphyllos | reverse complement strand
GATCCTAGCAGGGATCCACGTCCCGTTCCGTTCCCAGGCACCGAACCACAGGGATCCAATCATGGCGCCACGACGTCTCGGTCCCTATATATATCAAAGAAGGAAGGAAGGAAGGAAGGAAGAAAGAAAGAATCAAAGAATAAAAATAAAAGGAAGGCGCCCATGCCCCAGGATCCTAGCAGGGATCCACGTCCCGTTCCGTTCCCAGGCACCGAACCACAGGGATCCAATCATGGCGCCACGACGTCTCGGTCCCTATATATATCAAAGAAGGAAGGAAGGAAGGAAGGAAGAAAGAAAGAATCAAAGAAGAAAAATAAAAGGAAGGCGCCCATGCCCCAGGATCCTAGCAGGGATCCACGTCCCGTTCCGTTCCCAGGCACCGAGCCACAGGGATCCAATCATGGCGCCACGACGTCTCGGTCCCTATATATATCAAAGAAGGAAGGAAGGAAGGAAGGAAGAAAGAAAGAATCAAAGAATAAAAATAAAAGGAAGGCGCCCATGCCCCAGGATCCTAGCAGGGATCCACGTCCCGTTCCGTTCCCAGGCACCGAACCACAGGGATCCAATCATGGCGCCACGACGTCTCGGTCCCTATATATATCAAAGAAGGAAGGAAGGAAGGAAGGAAGAAAGAAAGAATCAAAGAAGAAAAATAAAAGGAAGGCGCCCATGCCCCAGGATCCTAGCAGGGATCCACGTCCCGTTCCGTTCCCAGGCACCGAGCCACAGGGATCCAATCATGGCGCCACGACGTCTCGGTCCCTATATATATCAAAGAAGGAAGGAAGGAAGGAAGGAAGAAAGAAAGAATCAAAGAATAAAAATAAAAGGAAGGCGCCCATGCCCCAGGATCCTAGCAGGGATCCACGTCCCGTTCCGTTCCCAGGCACCGAACCACAGGGATCCAATCATGGCGCCACGACGTCTCGGTCCCTATATATATCAAAGAAGGAAGGAAGGAAGGAAGGAAGAAAGAAAGAATCAAAGAATAAAAATAAAAGGAAGGCGCCCGGTCCCTAGACAAATGTTGCCACGTGCCTCAACAAAGCGCCATGAGCAAGACATCACTTGTGCCCTCCCCGGGCACGACTAATAATTTCTCCTCAAGCATGATTTCCTACAAATTTTAAGATTTGCCTTCATTCCCCGTGTCCATAGTTAAGTTTGGTTGGGAGCACATCTCATCGAAGCATTTTACGGTAGTCGCAAAAAAACGGTATTTTGCTCAAAAAATGGTAAAAAATAGGTCGCTTGGAAGAATCGGAAAATACTTGGTGGAAACATTGTACATGATACCATGATGTCCCAGAAAAATAGAGGGGCCGAATAGAAACCTCTAGACGCACGTTTGTATTTTTACGGTTTTTGCCAATTTCCAACAAAAAATTATATAAAATCCATCCCTTGGTAGAATCAATTGGAAATTTTTGAGGGCATTCCATATGTTCCCAGTAGCTCCCAGAAAAATGGAGAAGCCAAGATTCACACTCTAAGTACAAAAAAGTATTTTTCGGCATGACGGTTTTGTGCGATTCGGTAAAAAATTCAAATTCGGAGTTTGGGACCTCAAAATGAAAAAATGGCTCCTGCAGTTCTTCTAAATGTTACTAGGAACTCCCAGAAAAAAAAGAAACTCAAAATTCAATTTCTATGATTTATTGTGTATTTTTCAAGTTTTACGGTAAAAAATTCATAATAAATAGACCGCTTGTCGAAAAATTACAAAACTTGGTACTTTTGTACCTCTCAATAGGGTCTACAACCCTGCAAAATATTGGAAAAAAATTCGTTGTGGAACTCCAAAAAAGGGCCTTATGTCTGTAGAAAAAAAGTGTCGACGCTCGGGTTGGAGTGGTTTTGGTCCGTTTGTCTACTATAGGGGGGAGCTCCCTGCCAGCCCCGTGCCCCAGGCGCATGGCAGGGCGCCAGGCTCCCTTCCTGGTGCAACATGTTGCCCTTTTTGGGCAACATGTTGCATGCTTCTATGGCAAATGTGGGAATCGGATGGAGTTATGTTTTTGAAAAAAAACCGTAATTCCATGGGGACGTCATGTTGTGCCTTGTCTAGAATCTATGCCATCCAAGCAACACTTGGGCGTGCCCATGCCATTCTTATTCAGCATTAATTTGCTTGTTTGGCTAGCGGCAAGCTCCGGAAGTTGCTTGTGTGACAAATTCGCCAGACTTGGCACTTCATGGCATGGTTGCCTTTCGGATGTCTTGGTGTGGGCACTTGGGTGCTGGGTGCTTTGGCGCCCTGTGCTTAGGCGCCTGCACTGAGCCCTTGGCACAGGTGCCTTGTGTGCCTGTTGCTTGGGGACATCATTGCGTGCCTTGTCTAGCACTGGCGCCTCACGAGCAACAAATTTTGGGCTTGGCCATGCCATTCTTATTCAGCATTAATTTGCTTGCTTGGCGCGTCTTGCTTGGGAATTGTTGGTTGTGGGGAAAATTTGTTGGACTTGGCACAACATGGTGTGGTTGCCTTTCGGAT
>OY754313.1:33288297-33290797 GCA_963573325.1 Astragalus glycyphyllos | reverse complement strand
CCTCTAGACGCACGTTTGTATTTTTACGGTTTTTGCCAATTTCCAACAAAAAATTATATAAAATCCATCCCTTGGTAGAATCAATTGGAAATTTTTGAGGGCATTCCATATGTTCCCAGTAGCTCCCAGAAAAATGGAGAAGCCAAGATTCACACTCTAAGTACAAAAAAGTATTTTTCGGCATGACGGTTTTGTGCGATTCGGTAAAAAATTCAAATTCGGAGTTTGGGACCTCAAAATGAAAAAATGGCTCCTGCAGTTCTTCTAAATGTTACTAGGAACTCCCAGAAAAAAAAGAAACTCAAAATTCAATTTCTATGATTTATTGTGTATTTTTCAAGTTTTACGGTAAAAAATTCATAATAAATAGACCGCTTGTCGAAAAATTACAAAACTTGGTACTTTTGTACCTCTCAATAGGGTCTACAACCCTGCAAAATATTGGAAAAAAATTCGTTGTGGAACTCCAAAAAAGGGCCTTATGTCTGTAGAAAAAAAGTGTCGACGCTCGGGTTGGAGTGGTTTTGGTCCGTTTGTCTACTATAGGGGGGAGCTCCCTGCCAGCCCCGTGCCCCAGGCGCATGGCAGGGCGCCAGGCTCCCTTCCTGGTGCAACATGTTGCCCTTTTTGGGCAACATGTTGCATGCTTCTATGGCAAATGTGGGAATCGGATGGAGTTATGTTTTTGAAAAAAAACCGTAATTCCATGGGGACGTCATGTTGTGCCTTGTCTAGAATCTATGCCATCCAAGCAACACTTGGGCGTGCCCATGCCATTCTTATTCAGCATTAATTTGCTTGTTTGGCTAGCGGCAAGCTCCGGAAGTTGCTTGTGTGACAAATTCGCCAGACTTGGCACTTCATGGCATGGTTGCCTTTCGGATGTCTTGGTGTGGGCACTTGGGTGCTGGGTGCTTTGGCGCCCTGTGCTTAGGCGCCTGCACTGAGCCCTTGGCACAGGTGCCTTGTGTGCCTGTTGCTTGGGGACATCATTGCGTGCCTTGTCTAGCACTGGCGCCTCACGAGCAACAAATTTTGGGCTTGGCCATGCCATTCTTATTCAGCATTAATTTGCTTGCTTGGCGCGTCTTGCTTGGGAATTGTTGGTTGTGGGGCAAATTTGTTGGACTTGGCACAACATGGTGTGGTTGCCTTTCGGATGTCTTGGTGTGGGCACTTGGGTGCTGGGTGCTTTGGCGCCCTGTGCTTAGGCGCCTGCACTGAGCCCTTGGCGCAGGTGCCTTGTGTGCCTGTTGCTTGGGGACATCATTGCGTGCCTTGTCTAGCACTGGCGCCTCACGAGCAACAAATTTTGGGCTTGGCCATGCCATTCTTATTCAGCATTAGTTTGCTTGCTTGGCGCGTCTTGCCTTGGAATTGTTGGTTGTGGGGCAAATTTATTGGACTTGGCACAACGTGGTGTGGTTGCCTTTCGGATGTCTTGGTGTGGGAACTTGGGTGCTGGGTGCTTTGGCGCCCTGTGCTTAGGCGCCTGCACTGAGCCCTTGGCACAGGTGCCTTGTGTGCCTGTTGCTTGGGGACATCATTGCGTGCCTTGTCTAGCAATGGCGCCTCACGGGCAACAAATTTTGGGCTTGGCCATGCCATTCTTATTCAGCATTAATTTGCTTGCTTGGCGCGTCTTGCTTGGGAATTGTTGGTTGTGGGGCAAATTTGTTGGACTTGTCACAACGTGGTGTGGTTGCCTTTCGGATGTCTTGGTGTGGGAACTTGGGTGCTGGGTGCTTTGGCGCCCTGTGCTTAGGCGCCTGCACTGAGCCCTTGGCACAGGTGCCTTGTGTGCCTGTTGCTTGGGGACATCATTGCGTGCCTTGTCTAGCACTGGCGCCTCACGGGCAACAAATTTTGGGCTTGTCCATGCCATTCTTATTCAGCATTAATTTGCTTGCTTGGCGCGTCTTGCTTTGGAATTGTTGGTTGTGGGGCAAATTTGTTGTACTTGGCACAACGTGGTGTGGTTGCCTTTCGGATGTCTTGGTGTGGGCACTTGGGTGCTGGGTGCTTTTGCGCCCTGTGCTTAGGCGCCTGCACTGAGCCCTTGGCGCAGGTGCCTTGTGTGCCTGTTGCTTGGGGACATCATTGCGTGCCTTGTCTAGCACTGGCGCCTCACGAGCAACAAGTTTTGGGCTTGGCCATGCCATTCTTATTCAGCATTAGTTTGCTTGCTTGGCGCGTCTTGCCTGGGAATTGTTGGTTGTGGGGCAAATTTGTTGGACTTGTCACAACGTGGTGTGGTTGCCTTTCGGATGTCTTGGTGTGGGCACTTGGGTGCTGGGTGCTTTGGCGCCCTGTGCTTAGGCGCCTGCACTGAGCCCTTGGCGCAGGTGCCTTGTGTGCCTGTTGCTTGGGGACATCATTGCGTGCCTTGTCTAGCACTGGCGCCTCACGAGCAACAAGTTTTGGGCTTGGCCATGCCATTCTTATTCAGCATTAGTTTGCTTGCTTGGCGCGTCTTGCCTGGGAATTGTTGGTTGTGGGG
>OY754313.1:33265797-33268297 GCA_963573325.1 Astragalus glycyphyllos | reverse complement strand
CGGAAAATACTTGGTGGAAACATTGTACATGATACCATGATGTCCCAGAAAAATAGAGGGGCCGAATAGAAACCTCTAGACGCACGTTTGTATTTTTACGGTTTTTGCCAATTTCCAACAAAAAATTATATAAAATCCATCCCTTGGTAGAATCAATTGGAAATTTTTGAGGGCATTCCATATGTTCCCAGTAGCTCCCAGAAAAATGGAGAAGCCAAGATTCACACTCTAAGTACAAAAAAGTATTTTTCGGCATGACGGTTTTGTGCGATTCGGTAAAAAATTCAAATTCGGAGTTTGGGACCTCAAAATGAAAAAATGGCTCCTGCAGTTCTTCTAAATGTTACTAGGAACTCCCAGAAAAAAAAGAAACTCAAAATTCAATTTCTATGATTTATTGTGTATTTTTCAAGTTTTACGGTAAAAAATTCATAATAAATAGACCGCTTGTCGAAAAATTACAAAACTTGGTACTTTTGTACCTCTCAATAGGGTCTACAACCCTGCAAAATATTGGAAAAAAATTCGTTGTGGAACTCCAAAAAAGGGCCTTATGTCTGTAGAAAAAAAGTGTCGACGCTCGGGTTGGAGTGGTTTTGGTCCGTTTGTCTACTATAGGGGGGAGCTCCCTGCCAGCCCCGTGCCCCAGGCGCATGGCAGGGCGCCAGGCTCCCTTCCTGGTGCAACATGTTGCCCTTTTTGGGCAACATGTTGCATGCTTCTATGGCAAATGTGGGAATCGGATGGAGTTATGTTTTTGAAAAAAAACCGTAATTCCATGGGGACGTCATGTTGTGCCTTGTCTAGAATCTATGCCATCCAAGCAACACTTGGGCGTGCCCATGCCATTCTTATTCAGCATTAATTTGCTTGTTTGGCTAGCGGCAAGCTCCGGAAGTTGCTTGTGTGACAAATTCGCCAGACTTGGCACTTCATGGCATGGTTGCCTTTCGGATGTCTTGGTGTGGGCACTTGGGTGCTGGGTGCTTTGGCGCCCTGTGCTTAGGCGCCTGCACTGAGCCCTTGGCACAGGTGCCTTGTGTGCCTGTTGCTTGGGGACATCATTGCGTGCCTTGTCTAGCACTGGCGCCTCACGAGCAACAAATTTTGGGCTTGGCCATGCCATTCTTATTCAGCATTAATTTGCTTGCTTGGCGCGTCTTGCTTGGGAATTGTTGGTTGTGGGGCAAATTTGTTGGACTTGGCACAACATGGTGTGGTTGCCTTTCGGATGTCTTGGTGTGGGCACTTGGGTGCTGGGTGCTTTGGCGCCCTGTGCTTAGGCGCCTGCACTGAGCCCTTGGCGCAGGTGCCTTGTGTGCCTGTTGCTTGGGGACATCATTGCGTGCCTTGTCTAGCACTGGCGCCTCACGAGCAACAAATTTTGGGCTTGGCCATGCCATTCTTATTCAGCATTAGTTTGCTTGCTTGGCGCGTCTTGCCTTGGAATTGTTGGTTGTGGGGCAAATTTATTGGACTTGGCACAACGTGGTGTGGTTGCCTTTCGGATGTCTTGGTGTGGGAACTTGGGTGCTGGGTGCTTTGGCGCCCTGTGCTTAGGCGCCTGCACTGAGCCCTTGGCACAGGTGCCTTGTGTGCCTGTTGCTTGGGGACATCATTGCGTGCCTTGTCTAGCACTGGCGCCTCACGGGCAACAAATTTTGGGCTTGGCCATGCCATTCTTATTCAGCATTAATTTGCTTGCTTGGCGCGTCTTGCTTGGGAATTGTTGGTTGTGGGGCAAATTTGTTGGACTTGTCACAACGTGGTGTGGTTGCCTTTCGGATGTCTTGGTGTGGGAACTTGGGTGCTGGGTGCTTTGGCGCCCTGTGCTTAGGCGCCTGCACTGAGCCCTTGGCACAGGTGCCTTGTGTGCCTGTTGCTTGGGGACATCATTGCGTGCCTTGTCTAGCACTGGCGCCTCACGGGCAACAAATTTTGGGCTTGTCCATGCCATTCTTATTCAGCATTAATTTGCTTGCTTGGCGCGTCTTGCTTTGGAATTGTTGGTTGTGGGGCAAATTTGTTGTACTTGGCACAACGTGGTGTGGTTGCCTTTCGGATGTCTTGGTGTGGGCACTTGGGTGCTGGGTGCTTTTGCGCCCTGTGCTTAGGCGCCTGCACTGAGCCCTTGGCGCAGGTGCCTTGTTTGCCTGTTGCTTGGGGACATCATTGCGTGCCTTGTCTAGCACTGGCGCCTCACGAGCAACAAGTTTTGGGCTTGGCCATGCCATTCTTATTCAGCATTAGTTTGCTTGCTTGGCGCGTCTTGCCTGGGAATTGTTGGTTGTGGGGCAAATTTGTTGGACTTGTCACAACGTGGTGTGGTTGCCTTTCGGATGTCTTGGTGTGGGCACTTGGGTGCTGGGTGCTTTGGCGCCCTGTGCTTAGGCGCCTGCACTGAGCCCTTGGCGCAGGTGCCTTGTGTGCCTGTTGCTTGGGGACATCATTGCGTGCCTTGTCTAGCACTGGCGCCTCACGAGCAACAAGTTTTGGGCTT
>OY754313.1:33245347-33248097 GCA_963573325.1 Astragalus glycyphyllos | reverse complement strand
ATAAAAGGAAGGCGCCCATGCCCCAGGATCCTAGCAGGGATCCACGTCCCGTTCCGTTCCCAGGCACCGAGCCACAGGGATCCAATCATGGCGCCACGACGTCTCGGTCCCTATATATATCAAAGAAGGAAGGAAGGAAGGAAGGAAGGAAGGAAGGAAGAAAGAATCAAAGAATAAAAATAAAAGGAAGGCGCCCATGCCCCAGGATCCTAGCAGGGATCCACGTCCCGTTCCGTTCCCAGGCACCGAGCCACAGGGATCCAATCATGGCGCCACGACGTCTCGGTCCCTATATATATCAAAGAAGGAAGGAAGGAAGGAAGGAAGGAAGGAAGGAAGGAAGAAAGAATCAAAGAATAAAAATAAAAGGAAGGCGCCCATGCCCCAGGATCCTAGCAGGGATCCACGTCCCGTTCCGTTCCCAGGCACCGAGCCACAGGGATCCAATCATGGCGCCACGACGTCTCGGTCCCTATATATATCAAAGAAGGAAGGAAGGAAGGAAGGAAGGAAGGAAGGAAGAAAGAATCAAAGAATAAAAATAAAAGGAAGGCGCCCATGCCCCAGGATCCTAGCAGGGATCCACGTCCCGTTCCGTTCCCAGGCACCGAGCCACAGGGATCCAATCATGGCGCCACGACGTCTCGGTCCCTATATATATCAAAGAAGGAAGGAAGGAAGGAAGGAAGGAAGAAAGAAAGAATCAAAGAATAAAAATAAAAGGAAGGCGCCCATGCCCCAGGATCCTAGCAGGGATCCACGTCCCGTTCCGTTCCCAGGCACCGAGCCACAGGGATCCAATCATGGCGCCACGACGTCTCGGTCCCTATATATATCAAAGAAGGAAGGAAGGAAGGAAGGAAGGAAGAAAGAAAGAATCAAAGAATAAAAATAAAAGGAAGGCGCCCATGCCCCAGGATCCTAGCAGGGATCCACGTCCCGTTCCGTTCCCAGGCACCGAGCCACAGGGATCCAATCATGGCGCCACGACGTCTCGGTCCCTATATATATCAAAGAAGGAAGGAAGGAAGGAAGGAAGAAAGAAAGAATCAAAGAATAAAAATAAAAGGAAGGCGCCCGGTCCCTAGACAAATGTTGCCACGTGCCTCAACAAAGCGCCATGAGCAAGACATCACTTGTGCCCTCCCCGGGCACGACTAATAGTTTCTCCTCAAGCATGATTTCCTACAAATTTTAAGATTTGCCTTCATTCCCCGTGTCCATAGTTAAGTTTGGTTGGGAGCACATCTCATCGAAGCATTTTACGGTAGTCGCAAAAAAACGGTATTTTGCTCAAAAAATGGTAAAAAATAGGTCGCTTGGAAGAATCGGAAAATACTTGGTGGAAACATTGTACATGATACCATGATGTCCCAGAAAAATAGAGGGGCCGAATAGAAACCTCTAGACGCACGTTTGTATTTTTACGGTTTTTGCCAATTTCCAACAAAAAATTATATAAAATCCATCCCTTGGTAGAATCAATTGGAAATTTTTGAGGGCATTCCATATGTTCCCAGTAGCTCCCAGAAAAATGGAGAAGCCAAGATTCACACTCTAAGTACAAAAAAGTATTTTTCGGCATGACGGTTTTGTGCGATTCGGTAAAAAATTCAAATTCGGAGTTTGGGACCTCAAAATGAAAAAATGGCTCCTGCAGTTCTTCTAAATGTTACTAGGAACTCCCAGAAAAAAAAGAAACTCAAAATTCAATTTCTATGATTTATTGTGTATTTTTCAAGTTTTACGGTAAAAAATTCATAATAAATAGACCGCTTGTCGAAAAATTACAAAACTTGGTACTTTTGTACCTCTCAATAGGGTCTACAACCCTGCAAAATATTGGAAAAAAATTCGTTGTGGAACTCCAAAAAAGGGCCTTATGTCTGTAGAAAAAAAGTGTCGACGCTCGGGTTGGAGTGGTTTTGGTCCGTTTGTCTACTATAGGGGGGAGCTCCCTGCCAGCCCCGTGCCCCAGGCGCATGGCAGGGCGCCAGGCTCCCTTCCTGGTGCAACATGTTGCCCTTTTTGGGCAACATGTTGCATGCTTCTATGGCAAATGTGGGAATCGGATGGAGTTATGTTTTTGAAAAAAAACCGTAATTCCATGGGGACGTCATGTTGTGCCTTGTCTAGAATCTATGCCATCCAAGCAACACTTGGGCGTGCCCATGCCATTCTTATTCAGCATTAATTTGCTTGTTTGGCTAGCGGCAAGCTCCGGAAGTTGCTTGTGTGACAAATTCGCCAGACTTGGCACTTCATGGCATGGTTGCCTTTCGGATGTCTTGGTGTGGGCACTTGGGTGCTGGGTGCTTTGGCGCCCAGTGCTTAGGCGCCTGCACTGAGCCCTTGGCACAGGTGCCTTGTGTGCCTGTTGCTTGGGGACATCATTGTGTGCCTTGTCTAGCACTGGCGCCTCACGAGCAACAAATTTTGGGCTTGGCCATGCCATTCTTATTCAGCATTAATTTGCTTGCTTGGCGCGTCTTGCTTGGGAATTGTTGGTTGTGGGGCAAATTTGTTGGACTTGGCACAACATGGTGTGGTTGCCTTTCGGATGTCTTGGTGTGGGCACTTGGGTGCTGGGTGCTTTGGCGCCCTGTGCTTAGGCGCCTGCACTGAGCCCTTGGCGCAGGTGCCTTGTGTGCCTGTTGCTTGGGGACATCATTGCGTGCCTTGTCTAGCACTGGCGCCTCACGAGCAACAAATTTTGGGCTTGGCCATGCCATTCTTATTCAGCATTAGTT
>OY754313.1:33222847-33225347 GCA_963573325.1 Astragalus glycyphyllos | reverse complement strand
AGAATAAAAATAAAAGGAAGGCGCCCATGCCCCAGGATCCTAGCAGGGATCCACGTCCCGTTCCGTTCCCAGGCACCGAGCCACAGGGATCCAATCATGGCGCCACGACGTCTCGGTCCCTATATATATCAAAGAAGGAAGGAAGGAAGGAAGGAAGGAAGAAAGAAAGAATCAAAGAATAAAAATAAAAGGAAGGCGCCCATGCCCCAGGATCCTAGCAGGGATCCACGTCCCGTTCCGTTCCCAGGCACCGAGCCACAGGGATCCAATCATGGCGCCACGACGTCTCGGTCCCTATATATATCAAAGAAGGAAGGAAGGAAGGAAGGAAGGAAGAAAGAAAGAATCAAAGAATAAAAATAAAAGGAAGGCGCCCATGCCCCAGGATCCTAGCAGGGATCCACGTCCCGTTCCGTTCCCAGGCACCGAGCCACAGGGATCCAATCATGGCGCCACGACGTCTCGGTCCCTATATATATCAAAGAAGGAAGGAAGGAAGGAAGGAAGAAAGAAAGAATCAAAGAATAAAAATAAAAGGAAGGCGCCCGGTCCCTAGACAAATGTTGCCACGTGCCTCAACAAAGCGCCATGAGCAAGACATCACTTGTGCCCTCCCCGGGCACGACTAATAATTTCTCCTCAAGCATGATTTCCTACAAATTTTAAGATTTGCCTTCATTCCCCGTGTCCATAGTTAAGTTTGGTTGGGAGCACATCTCATCGAAGCATTTTACGGTAGTCGCAAAAAAACGGTATTTTGCTCAAAAAATGGTAAAAAATAGGTCGCTTGGAAGAATCGGAAAATACTTGGTGGAAACATTGTACATGATACCATGATGTCCCAGAAAAATAGAGGGGCCGAATAGAAACCTCTAGACGCACGTTTGTATTTTTACGGTTTTTGCCAATTTCCAACAAAAAATTATATAAAATCCATCCCTTGGTAGAATCAATTGGAAATTTTTGAGGGCATTCCATATGTTCCCAGTAGCTCCCAGAAAAATGGAGAAGCCAAGATTCACACTCTAAGTACAAAAAAGTATTTTTCGGCATGACGGTTTTGTGCGATTCGGTAAAAAATTCAAATTCGGAGTTTGGGACCTCAAAATGAAAAAATGGCTCCTGCAGTTCTTCTAAATGTTACTAGGAACTCCCAGAAAAAAAAGAAACTCAAAATTCAATTTCTATGATTTATTGTGTATTTTTCAAGTTTTACGGTAAAAAATTCATAATAAATAGACCGTTTGTCGAAAAATTACAAAACTTGGTACTTTTGTACCTCTCAATAGGGTCTACAACCCTGCAAAATATTGGAAAAAAATTCGTTGTGGAACTCCAAAAAAGGGCCTTATGTCTGTAGAAAAAAAGTGTCGACGCTCGGGTTGGAGTGGTTTTGGTCCGTTTGTCTACTATAGGGGGGAGCTCCCTGCCAGCCCCGTGCCCCAGGCGCATGGCAGGGCGCCAGGCTCCCTTCCTGGTGCAACATGTTGCCCTTTTTGGGCAACATGTTGCATGCTTCTATGGCAAATGTGGGAATCGGATGGAGTTATGTTTTTGAAAAAAAACCGTAATTCCATGGGGACGTCATGTTGTGCCTTGTCTAGAATCTATGCCATCCAAGCAACACTTGGGCGTGCCCATGCCATTCTTATTCAGCATTAATTTGCTTGTTTGGCTAGCGGCAAGCTCCGGAAGTTGCTTGTGTGACAAATTCGCCAGACTTGGCACTTCATGGCATGGTTGCCTTTCGGATGTCTTGGTGTGGGCACTTGGGTGCTGGGTGCTTTGGCGCCCAGTGCTTAGGCGCCTGCACTGAGCCCTTGGCACAGGTGCCTTGTGTGCCTGTTGCTTGGGGACATCATTGTGTGCCTTGTCTAGCACTGGCGCCTCACGAGCAACAAATTTTGGGCTTGGCCATGCCATTCTTATTCAGCATTAATTTGCTTGCTTGGCGCGTCTTGCTTGGGAATTGTTGGTTGTGGGGCAAATTTGTTGGACTTGGCACAACATGGTGTGGTTGCCTTTCGGATGTCTTGGTGTGGGCACTTGGGTGCTGGGTGCTTTGGCGCCCTGTGCTTAGGCGCCTGCACTGAGCCCTTGGCGCAGGTGCCTTGTGTGCCTGTTGCTTGGGGACATCATTGCGTGCCTTGTCTAGCACTGGCGCCTCACGAGCAACAAATTTTGGGCTTGGCCATGCCATTCTTATTCAGCATTAGTTTGCTTGCTTGGCGCGTCTTGCCTTGGAATTGTTGGTTGTGGGGCAAATTTATTGGACTTGGCACAACGTGGTGTGGTTGCCTTTCGGATGTCTTGGTGTGGGAACTTGGGTGCTGGGTGCTTTGGCGCCCTGTGCTTAGGCGCCTGCACTGAGCCCTTGGCACAGGTGCCTTGTGTGCCTGTTGCTTGGGGACATCATTGCGTGCCTTGTCTAGCACTGGCGCCTCACGGGCAACAAATTTTGGGCTTGGCCATGCCATTCTTATTCAGCATTAATTTGCTT
>OY754313.1:33202847-33205347 GCA_963573325.1 Astragalus glycyphyllos | reverse complement strand
AAATTCCTCGTGGAACTCCGAAAAAGGGCCTTATGTCTGTAGAAAAAAAGTGTCGACGCTCGGGTAGAAGTGGTTTTGGTCCGTTTGTCTACTATAGGGAGCACCACACAACCTGCCCCTGGCGCCCATGGCCTAGGGCGCCAGGATCCCTGGCGCCAGTGCCCCAAGGCACCGAGCCACAGGGATCCAATCATGGCGCCACGACGTCTCGGTCCCTATATATATCAAAGAAGGAAGGAAGGAAGGAAGGAAGGAAGGAAGGAAGGAAGAAAGAATCAAAGAATAAAAATAAAAGGAAGGCGCCCATGCCCCAGGATCCTAGCAGGGATCCACGTCCCGTTCCGTTCCCAGGCACCGAGCCACAGGGATCCAATCATGGCGCCACGACGTCTCGGTCCCTATATATATCAAAGAAGGAAGGAAGGAAGGAAGGAAGGAAGGAAGGAAGAAAGAATCAAAGAATAAAAATAAAAGGAAGGCGCCCATGCCCCAGGATCCTAGCAGGGATCCACGTCCCGTTCCGTTCCCAGGCACCGAGCCACAGGGATCCAATCATGGCGCCACGACGTCTCGGTCCCTATATATATCAAAGAAGGAAGGAAGGAAGGAAGGAAGGAAGAAAGAAAGAATCAAAGAATAAAAATAAAAGGAAGGCGCCCATGCCCCAGGATCCTAGCAGGGATCCACGTCCCGTTCCGTTCCCAGGCACCGAGCCACAGGGATCCAATCATGGCGCCACGACGTCTCGGTCCCTATATATATCAAAGAAGGAAGGAAGGAAGGAAGGAAGGAAGAAAGAAAGAATCAAAGAATAAAAATAAAAGGAAGGCGCCCATGCCCCAGGATCCTAGCAGGGATCCACGTCCCGTTCCGTTCCCAGGCACCGAGCCACAGGGATCCAATCATGGCGCCACGACGTCTCGGTCCCTATATATATCAAAGAAGGAAGGAAGGAAGGAAGGAAGAAAGAAAGAATCAAAGAATAAAAATAAAAGGAAGGCGCCCGGTCCCTAGACAAATGTTGCCACGTGCCTCAACAAAGCGCCATGAGCAAGACATCACTTGTGCCCTCCCCGGGCACGACTAATAATTTCTCCTCAAGCATGATTTCCTACAAATTTTAAGATTTGCCTTCATTCCCCGTGTCCATAGTTAAGTTTGGTTGGGAGCACATCTCATCGAAGCATTTTACGGTAGTCGCAAAAAAACGGTATTTTGCTCAAAAAATGGTAAAAAATAGGTCGCTTGGAAGAATCGGAAAATACTTGGTGGAAACATTGTACATGATACCATGATGTCCCAGAAAAATAGAGGGGCCGAATAGAAACCTCTAGACGCACGTTTGTATTTTTACGGTTTTTGCCAATTTCCAACAAAAAATTATATAAAATCCATCCCTTGGTAGAATCAATTGGAAATTTTTGAGGGCATTCCATATGTTCCCAGTAGCTCCCAGAAAAATGGAGAAGCCAAGATTCACACTCTAAGTACAAAAAAGTATTTTTCGGCATGACGGTTTTGTGCGATTCGGTAAAAAATTCAAATTCGGAGTTTGGGACCTCAAAATGAAAAAATGGCTCCTGCAGTTCTTCTAAATGTTACTAGGAACTCCCAGAAAAAAAAGAAACTCAAAATTCAATTTCTATGATTTATTGTGTATTTTTCAAGTTTTACGGTAAAAAATTCATAATAAATAGACCGCTTGTCGAAAAATTACAAAACTTGGTACTTTTGTACCTCTCAATAGGGTCTACAACCCTGCAAAATATTGGAAAAAAATTCGTTGTGGAACTCCAAAAAAGGGCCTTATGTCTGTAGAAAAAAAGTGTCGACGCTCGGGTTGGAGTGGTTTTGGTCCGTTTGTCTACTATAGGGGGGAGCTCCCTGCCAGCCCCGTGCCCCAGGCGCATGGCAGGGCGCCAGGCTCCCTTCCTGGTGCAACATGTTGCCCTTTTTGGGCAACATGTTGCATGCTTCTATGGCAAATGTGGGAATCGGATGGAGTTATGTTTTTGAAAAAAAACCGTAATTCCATGGGGACGTCATGTTGTGCCTTGTCTAGAATCTATGCCATCCAAGCAACACTTGGGCGTGCCCATGCCATTCTTATTCAGCATTAATTTGCTTGTTTGGCTAGCGGCAAGCTCCGGAAGTTGCTTGTGTGACAAATTCGCCAGACTTGGCACTTCATGGCATGGTTGCCTTTCGGATGTCTTGGTGTGGGCACTTGGGTGCTGGGTGCTTTGGCGCCCAGTGCTTAGGCGCCTGCACTGAGCCCTTGGCACAGGTGCCTTGTGTGCCTGTTGCTTGGGGACATCATTGTGTGCCTTGTCTAGCACTGGCGCCTCACGAGCAACAAATTTTGGGCTTGGCCATGCCATTCTTATTCAGCATTAATTTGCTTGCTTGGCGCGTCTTGCTTGGGAATTGTTGGTTGTGGGGCAAATTTGTTGGACTTGGCACAACATGGTGTGGTTGCCTTTCGGATGTCTTGGTGTGG
>OY754313.1:33187847-33190347 GCA_963573325.1 Astragalus glycyphyllos | reverse complement strand
AATAAAAGGAAGGCGCCCATGCCCCAGGATCCTAGCAGGGATCCACGTCCCGTTCCGTTCCCAGGCACCGAGCCACAGGGATCCAATCATGGCGCCACGACGTCTCGGTCCCTATATATATCAAAGAAGGAAGGAAGGAAGGAAGGAAGAAAGAAAGAATCAAAGAATAAAAATAAAAGGAAGGCGCCCGGTCCCTAGACAAATGTTGCCACGTGCCTCAACAAAGCGCCATGAGCAAGACATCACTTGTGCCCTCCCCGGGCACGACTAATAGTTTCTCCTCAAGCATGATTTCCTACAAATTTTAAGATTTGCCTTCATTCCCCGTGTCCATAGTTAAGTTTGGTTGGGAGCACATCTCATCGAAGCATTTTACGGTAGTCGCAAAAAAACGGTATTTTGCTCAAAAAATGGTAAAAAATAGGTCGCTTGGAAGAATCGGAAAATACTTGGTGGAAACATTGTACATGATACCATGATGTCCCAGAAAAATAGAGGGGCCGAATAGAAACCTCTAGACGCACGTTTGTATTTTTACGGTTTTTGCCAATTTCCAACAAAAAATTATATAAAATCCATCCCTTGGTAGAATCAATTGGAAATTTTTGAGGGCATTCCATATGTTCCCAGTAGCTCCCAGAAAAATGGAGAAGCCAAGATTCACACTCTAAGTACAAAAAAGTATTTTTCGGCATGACGGTTTTGTGCGATTCGGTAAAAAATTCAAATTCGGAGTTTGGGACCTCAAAATGAAAAAATGGCTCCTGCAGTTCTTCTAAATGTTACTAGGAACTCCCAGAAAAAAAAGAAACTCAAAATTCAATTTCTATGATTTATTGTGTATTTTTCAAGTTTTACGGTAAAAAATTCATAATAAATAGACCGCTTGTCGAAAAATTACAAAACTTGGTACTTTTGTACCTCTCAATAGGGTCTACAACCCTGCAAAATATTGGAAAAAAATTCGTTGTGGAACTCCAAAAAAGGGCCTTATGTCTGTAGAAAAAAAGTGTCGACGCTCGGGTTGGAGTGGTTTTGGTCCGTTTGTCTACTATAGGGGGGAGCTCCCTGCCAGCCCCGTGCCCCAGGCGCATGGCAGGGCGCCAGGCTCCCTTCCTGGTGCAACATGTTGCCCTTTTTGGGCAACATGTTGCATGCTTCTATGGCAAATGTGGGAATCGGATGGAGTTATGTTTTTGAAAAAAAACCGTAATTCCATGGGGACGTCATGTTGTGCCTTGTCTAGAATCTATGCCATCCAAGCAACACTTGGGCGTGCCCATGCCATTCTTATTCAGCATTAATTTGCTTGTTTGGCTAGCGGCAAGCTCCGGAAGTTGCTTGTGTGACAAATTCGCCAGACTTGGCACTTCATGGCATGGTTGCCTTTCGGATGTCTTGGTGTGGGCACTTGGGTGCTGGGTGCTTTGGCGCCCAGTGCTTAGGCGCCTGCACTGAGCCCTTGGCACAGGTGCCTTGTGTGCCTGTTGCTTGGGGACATCATTGTGTGCCTTGTCTAGCACTGGCGCCTCACGAGCAACAAATTTTGGGCTTGGCCATGCCATTCTTATTCAGCATTAATTTGCTTGCTTGGCGCGTCTTGCTTGGGAATTGTTGGTTGTGGGGCAAATTTGTTGGACTTGGCACAACATGGTGTGGTTGCCTTTCGGATGTCTTGGTGTGGGCACTTGGGTGCTGGGTGCTTTGGCGCCCTGTGCTTAGGCGCCTGCACTGAGCCCTTGGCGCAGGTGCCTTGTGTGCCTGTTGCTTGGGGACATCATTGCGTGCCTTGTCTAGCACTGGCGCCTCACGAGCAACAAATTTTGGGCTTGGCCATGCCATTCTTATTCAGCATTAGTTTGCTTGCTTGGCGCGTCTTGCCTTGGAATTGTTGGTTGTGGGGCAAATTTATTGGACTTGGCACAACGTGGTGTGGTTGCCTTTCGGATGTCTTGGTGTGGGAACTTGGGTGCTGGGTGCTTTGGCGCCCTGTGCTTAGGCGCCTGCACTGAGCCCTTGGCACAGGTGCCTTGTGTGCCTGTTGCTTGGGGACATCATTGCGTGCCTTGTCTAGCACTGGCGCCTCACGGGCAACAAATTTTGGGCTTGGCCATGCCATTCTTATTCAGCATTAATTTGCTTGCTTGGCGCGTCTTGCTTGGGAATTGTTGGTTGTGGGGCAAATTTGTTGGACTTGGCACAACGTGGTGTGGTTGCCTTTCGGATGTCTTGGTGTGGGAACTTGGGTGCTGGGTGCTTTGGCGCCCTGTGCTTAGGCGCCTGCACTGAGCCCTTGGCACAGGTGCCTTGTGTGCCTGTTGCTTGGGGACATCATTGCGTGCCTTGTCTAGCACTGGCGCCTCACGGGCAACAAATTTTGGGCTTGGCCATGCCATTCTTATTCAGCATTAATTTGCTTGCTTGGCGCGTCTTGCCTGGGAATTGTTGGTTGTGGGGCAAATTTGTTGGACTTGTCACAACGTGGTGTGGTTGCCTTTCG
>OY754313.1:33165347-33167847 GCA_963573325.1 Astragalus glycyphyllos | reverse complement strand
GGGCACGACTAATAATTTCTCCTCAAGCATGATTTCCTACAAATTTTAAGATTTGCCTTCATTCCCCGTGTCCATAGTTAAGTTTGGTTGGGAGCACATCTCATCGAAGCATTTTACGGTAGTCGCAAAAAAACGGTATTTTGCTCAAAAAATGGTAAAAAATAGGTCGCTTGGAAGAATCGGAAAATACTTGGTGGAAACATTGTACATGATACCATGATGTCCCAGAAAAATAGAGGGGCCGAATAGAAACCTCTAGACGCACGTTTGTATTTTTACGGTTTTTGCCAATTTCCAACAAAAAATTATATAAAATCCATCCCTTGGTAGAATCAATTGGAAATTTTTGAGGGCATTCCATATGTTCCCAGTAGCTCCCAGAAAAATGGAGAAGCCAAGATTCACACTCTAAGTACAAAAAAGTATTTTTCGGCATGACGGTTTTGTGCGATTCGGTAAAAAATTCAAATTCGGAGTTTGGGACCTCAAAATGAAAAAATGGCTCCTGCAGTTCTTCTAAATGTTACTAGGAACTCCCAGAAAAAAAAGAAACTCAAAATTCAATTTCTATGATTTATTGTGTATTTTTCAAGTTTTACGGTAAAAAATTCATAATAAATAGACCGCTTGTCGAAAAATTACAAAACTTGGTACTTTTGTACCTCTCAATAGGGTCTACAACCCTGCAAAATATTGGAAAAAAATTCGTTGTGGAACTCCAAAAAAGGGCCTTATGTCTGTAGAAAAAAAGTGTCGACGCTCGGGTTGGAGTGGTTTTGGTCCGTTTGTCTACTATAGGGGGGAGCTCCCTGCCAGCCCCGTGCCCCAGGCGCATGGCAGGGCGCCAGGCTCCCTTCCTGGTGCAACATGTTGCCCTTTTTGGGCAACATGTTGCATGCTTCTATGGCAAATGTGGGAATCGGATGGAGTTATGTTTTTGAAAAAAAACCGTAATTCCATGGGGACGTCATGTTGTGCCTTGTCTAGAATCTATGCCATCCAAGCAACACTTGGGCGTGCCCATGCCATTCTTATTCAGCATTAATTTGCTTGTTTGGCTAGCGGCAAGCTCCGGAAGTTGCTTGTGTGACAAATTCGCCAGACTTGGCACTTCATGGCATGGTTGCCTTTCGGATGTCTTGGTGTGGGCACTTGGGTGCTGGGTGCTTTGGCGCCCAGTGCTTAGGCGCCTGCACTGAGCCCTTGGCACAGGTGCCTTGTGTGCCTGTTGCTTGGGGACATCATTGTGTGCCTTGTCTAGCACTGGCGCCTCACGAGCAACAAATTTTGGGCTTGGCCATGCCATTCTTATTCAGCATTAATTTGCTTGCTTGGCGCGTCTTGCTTGGGAATTGTTGGTTGTGGGGCAAATTTGTTGGACTTGGCACAACATGGTGTGGTTGCCTTTCGGATGTCTTGGTGTGGGCACTTGGGTGCTGGGTGCTTTGGCGCCCTGTGCTTAGGCGCCTGCACTGAGCCCTTGGCGCAGGTGCCTTGTGTGCCTGTTGCTTGGGGACATCATTGCGTGCCTTGTCTAGCACTGGCGCCTCACGAGCAACAAATTTTGGGCTTGGCCATGCCATTCTTATTCAGCATTAGTTTGCTTGCTTGGCGCGTCTTGCCTTGGAATTGTTGGTTGTGGGGCAAATTTATTGGACTTGGCACAACGTGGTGTGGTTGCCTTTCGGATGTCTTGGTGTGGGAACTTGGGTGCTGGGTGCTTTGGCGCCCTGTGCTTAGGCGCCTGCACTGAGCCCTTGGCACAGGTGCCTTGTGTGCCTGTTGCTTGGGGACATCATTGCGTGCCTTGTCTAGCACTGGCGCCTCACGGGCAACAAATTTTGGGCTTGGCCATGCCATTCTTATTCAGCATTAATTTGCTTGCTTGGCGCGTCTTGCTTGGGAATTGTTGGTTGTGGGGCAAATTTGTTGGACTTGGCACAACGTGGTGTGGTTGCCTTTCGGATGTCTTGGTGTGGGAACTTGGGTGCTGGGTGCTTTGGCGCCCTGTGCTTAGGCGCCTGCACTGAGCCCTTGGCACAGGTGCCTTGTGTGCCTGTTGCTTGGGGACATCATTGCGTGCCTTGTCTAGCACTGGCGCCTCACGGGCAACAAATTTTGGGCTTGGCCATGCCATTCTTATTCAGCATTAATTTGCTTGCTTGGCGCGTCTTGCCTGGGAATTGTTGGTTGTGGGGCAAATTTGTTGGACTTGTCACAACGTGGTGTGGTTGCCTTTCGGATGTCTTGGTGTGGGCACTTGGGTGCTGGGTGCTTTGGCTCCCTGTGCTTAGGCGCCTGCACTGAGCCCTTGGCGCAGGTGCCTTGTGTGCCTGTTGCTTGGGGACATCATTGCGTGCCTTGTCTAGCACCGGCGCCTCACGAGCAACAAATTTTGGGCTTGGCCATGCCATTCTTATTCAGCATTAGTTTGCTTGCTTGGCGCGTCTTGCCTGGGAATTGTTGGTTGTGGGGCAAATTTGTTGGACTTGGCACAACG
>OY754313.1:33155347-33157847 GCA_963573325.1 Astragalus glycyphyllos | reverse complement strand
CTCTCAATAGGGTCTACAACCCTGCAAAAGATAGGAAAAAAATTCCTCGTGGAACTCCGAAAAAGGGCCTTATGTCTGTAGAAAAAAAGTGTCGACGCTCGGGTAGAAGTGGTTTTGGTCCGTTTGTCTACTATAGGGAGCACCACACAACCTGCCCCTGGCGCCCATGGCCTAGGGCGCCAGGATCCCTGGCGCCAGTGCCCCAAGGCACCGAGCCACAGGGATCCAATCATGGCGCCACGACGTCTCGGTCCCTATATATATCAAAGAAGGAAGGAAGGAAGGAAGGAAGGAAGGAAGAAAGAATCAAAGAATAAAAATAAAAGGAAGGAAGGCGCCCATGCCCCAGGATCCTAGCAGGGATCCACGTCCCGTTCCGTTCCCAGGCACCGAGCCACAGGGATCCAATCATGGCGCCACGACGTCTCGGTCCCTATATATATCAAAGAAGGAAGGAAGGAAGGAAGGAAGGAAGGAAGGAAGGAAGAAAGAATCAAAGAATAAAAATAAAAGGAAGGCGCCCATGCCCCAGGATCCTAGCAGGGATCCACGTCCCGTTCCGTTCCCAGGCACCGAGCCACAGGGATCCAATCATGGCGCCACGACGTCTCGGTCCCTATATATATCAAAGAAGGAAGGAAGGAAGGAAGGAAGGAAGAAAGAAAGAATCAAAGAATAAAAATAAAAGGAAGGCGCCCATGCCCCAGGATCCTAGCAGGGATCCACGTCCCGTTCCGTTCCCAGGCACCGAGCCACAGGGATCCAATCATGGCGCCACGACGTCTCGGTCCCTATATATATCAAAGAAGGAAGGAAGGAAGGAAGGAAGGAAGGAAGGAAGAAAGAATCAAAGAATAAAAATAAAAGGAAGGCGCCCATGCCCCAGGATCCTAGCAGGGATCCACGTCCCGTTCCGTTCCCAGGCACCGAGCCACAGGGATCCAATCATGGCGCCACGACGTCTCGGTCCCTATATATATCAAAGAAGGAAGGAAGGAAGGAAGGAAGAAAGAAAGAATCAAAGAATAAAAATAAAAGGAAGGCGCCCGGTCCCTAGACAAATGTTGCCACGTGCCTCAACAAAGCGCCATGAGCAAGACATCACTTGTGCCCTCCCCGGGCACGACTAATAATTTCTCCTCAAGCATGATTTCCTACAAATTTTAAGATTTGCCTTCATTCCCCGTGTCCATAGTTAAGTTTGGTTGGGAGCACATCTCATCGAAGCATTTTACGGTAGTCGCAAAAAAACGGTATTTTGCTCAAAAAATGGTAAAAAATAGGTCGCTTGGAAGAATCGGAAAATACTTGGTGGAAACATTGTACATGATACCATGATGTCCCAGAAAAATAGAGGGGCCGAATAGAAACCTCTAGACGCACGTTTGTATTTTTACGGTTTTTGCCAATTTCCAACAAAAAATTATATAAAATCCATCCCTTGGTAGAATCAATTGGAAATTTTTGAGGGCATTCCATATGTTCCCAGTAGCTCCCAGAAAAATGGAGAAGCCAAGATTCACACTCTAAGTACAAAAAAGTATTTTTCGGCATGACGGTTTTGTGCGATTCGGTAAAAAATTCAAATTCGGAGTTTGGGACCTCAAAATGAAAAAATGGCTCCTGCAGTTCTTCTAAATGTTACTAGGAACTCCCAGAAAAAAAAGAAACTCAAAATTCAATTTCTATGATTTATTGTGTATTTTTCAAGTTTTACGGTAAAAAATTCATAATAAATAGACCGCTTGTCGAAAAATTACAAAACTTGGTACTTTTGTACCTCTCAATAGGGTCTACAACCCTGCAAAATATTGGAAAAAAATTCGTTGTGGAACTCCAAAAAAGGGCCTTATGTCTGTAGAAAAAAAGTGTCGACGCTCGGGTTGGAGTGGTTTTGGTCCGTTTGTCTACTATAGGGGGGAGCTCCCTGCCAGCCCCGTGCCCCAGGCGCATGGCAGGGCGCCAGGCTCCCTTCCTGGTGCAACATGTTGCCCTTTTTGGGCAACATGTTGCATGCTTCTATGGCAAATGTGGGAATCGGATGGAGTTATGTTTTTGAAAAAAAACCGTAATTCCATGGGGACGTCATGTTGTGCCTTGTCTAGAATCTATGCCATCCAAGCAACACTTGGGCGTGCCCATGCCATTCTTATTCAGCATTAATTTGCTTGTTTGGCTAGCGGCAAGCTCCGGAAGTTGCTTGTGTGACAAATTCGCCAGACTTGGCACTTCATGGCATGGTTGCCTTTCGGATGTCTTGGTGTGGGCACTTGGGTGCTGGGTGCTTTGGCGCCCAGTGCTTAGGCGCCTGCACTGAGCCCTTGGCACAGGTGCCTTGTGTGCCTGTTGCTTGGGGACATCATTGTGTGCCTTGTCTAGCACTGGCGCCTCACGAGCAACAAATTTTGGGCTTGGCCATGCCATTCTTATTCAGCATTAATTTGCTTGCTTGGCGCGTCTTGCTTGGGAATTGTTGGTTGTGGGGCAAATTTGTTGGACT
>OY754313.1:33132847-33135347 GCA_963573325.1 Astragalus glycyphyllos | reverse complement strand
TATATCAAAGAAGGAAGGAAGGAAGGAAGGAAGGAAGGAAGGAAGGAAGAAAGAATCAAAGAATAAAAATAAAAGGAAGGCGCCCATGCCCCAGGATCCTAGCAGGGATCCACGTCCCGTTCCGTTCCCAGGCACCGAGCCACAGGGATCCAATCATGGCGCCACGACGTCTCGGTCCCTATATATATCAAAGAAGGAAGGAAGGAAGGAAGGAAGGAAGAAAGAAAGAATCAAAGAATAAAAATAAAAGGAAGGCGCCCATGCCCCAGGATCCTAGCAGGGATCCACGTCCCGTTCCGTTCCCAGGCACCGAGCCACAGGGATCCAATCATGGCGCCACGACGTCTCGGTCCCTATATATATCAAAGAAGGAAGGAAGGAAGGAAGGAAGGAAGAAAGAAAGAATCAAAGAATAAAAATAAAAGGAAGGCGCCCATGCCCCAGGATCCTAGCAGGGATCCACGTCCCGTTCCGTTCCCAGGCACCGAGCCACAGGGATCCAATCATGGCGCCACGACGTCTCGGTCCCTATATATATCAAGGAAGGAAGGAAGGAAGGAAGGAAGGAAGGAAGAAAGAATCAAAGAATAAAAATAAAAGGAAGGCGCCCATGCCCCAGGATCCTAGCAGGGATCCACGTCCCGTTCCGTTCCCAGGCACCGAGCCACAGGGATCCAATCATGGCGCCACGACGTCTCGGTCCCTATATATATCAAAGAAGGAAGGAAGGAAGGAAGGAAGGAAGAAGAAGAAAGAATCAAAGAATAAAAATAAAAGGAAGGCGCCCATGCCCCAGGATCCTAGCAGGGATCCACGTCCCGTTCCGTTCCCAGGCACCGAGCCACAGGGATCCAATCATGGCGCCACGACGTCTCGGTCCCTATATATATCAAAGAAGGAAGGAAGGAAGGAAGGAAGGAAGAAAGAAAGAATCAAAGAATAAAAATAAAAGGAAGGCGCCCATGCCCCAGGATCCTAGCAGGGATCCACGTCCCGTTCCGTTCCCAGGCACCGAGCCACAGGGATCCAATCATGGCGCCACGACGTCTCGGTCCCTATATATATCAAAGAAGGAAGGAAGGAAGGAAGGAAGAAAGAAAGAATCAAAGAATAAAAATAAAAGGAAGGCGCCCGGTCCCTAGACAAATGTTGCCACGTGCCTCAACAAAGCGCCATGAGCAAGACATCACTTGTGCCCTCCCCGGGCACGACTAATAATTTCTCCTCAAGCATGATTTCCTACAAATTTTAAGATTTGCCTTCATTCCCCGTGTCCATAGTTAAGTTTGGTTGGGAGCACATCTCATCGAAGCATTTTACGGTAGTCGCAAAAAAACGGTATTTTGCTCAAAAAATGGTAAAAAATAGGTCGCTTGGAAGAATCGGAAAATACTTGGTGGAAACATTGTACATGATACCATGATGTCCCAGAAAAATAGAGGGGCCGAATAGAAACCTCTAGACGCACGTTTGTATTTTTACGGTTTTTGCCAATTTCCAACAAAAAATTATATAAAATCCATCCCTTGGTAGAATCAATTGGAAATTTTTGAGGGCATTCCATATGTTCCCAGTAGCTCCCAGAAAAATGGAGAAGCCAAGATTCACACTCTAAGTACAAAAAAGTATTTTTCGGCATGACGGTTTTGTGCGATTCGGTAAAAAATTCAAATTCGGAGTTTGGGACCTCAAAATGAAAAAATGGCTCCTGCAGTTCTTCTAAATGTTACTAGGAACTCCCAGAAAAAAAAGAAACTCAAAATTCAATTTCTATGATTTATTGTGTATTTTTCAAGTTTTACGGTAAAAAATTCATAATAAATAGACCGCTTGTCGAAAAATTACAAAACTTGGTACTTTTGTACCTCTCAATAGGGTCTACAACCCTGCAAAATATTGGAAAAAAATTCGTTGTGGAACTCCAAAAAAGGGCCTTATGTCTGTAGAAAAAAAGTGTCGACGCTCGGGTTGGAGTGGTTTTGGTCCGTTTGTCTACTATAGGGGGGAGCTCCCTGCCAGCCCCGTGCCCCAGGCGCATGGCAGGGCGCCAGGCTCCCTTCCTGGTGCAACATGTTGCCCTTTTTGGGCAACATGTTGCATGCTTCTATGGCAAATGTGGGAATCGGATGGAGTTATGTTTTTGAAAAAAAACCGTAATTCCATGGGGACGTCATGTTGTGCCTTGTCTAGAATCTATGCCATCCAAGCAACACTTGGGCGTGCCCATGCCATTCTTATTCAGCATTAATTTGCTTGTTTGGCTAGCGGCAAGCTCCGGAAGTTGCTTGTGTGACAAATTCGCCAGACTTGGCACTTCATGGCATGGTTGCCTTTCGGATGTCTTGGTGTGGGAACTTGGGTGCTGGGTGCTTTGGCGCCCTGTGCTTAGGCGCCTGCACTGAGCCCTTGGCACAGGTGCCTTGTGTGCCTGTTGCTTGGGGACATCATTGCGTGCCTTGTCTAGCACTGGCGCCTCACGGGCAACAAATTTTGGGCTTGG
>OY754313.1:33100347-33102847 GCA_963573325.1 Astragalus glycyphyllos | reverse complement strand
GCCCATGGCCTAGGGCGCCAGGATCCCTGGCGCCAGTGCCCCAAGGCACCGAGCCACAGGGATCCAATCATGGCGCCACGACGTCTCGGTCCCTATATATATCAAAGAAGGAAGGAAGGAAGGAAGGAAGGAAGGAAGGAAGGAAGAAAGAATCAAAGAATAAAAATAAAAGGAAGGCGCCCATGCCCCAGGATCCTAGCAGGGATCCACGTCCCGTTCCGTTCCCAGGCACCGAGCCACAGGGATCCAATCATGGCGCCACGACGTCTCGGTCCCTATATATATCAAAGAAGGAAGGAAGGAAGGAAGGAAGGAAGGAAGGAAGAAAGAATCAAAGAATAAAAATAAAAGGAAGGCGCCCATGCCCCAGGATCCTAGCAGGGATCCACGTCCCGTTCCGTTCCCAGGCACCGAGCCACAGGGATCCAATCATGGCGCCACGACGTCTCGGTCCCTATATATATCAAAGAAGGAAGGAAGGAAGGAAGGAAGGAAGGAAGGAAGAAAGAATCAAAGAATAAAAATAAAAGGAAGGCGCCCATGCCCCAGGATCCTAGCAGGGATCCACGTCCCGTTCCGTTCCCAGGCACCGAGCCACAGGGATCCAATCATGGCGCCACGACGTCTCGGTCCCTATATATATCAAAGAAGGAAGGAAGGAAGGAAGGAAGGAAGAAAGAAAGAATCAAAGAATAAAAATAAAAGGAAGGCGCCCATGCCCCAGGATCCTAGCAGGGATCCACGTCCCGTTCCGTTCCCAGGCACCGAGCCACAGGGATCCAATCATGGCGCCACGACGTCTCGGTCCCTATATATATCAAAGAAGGAAGGAAGGAAGGAAGGAAGGAAGAAAGAAAGAATCAAAGAATAAAAATAAAAGGAAGGCGCCCATGCCCCAGGATCCTAGCAGGGATCCACGTCCCGTTCCGTTCCCAGGCACCGAGCCACAGGGATCCAATCATGGCGCCACGACGTCTCGGTCCCTATATATATCAAAGAAGGAAGGAAGGAAGGAAGGAAGAAAGAAAGAATCAAAGAATAAAAATAAAAGGAAGGCGCCCGGTCCCTAGACAAATGTTGCCACGTGCCTCAACAAAGCGCCATGAGCAAGACATCACTTGTGCCCTCCCCGGGCACGACTAATAATTTCTCCTCAAGCATGATTTCCTACAAATTTTAAGATTTGCCTTCATTCCCCGTGTCCATAGTTAAGTTTGGTTGGGAGCACATCTCATCGAAGCATTTTACGGTAGTCGCAAAAAAACGGTATTTTGCTCAAAAAATGGTAAAAAATAGGTCGCTTGGAAGAATCGGAAAATACTTGGTGGAAACATTGTACATGATACCATGATGTCCCAGAAAAATAGAGGGGCCGAATAGAAACCTCTAGACGCACGTTTGTATTTTTACGGTTTTTGCCAATTTCCAACAAAAAATTATATAAAATCCATCCCTTGGTAGAATCAATTGGAAATTTTTGAGGGCATTCCATATGTTCCCAGTAGCTCCCAGAAAAATGGAGAAGCCAAGATTCACACTCTAAGTACAAAAAAGTATTTTTCGGCATGACGGTTTTGTGCGATTCGGTAAAAAATTCAAATTCGGAGTTTGGGACCTCAAAATGAAAAAATGGCTCCTGCAGTTCTTCTAAATGTTACTAGGAACTCCCAGAAAAAAAAGAAACTCAAAATTCAATTTCTATGATTTATTGTGTATTTTTCAAGTTTTACGGTAAAAAATTCATAATAAATAGACCGCTTGTCGAAAAATTACAAAACTTGGTACTTTTGTACCTCTCAATAGGGTCTACAACCCTGCAAAATATTGGAAAAAAATTCGTTGTGGAACTCCAAAAAAGGGCCTTATGTCTGTAGAAAAAAAGTGTCGACGCTCGGGTTGGAGTGGTTTTGGTCCGTTTGTCTACTATAGGGGGGAGCTCCCTGCCAGCCCCGTGCCCCAGGCGCATGGCAGGGCGCCAGGCTCCCTTCCTGGTGCAACATGTTGCCCTTTTTGGGCAACATGTTGCATGCTTCTATGGCAAATGTGGGAATCGGATGGAGTTATGTTTTTGAAAAAAAACCGTAATTCCATGGGGACGTCATGTTGTGCCTTGTCTAGAATCTATGCCATCCAAGCAACACTTGGGCGTGCCCATGCCATTCTTATTCAGCATTAATTTGCTTGTTTGGCTAGCGGCAAGCTCCGGAAGTTGCTTGTGTGACAAATTCGCCAGACTTGGCACTTCATGGCATGGTTGCCTTTCGGATGTCTTGGTGTGGGCACTTGGGTGCTGGGTGCTTTGGCGCCCAGTGCTTAGGCGCCTGCACTGAGCCCTTGGCACAGGTGCCTTGTGTGCCTGTTGCTTGGGGACATCATTGTGTGCCTTGTCTAGCACTGGCGCCTCACGAGCAACAAATTTTGGGCTTGGCCATGCCATTCTTATTCAGCATTAATTTGCTTGCTTGGCGCGTCTTGCTTGGGAATTGTTGGTTGTGGGGCA
>OY754313.1:33070347-33072847 GCA_963573325.1 Astragalus glycyphyllos | reverse complement strand
AGGGAGCACCACACAACCTGCCCCTGGCGCCCATGGCCTAGGGCGCCAGGATCCCTGGCGCCAGTGCCCCAAGGCACCGAGCCACAGGGATCCAATCATGGCGCCACGACGTCTCGGTCCCTATATATATCAAAGAAGGAAGGAAGGAAGGAAGGAAGGAAGGAAGGAAGGAAGAAAGAATCAAAGAATAAAAATAAAAGGAAGGCGCCCATGCCCCAGGATCCTAGCAGGGATCCACGTCCCGTTCCGTTCCCAGGCACCGAGCCACAGGGATCCAATCATGGCGCCACGACGTCTCGGTCCCTATATATATCAAAGAAGGAAGGAAGGAAGGAAGGAAGGAAGGAAGGAAGAAAGAATCAAAGAATAAAAATAAAAGGAAGGCGCCCATGCCCCAGGATCCTAGCAGGGATCCACGTCCCGTTCCGTTCCCAGGCACCGAGCCACAGGGATCCAATCATGGCGCCACGACGTCTCGGTCCCTATATATATCAAAGAAGGAAGGAAGGAAGGAAGGAAGGAAGGAAGGAAGAAAGAATCAAAGAATAAAAATAAAAGGAAGGCGCCCATGCCCCAGGATCCTAGCAGGGATCCACGTCCCGTTCCGTTCCCAGGCACCGAGCCACAGGGATCCAATCATGGCGCCACGACGTCTCGGTCCCTATATATATCAAAGAAGGAAGGAAGGAAGGAAGGAAGGAAGAAAGAAAGAATCAAAGAATAAAAATAAAAGGAAGGCGCCCATGCCCCAGGATCCTAGCAGGGATCCACGTCCCGTTCCGTTCCCAGGCACCGAGCCACAGGGATCCAATCATGGCGCCACGACGTCTCGGTCCCTATATATATCAAAGAAGGAAGGAAGGAAGGAAGGAAGGAAGAAAGAAAGAATCAAAGAATAAAAATAAAAGGAAGGCGCCCATGCCCCAGGATCCTAGCAGGGATCCACGTCCCGTTCCGTTCCCAGGCACCGAGCCACAGGGATCCAATCATGGCGCCACGACGTCTCGGTCCCTATATATATCAAAGAAGGAAGGAAGGAAGGAAGGAAGAAAGAAAGAATCAAAGAATAAAAATAAAAGGAAGGCGCCCGGTCCCTAGACAAATGTTGCCACGTGCCTCAACAAAGCGCCATGAGCAAGACATCACTTGTGCCCTCCCCGGGCACGACTAATAATTTCTCCTCAAGCATGATTTCCTACAAATTTTAAGATTTGCCTTCATTCCCCGTGTCCATAGTTAAGTTTGGTTGGGAGCACATGTCATCGAAGCATTTTACGGTAGTCGCAAAAAAACGGTATTTTGCTCAAAAAATGGTAAAAAATAGGTCGCTTGGAAGAATCGGAAAATACTTGGTGGAAACATTGTACATGATACCATGATGTCCCAGAAAAATAGAGGGGCCGAATAGAAACCTCTAGACGCACGTTTGTATTTTTACGGTTTTTGCCAATTTCCAACAAAAAATTATATAAAATCCATCCCTTGGTAGAATCAATTGGAAATTTTTGAGGGCATTCCATATGTTCCCAGTAGCTCCCAGAAAAATGGAGAAGCCAAGATTCACACTCTAAGTACAAAAAAGTATTTTTCGGCATGACGGTTTTGTGCGATTCGGTAAAAAATTCAAATTCGGAGTTTGGGACCTCAAAATGAAAAAATGGCTCCTGCAGTTCTTCTAAATGTTACTAGGAACTCCCAGAAAAAAAAGAAACTCAAAATTCAATTTCTATGATTTATTGTGTATTTTTCAAGTTTTACGGTAAAAAATTCATAATAAATAGACCGCTTGTCGAAAAATTACAAAACTTGGTACTTTTGTACCTCTCAATAGGGTCTACAACCCTGCAAAATATTGGAAAAAAATTCGTTGTGGAACTCCAAAAAAGGGCCTTATGTCTGTAGAAAAAAAGTGTCGACGCTCGGGTTGGAGTGGTTTTGGTCCGTTTGTCTACTATAGGGGGGAGCTCCCTGCCAGCCCCGTGCCCCAGGCGCATGGCAGGGCGCCAGGCTCCCTTCCTGGTGCAACATGTTGCCCTTTTTGGGCAACATGTTGCATGCTTCTATGGCAAATGTGGGAATCGGATGGAGTTATGTTTTTGAAAAAAAACCGTAATTCCATGGGGACGTCATGTTGTGCCTTGTCTAGAATCTATGCCATCCAAGCAACACTTGGGCGTGCCCATGCCATTCTTATTCAGCATTAATTTGCTTGTTTGGCTAGCGGCAAGCTCCGGAAGTTGCTTGTGTGACAAATTCGCCAGACTTGGCACTTCATGGCATGGTTGCCTTTCGGATGTCTTGGTGTGGGCACTTGGGTGCTGGGTGCTTTGGCGCCCAGTGCTTAGGCGCCTGCACTGAGCCCTTGGCACAGGTGCCTTGTGTGCCTGTTGCTTGGGGACATCATTGTGTGCCTTGTCTAGCACTGGCGCCTCACGAGCAACAAATTTTGGGCTTGGCCATGCCATTCTTATTCAGCATTAATTTGCTTGCTTGGCGCGTC
>OY754313.1:33047847-33050347 GCA_963573325.1 Astragalus glycyphyllos | reverse complement strand
GGATCCAATCATGGCGCCACGACGTCTCGGTCCCTATATATATCAAAGAAGGAAGGAAGGAAGGAAGGAAGGAAGGAAGGAAGGAAGAAAGAATCAAAGAATAAAAATAAAAGGAAGGCGCCCATGCCCCAGGATCCTAGCAGGGATCCACGTCCCGTTCCGTTCCCAGGCACCGAGCCACAGGGATCCAATCATGGCGCCACGACGTCTCGGTCCCTATATATATCAAAGAAGGAAGGAAGGAAGGAAGGAAGGAAGAAAGAAAGAATCAAAGAATAAAAATAAAAGGAAGGCGCCCATGCCCCAGGATCCTAGCAGGGATCCACGTCCCGTTCCGTTCCCAGGCACCGAGCCACAGGGATCCAATCATGGCGCCACGACGTCTCGGTCCCTATATATATCAAAGAAGGAAGGAAGGAAGGAAGGAAGGAAGAAAGAAAGAATCAAAGAATAAAAATAAAAAGAAGGCGCCCATGCCCCAGGATCCTAGCAGGGATCCACGTCCCGTTCCGTTCCCAGGCACCGAGCCACAGGGATCCAATCATGGCGCCACGACGTCTCGGTCCCTATATATATCAAAGAAGGAAGGAAGGAAGGAAGGAAGGAAGAAAGAAAGAATCAAAGAATAAAAATAAAAGGAAGGCGCCCATGCCCCAGGATCCTAGCAGGGATCCACGTCCCGTTCCGTTCCCAGGCACCGAGCCACAGGGATCCAATCATGGCGCCACGACGTCTCGGTCCCTAGACAAATGTTGCCACGTGCCTCAACAAAGCGCCATGAGCAAGACATCACTTGTGCCCTCCCCGGGCACGACTAATAATTTCTCCTCAAGCATGATTTCCTACAAATTTTAAGATTTGCCTTCATTCCCCGTGTCCATAGTTAAGTTTGGTTGGGAGCACATCTCATCGAAGCATTTTACGGTAGTCGCAAAAAAACGGTATTTTGCTCAAAAAATGGTAAAAAATAGGTCGCTTGGAAGAATCGGAAAATACTTGGTGGAAACATTGTACATGATACCATGATGTCCCAGAAAAATAGAGGGGCCGAATAGAAACCTCTAGACGCACGTTTGTATTTTTACGGTTTTTGCCAATTTCCAACAAAAAATTATATAAAATCCATCCCTTGGTAGAATCAATTGGAAATTTTTGAGGGCATTCCATATGTTCCCAGTAGCTCCCAGAAAAATGGAGAAGCCAAGATTCACACTCTAAGTACAAAAAAGTATTTTTCGGCATGACGGTTTTGTGCGATTCGGTAAAAAATTCAAATTCGGAGTTTGGGACCTCAAAATGAAAAAATGGCTCCTGCAGTTCTTCTAAATGTTACTAGGAACTCCCAGAAAAAAAAGAAACTCAAAATTCAATTTCTATGATTTATTGTGTATTTTTCAAGTTTTACGGTAAAAAATTCATAATAAATAGACCGCTTGTCGAAAAATTACAAAACTTGGTACTTTTGTACCTCTCAATAGGGTCTACAACCCTGCAAAATATTGGAAAAAAATTCGTTGTGGAACTCCAAAAAAGGGCCTTATGTCTGTAGAAAAAAAGTGTCGACGCTCGGGTTGGAGTGGTTTTGGTCCGTTTGTCTACTATAGGGGGGAGCTCCCTGCCAGCCCCGTGCCCCAGGCGCATGGCAGGGCGCCAGGCTCCCTTCCTGGTGCAACATGTTGCCCTTTTTGGGCAACATGTTGCATGCTTCTATGGCAAATGTGGGAATCGGATGGAGTTATGTTTTTGAAAAAAAACCGTAATTCCATGGGGACGTCATGTTGTGCCTTGTCTAGAATCTATGCCATCCAAGCAACACTTGGGCGTGCCCATGCCATTCTTATTCAGCATTAATTTGCTTGTTTGGCTAGCGGCAAGCTCCGGAAGTTGCTTGTGTGACAAATTCGCCAGACTTGGCACTTCATGGCATGGTTGCCTTTCGGATGTCTTGGTGTGGGCACTTGGGTGCTGGGTGCTTTGGCGCCCAGTGCTTAGGCGCCTGCACTGAGCCCTTGGCACAGGTGCCTTGTGTGCCTGTTGCTTGGGGACATCATTGTGTGCCTTGTCTAGCACTGGCGCCTCACGAGCAACAAATTTTGGGCTTGGCCATGCCATTCTTATTCAGCATTAATTTGCTTGCTTGGCGCGTCTTGCTTGGGAATTGTTGGTTGTGGGGCAAATTTGTTGGACTTGGCACAACATGGTGTGGTTGCCTTTCGGATGTCTTGGTGTGGGCACTTGGGTGCTGGGTGCTTTGGCGCCCTGTGCTTAGGCGCCTGCACTGAGCCCTTGGCGCAGGTGCCTTGTGTGCCTGTTGCTTGGGGACATCATTGCGTGCCTTGTCTAGCACTGGCGCCTCACGAGCAACAAATTTTGGGCTTGGCCATGCCATTCTTATTCAGCATTAGTTTGCTTGCTTGGCGCGTCTTGCCTTGGAATTGTTGGTTGTGGGGCAAATTTATTGGACTTGGCACAACGTGGTGTGGTTGCCTTTCGGATGTCT
>OY754313.1:33025347-33027847 GCA_963573325.1 Astragalus glycyphyllos | reverse complement strand
CCGAGCCACAGGGATCCAATCATGGCGCCACGACGTCTCGGTCCCTATATATATCAAAGAAGGAAGGAAGGAAGGAAGGAAGGAAGAAAGAAAGAATCAAAGAATAAAAATAAAAGGAAGGCGCCCATGCCCCAGGATCCTAGCAGGGATCCACGTCCCGTTCCGTTCCCAGGCACCGAGCCACAGGGATCCAATCATGGCGCCACGACGTCTCGGTCCCTATATATATCAAAGAAGGAAGGAAGGAAGGAAGGAAGGAAGAAAGAAAGAATCAAAGAATAAAAATAAAAGGAAGGCGCCCATGCCCCAGGATCCTAGCAGGGATCCACGTCCCGTTCCGTTCCCAGGCACCGAGCCACAGGGATCCAATCATGGCGCCACGACGTCTCGGTCCCTATATATATCAAAGAAGGAAGGAAGGAAGGAAGGAAGAAAGAAAGAATCAAAGAATAAAAATAAAAGGAAGGCGCCCGGTCCCTAGACAAATGTTGCCACGTGCCTCAACAAAGCGCCATGAGCAAGACATCACTTGTGCCCTCCCCGGGCACGACTAATAATTTCTCCTCAAGCATGATTTCCTACAAATTTTAAGATTTGCCTTCATTCCCCGTGTCCATAGTTAAGTTTGGTTGGGAGCACATCTCATCGAAGCATTTTACGGTAGTCGCAAAAAAACGGTATTTTGCTCAAAAAATGGTAAAAAATAGGTCGCTTGGAAGAATCGGAAAATACTTGGTGGAAACATTGTACATGATACCATGATGTCCCAGAAAAATAGAGGGGCCGAATAGAAACCTCTAGACGCACGTTTGTATTTTTACGGTTTTTGCCAATTTCCAACAAAAAATTATATAAAATCCATCCCTTGGTAGAATCAATTGGAAATTTTTGAGGGCATTCCATATGTTCCCAGTAGCTCCCAGAAAAATGGAGAAGCCAAGATTCACACTCTAAGTACAAAAAAGTATTTTTCGGCATGACGGTTTTGTGCGATTCGGTAAAAAATTCAAATTCGGAGTTTGGGACCTCAAAATGAAAAAATGGCTCCTGCAGTTCTTCTAAATGTTACTAGGAACTCCCAGAAAAAAAAGAAACTCAAAATTCAATTTCTATGATTTATTGTGTATTTTTCAAGTTTTACGGTAAAAAATTCATAATAAATAGACCGCTTGTCGAAAAATTACAAAACTTGGTACTTTTGTACCTCTCAATAGGGTCTACAACCCTGCAAAATATTGGAAAAAAATTCGTTGTGGAACTCCAAAAAAGGGCCTTATGTCTGTAGAAAAAAAGTGTCGACGCTCGGGTTGGAGTGGTTTTGGTCCGTTTGTCTACTATAGGGGGGAGCTCCCTGCCAGCCCCGTGCCCCAGGCGCATGGCAGGGCGCCAGGCTCCCTTCCTGGTGCAACATGTTGCCCTTTTTGGGCAACATGTTGCATGCTTCTATGGCAAATGTGGGAATCGGATGGAGTTATGTTTTTGAAAAAAAACCGTAATTCCATGGGGACGTCATGTTGTGCCTTGTCTAGAATCTATGCCATCCAAGCAACACTTGGGCGTGCCCATGCCATTCTTATTCAGCATTAATTTGCTTGTTTGGCTAGCGGCAAGCTCCGGAAGTTGCTTGTGTGACAAATTCGCCAGACTTGGCACTTCATGGCATGGTTGCCTTTCGGATGTCTTGGTGTGGGCACTTGGGTGCTGGGTGCTTTGGCGCCCAGTGCTTAGGCGCCTGCACTGAGCCCTTGGCACAGGTGCCTTGTGTGCCTGTTGCTTGGGGACATCATTGTGTGCCTTGTCTAGCACTGGCGCCTCACGAGCAACAAATTTTGGGCTTGGCCATGCCATTCTTATTCAGCATTAATTTGCTTGCTTGGCGCGTCTTGCTTGGGAATTGTTGGTTGTGGGGCAAATTTGTTGGACTTGGCACAACATGGTGTGGTTGCCTTTCGGATGTCTTGGTGTGGGCACTTGGGTGCTGGGTGCTTTGGCGCCCTGTGCTTAGGCGCCTGCACTGAGCCCTTGGCGCAGGTGCCTTGTGTGCCTGTTGCTTGGGGACATCATTGCGTGCCTTGTCTAGCACTGGCGCCTCACGAGCAACAAATTTTGGGCTTGGCCATGCCATTCTTATTCAGCATTAGTTTGCTTGCTTGGCGCGTCTTGCCTTGGAATTGTTGGTTGTGGGGCAAATTTATTGGACTTGGCACAACGTGGTGTGGTTGCCTTTCGGATGTCTTGGTGTGGGAACTTGGGTGCTGGGTGCTTTGGCGCCCTGTGCTTAGGCGCCTGCACTGAGCCCTTGGCACAGGTGCCTTGTGTGCCTGTTGCTTGGGGACATCATTGCGTGCCTTGTCTAGCACTGGCGCCTCACGGGCAACAAATTTTGGGCTTGGCCATGCCATTCTTATTCAGCATTAATTTGCTTGCTTGGCGCGTCTTGCTTGGGAATTGTTGGTTGTGGGGCAAATTTGTTGGACTTGGCACAACGTGGTGTGGTTGC
>OY754313.1:32995347-32997847 GCA_963573325.1 Astragalus glycyphyllos | reverse complement strand
GAGCAAGACATCACTTGTGCCCTCCCCGGGCACGACTAATAATTTCTCCTCAAGCATGATTTCCTACAAATTTTAAGATTTGCCTTCATTCCCCGTGTCCATAGTTAAGTTTGGTTGGGAGCACATCTCATCGAAGCATTTTACGGTAGTCGCAAAAAAACGGTATTTTGCTCAAAAAATGGTAAAAAATAGGTCGCTTGGAAGAATCGGAAAATACTTGGTGGAAACATTGTACATGATACCATGATGTCCCAGAAAAATAGAGGGGCCGAATAGAAACCTCTAGACGCACGTTTGTATTTTTACGGTTTTTGCCAATTTCCAACAAAAAATTATATAAAATCCATCCCTTGGTAGAATCAATTGGAAATTTTTGAGGGCATTCCATATGTTCCCAGTAGCTCCCAGAAAAATGGAGAAGCCAAGATTCACACTCTAAGTACAAAAAAGTATTTTTCGGCATGACGGTTTTGTGCGATTCGGTAAAAAATTCAAATTCGGAGTTTGGGACCTCAAAATGAAAAAATGGCTCCTGCAGTTCTTCTAAATGTTACTAGGAACTCCCAGAAAAAAAAGAAACTCAAAATTCAATTTCTATGATTTATTGTGTATTTTTCAAGTTTTACGGTAAAAAATTCATAATAAATAGACCGCTTGTCGAAAAATTACAAAACTTGGTACTTTTGTACCTCTCAATAGGGTCTACAACCCTGCAAAATATTGGAAAAAAATTCGTTGTGGAACTCCAAAAAAGGGCCTTATGTCTGTAGAAAAAAAGTGTCGACGCTCGGGTTGGAGTGGTTTTGGTCCGTTTGTCTACTATAGGGGGGAGCTCCCTGCCAGCCCCGTGCCCCAGGCGCATGGCAGGGCGCCAGGCTCCCTTCCTGGTGCAACATGTTGCCCTTTTTGGGCAACATGTTGCATGCTTCTATGGCAAATGTGGGAATCGGATGGAGTTATGTTTTTGAAAAAAAACCGTAATTCCATGGGGACGTCATGTTGTGCCTTGTCTAGAATCTATGCCATCCAAGCAACACTTGGGCGTGCCCATGCCATTCTTATTCAGCATTAATTTGCTTGTTTGGCTAGCGGCAAGCTCCGGAAGTTGCTTGTGTGACAAATTCGCCAGACTTGGCACTTCATGGCATGGTTGCCTTTCGGATGTCTTGGTGTGGGCACTTGGGTGCTGGGTGCTTTGGCGCCCAGTGCTTAGGCGCCTGCACTGAGCCCTTGGCACAGGTGCCTTGTGTGCCTGTTGCTTGGGGACATCATTGTGTGCCTTGTCTAGCACTGGCGCCTCACGAGCAACAAATTTTGGGCTTGGCCATGCCATTCTTATTCAGCATTAATTTGCTTGCTTGGCGCGTCTTGCTTGGGAATTGTTGGTTGTGGGGCAAATTTGTTGGACTTGGCACAACATGGTGTGGTTGCCTTTCGGATGTCTTGGTGTGGGCACTTGGGTGCTGGGTGCTTTGGCGCCCTGTGCTTAGGCGCCTGCACTGAGCCCTTGGCGCAGGTGCCTTGTGTGCCTGTTGCTTGGGGACATCATTGCGTGCCTTGTCTAGCACTGGCGCCTCACGAGCAACAAATTTTGGGCTTGGCCATGCCATTCTTATTCAGCATTAGTTTGCTTGCTTGGCGCGTCTTGCCTTGGAATTGTTGGTTGTGGGGCAAATTTATTGGACTTGGCACAACGTGGTGTGGTTGCCTTTCGGATGTCTTGGTGTGGGAACTTGGGTGCTGGGTGCTTTGGCGCCCTGTGCTTAGGCGCCTGCACTGAGCCCTTGGCACAGGTGCCTTGTGTGCCTGTTGCTTGGGGACATCATTGCGTGCCTTGTCTAGCACTGGCGCCTCACGGGCAACAAATTTTGGGCTTGGCCATGCCATTCTTATTCAGCATTAATTTGCTTGCTTGGCGCGTCTTGCTTGGGAATTGTTGGTTGTGGGGCAAATTTGTTGGACTTGGCACAACGTGGTGTGGTTGCCTTTCGGATGTCTTGGTGTGGGAACTTGGGTGCTGGGTGCTTTGGCGCCCTGTGCTTAGGCGCCTGCACTGAGCCCTTGGCACAGGTGCCTTGTGTGCCTGTTGCTTGGGGACATCATTGCGTGCCTTGTCTAGCACTGGCGCCTCACGGGCAACAAATTTTGGGCTTGGCCATGCCATTCTTATTCAGCATTAATTTGCTTGCTTGGCGCGTCTTGCCTGGGAATTGTTGGTTGTGGGGCAAATTTGTTGGACTTGTCACAACGTGGTGTGGTTGCCTTTCGGATGTCTTGGTGTGGGCACTTGGGTGCTGGGTGCTTTGGCTCCCTGTGCTTAGGCGCCTGCACTGAGCCCTTGGCGCAGGTGCCTTGTGTGCCTGTTGCTTGGGGACATCATTGCGTGCCTTGTCTAGCACCGGCGCCTCACGAGCAACAAATTTTGGGCTTGGCCATGCCATTCTTATTCAGCATTAGTTTGCTTGCTTGGCGCGTCTTGCCTGGGAATTGTTGGTTGTGG
>OY754313.1:32962847-32965347 GCA_963573325.1 Astragalus glycyphyllos | reverse complement strand
CTATATATATCAAAGAAGGAAGGAAGGAAGGAAGGAAGGAAGAAAGAAAGAATCAAAGAATAAAAATAAAAGGAAGGCGCCCATGCCCCAGGATCCTAGCAGGGATCCACGTCCCGTTCCGTTCCCAGGCACCGAGCCACAGGGATCCAATCATGGCGCCACGACGTCTCGGTCCCTATATATATCAAAGAAGGAAGGAAGGAAGGAAGGAAGGAAGAAAGAAAGAATCAAAGAATAAAAATAAAAGGAAGGCGCCCATGCCCCAGGATCCTAGCAGGGATCCACGTCCCGTTCCGTTCCCAGGCACCGAGCCACAGGGATCCAATCATGGCGCCACGACGTCTCGGTCCCTATATATATCAAAGAAGGAAGGAAGGAAGGAAGGAAGAAAGAAAGAATCAAAGAATAAAAATAAAAGGAAGGCGCCCGGTCCCTAGACAAATGTTGCCACGTGCCTCAACAAAGCGCCATGAGCAAGACATCACTTGTGCCCTCCCCGGGCACGACTAATAATTTCTCCTCAAGCATGATTTCCTACAAATTTTAAGATTTGCCTTCATTCCCCGTGTCCATAGTTAAGTTTGGTTGGGAGCACATCTCATCGAAGCATTTTACGGTAGTCGCAAAAAAACGGTATTTTGCTCAAAAAATGGTAAAAAATAGGTCGCTTGGAAGAATCGGAAAATACTTGGTGGAAACATTGTACATGATACCATGATGTCCCAGAAAAATAGAGGGGCCGAATAGAAACCTCTAGACGCACGTTTGTATTTTTACGGTTTTTGCCAATTTCCAACAAAAAATTATATAAAATCCATCCCTTGGTAGAATCAATTGGAAATTTTTGAGGGCATTCCATATGTTCCCAGTAGCTCCCAGAAAAATGGAGAAGCCAAGATTCACACTCTAAGTACAAAAAAGTATTTTTCGGCATGACGGTTTTGTGCGATTCGGTAAAAAATTCAAATTCGGAGTTTGGGACCTCAAAATGAAAAAATGGCTCCTGCAGTTCTTCTAAATGTTACTAGGAACTCCCAGAAAAAAAAGAAACTCAAAATTCAATTTCTATGATTTATTGTGTATTTTTCAAGTTTTACGGTAAAAAATTCATAATAAATAGACCGCTTGTCGAAAAATTACAAAACTTGGTACTTTTGTACCTCTCAATAGGGTCTACAACCCTGCAAAATATTGGAAAAAAATTCGTTGTGGAACTCCAAAAAAGGGCCTTATGTCTGTAGAAAAAAAGTGTCGACGCTCGGGTTGGAGTGGTTTTGGTCCGTTTGTCTACTATAGGGGGGAGCTCCCTGCCAGCCCCGTGCCCCAGGCGCATGGCAGGGCGCCAGGCTCCCTTCCTGGTGCAACATGTTGCCCTTTTTGGGCAACATGTTGCATGCTTCTATGGCAAATGTGGGAATCGGATGGAGTTATGTTTTTGAAAAAAAACCGTAATTCCATGGGGACGTCATGTTGTGCCTTGTCTAGAATCTATGCCATCCAAGCAACACTTGGGCGTGCCCATGCCATTCTTATTCAGCATTAATTTGCTTGTTTGGCTAGCGGCAAGCTCCGGAAGTTGCTTGTGTGACAAATTCGCCAGACTTGGCACTTCATGGCATGGTTGCCTTTCGGATGTCTTGGTGTGGGCACTTGGGTGCTGGGTGCTTTGGCGCCCAGTGCTTAGGCGCCTGCACTGAGCCCTTGGCACAGGTGCCTTGTGTGCCTGTTGCTTGGGGACATCATTGTGTGCCTTGTCTAGCACTGGCGCCTCACGAGCAACAAATTTTGGGCTTGGCCATGCCATTCTTATTCAGCATTAATTTGCTTGCTTGGCGCGTCTTGCTTGGGAATTGTTGGTTGTGGGGCAAATTTGTTGGACTTGGCACAACATGGTGTGGTTGCCTTTCGGATGTCTTGGTGTGGGCACTTGGGTGTTGGGTGCTTTGGCGCCCTGTGCTTAGGCGCCTGCACTGAGCCCTTGGCGCAGGTGCCTTGTGTGCCTGTTGCTTGGGGACATCATTGCGTGCCTTGTCTAGCACTGGCGCCTCACGAGCAACAAATTTTGGGCTTGGCCATGCCATTCTTATTCAGCATTAGTTTGCTTGCTTGGCGCGTCTTGCCTTGGAATTGTTGGTTGTGGGGCAAATTTATTGGACTTGGCACAACGTGGTGTGGTTGCCTTTCGGATGTCTTGGTGTGGGAACTTGGGTGCTGGGTGCTTTGGCGCCCTGTGCTTAGGCGCCTGCACTGAGCCCTTGGCACAGGTGCCTTGTGTGCCTGTTGCTTGGGGACATCATTGCGTGCCTTGTCTAGCACTGGCGCCTCACGGGCAACAAATTTTGGGCTTGGCCATGCCATTCTTATTCAGCATTAATTTGCTTGCTTGGCGCGTCTTGCTTGGGAATTGTTGGTTGTGGGGCAAATTTGTTGGACTTGGCACAACGTGGTGTGGTTGCCTTTCGGATGTCTTGGTGTGGGAACTTGGGTGCTGGGTGCTTTG